>CM039605.1:20117529-20597158 GCA_022457205.1 Saccharum spontaneum | reverse complement strand
CCTGCATGCAAATGGAATGGCTTAAGCACAATGTCTCCTTGCAGTTTTATGGGGATTTTTTTGGATTACATGCACCTATGCTAGCTGAGCTTTTTGTCTATTGCAACTCACTGTACGTAAATTGCATTCTTCTTAGGTGGATTGCTATTCAGAGTGTCTGCCATTATCTCCAATGTTTCTTTTTAAGATCAGTGCTTCACTGTGACAACTACTCCTGCAGTTTGGTAACATGCTGTTTTGATATGTGTAGGACTGCAGGTGTAATAGCTGATGGCTAGCTGCTAATATACACTGTCAATGTACATCTCTGAACTTATCTTCACAACTCTCTTTTGAATTTTAGCAAGTCTTGATCTAAATTATACTAATCTGTATTTTTGGCAAGTCAAAATTCTTGTATAACATTCATTACCTGCTGTTCTGAGATTTTCTTACAATATTTTATATTTAGATCACAAGTTCTTAATACTGATGAGCCATTCTTTTGCATGGCATAGCAGTATGAAGGCATAAATAGGAGCTGTTATGGTTCTTTTTAATTATTGTGTTCATTGGCTTTTCTTAAGGATGAAACCTTCTTTGTGGTTCAGACAGTTTGGATCAATGGAAATTAGCAGGGGTGGAGACTGGAGAGGAGCAGACACTGAACTCACTGGAAGGGCTGGAACTTAGGTGAGCACACATTCTGAACTTTAGCTGATAAGCATGTGATGCTAACATGTATGTGTACAAGACTAGTCAAGCATCTGATGCTAACATGTATGTGTACAACATATGTTAAATTGTAGCACTACTAGCCGGTTGTCAAATGTGAAGGAAACATTAAGTACATTGTAGATGCCTTGTCTCAAATCTTATACCCTATCAATTTAGTATTTTTTTGTAAGATTTCAGTTTCACCATCAGTTATTGTTTTAATAGTTTTGCTGAACCACAAATCCACGACCTTGCATTATTGTTTGAATTTTGAACATTATTCTTCACTACCTCCTTTGTATTGAACTGTTGAATGATGGTTTTTCCATACTTGTCTGATTATAAACTACTGTACCAATAGCTTTACATATTCTCAACATGCCTAATTACATGGTTATATTTTTCAGGAAGTGCTAGCCACTATATTCTTTGGCTATTTTTTGGATTCTGGAAGATGGTTCTCCACAACTTGATAGATGTGCTCCACTGTTGGCAAGCTATTGCTTGTGGTTTTTGAATTCCTAGAAATGATTGTATGCCCAAACCTTAGAATGTGAAACATAGATAAACTACTAGTTTTGCGGTTTTGCTTGCTAGGATGTGCATTCATGTATTCTTTTCATGCTTGACTTCATTGGATGATCACAATGCAAACATATGGTGTGCAAGAAAAGATTGTATGTTGTATGTTTTGACCTTCATGTGATGTATATATTTTTATATCTTGATAATGGACATTAAGCTTGAATACAGGTTTTCTAAATGTATTTATTTTTTTTGGCATAGTTAAATTGTCCCGTTGAACAATTTGACGCTATAAATACAATGATCATCGGATGATCTGACGCTATATGTTTGGCAAAAGAGTATCTGACGCTAAAGATTATCAATGGACTATCTGACGCTAAAAATATTCACGGTGATAGACTATCTGACGCTAAAAGTATAGTCTGACGCTATATGTTTTTAGCGTCAGGACTTACTGCGTCAGCAGAAAACTGACGCTATATGTTTTTAGAGTCAGATCGTCTGACGCTATAGCCGCTTTTGGCGTCAGATCGTCCGGCGCCAATTCTGGTGTTGTGGTATAGTGTTATGGGATAGGACCAGGAACGAAAAAGATGTTTTTATGGGATCCCCATCTCATAGGCGGGATAGACATATATTCGTCTCTTTTTTTTAAATCTAGGGTAAATTTGAGCAATTGTTATTCTAGCTATCTTTCTAAAAGCAGAATTTTACAACAAATATTAGTCTAATAATTTAGAAAGTCTTTATGAGAGACCTTAAGAGTACTCATGTGGTACTATTGTGTTTGGTTCAGGAACAAGCAAAGAAGGGACAGGTCCATCCAAGTTTTTTGAGAAGGAATGATCCATGTTTCTAGACGGTTGTGGGGATGGAATCATTCCAGTTTTGTGTGTGTTACAAGGGAAATGAGAATAGGCTTGACAAATGTCAATTTTTGATCCATCGGTCACCGTTGGAGTGCATTCCAGTTGTATGTTTTGCTATCTTCTTCCCCATGGAGATCTTGGGCACATTTGGTTCCATTCATATCACCCTTGTCCACAATCATTGTGTTGCCTAGCCACCATGGATCACCGTCGTCATAGACACCCTCACCAACGGTCTGCAGACGCCCTCATTTGCCCTGCCACCGAATGTGCTTCATCCCCTCTCTCCCTATACTCAACTCGATTAGCTACTACCGTGGGCATGGCCCAAACAGAGCCAGCCCCCGCGTCGCCCCCCACGTAGGCGACACGAGAGGTCCCAAACCCTAGTAGCCGCCGCCCCCACACTCCTCTCCTGCCGCGCCGTCGCTGGAACGGGACGCCGGCAGGGCCGCTGTTGATATTTGGTAACGCAATTAGGAAATGATCCGCAAGCGCACGGATATCGGTGAGCACTTCACCCGGGATGTTATCCAGAGTATCGTATTTATTTTTTTACCACTAGGAGAAAGCGTGCATCTGACTAACCAAATCTATTACTACCAACCTTTAGGCTACAACCACTGTGATTTGATGTGAGCGATGTATAGAGAAGACTGCAACTGCACTCTCGTTCTAACCTTGGTAAGGATGATCTACTGCTCTATTGGGGAGGCTCACGGAATCTAGACACCTCAAAGGATGTTCGACCCACACCTATAAACCCTATCGATCCTGCTAACGGGATATGGAATACAAAGGTAGCTACGGAAATGTCACGTTCCTCGCTACTACCACGGTCCGGCTAGATAGGGGATATCTATGAGTATCCTAGCCCAAACACCTCGTTTACGCTAGAGATGATTACTCTAAACTCTACGCGAAGAGATTAAAGTAAACTCATAAACCAAAGAACAATAAAACAAAGAACTTACTAGAATTTAGAAGTCGAAATACTAAAGAATCCTAGGAGCAAGCCTCGGGTTAGGAGAACTTGATCCTGCAGGTATAACCTCGAAGTAGTCACCGACAGGCCGGGCTTCCTTCGATCTATACCTCCACTCTATCTCTCTCAATCTAGAAGAACTAAGTCTAATCTCACATTGGATGCTAAGCCCTAATGAGGTGGGAACCCTAAGGGAACCTCTCTCTCTGAATCCTCTCTGGAAAATATGAAAATAATGGACTTCGATTCCCCTCTCCAGGGGCCAGGGGTCCTGCTTATATAGTCCCTTCAAGTGAACCTGGGCCGTCGGATCAAACCGACATTAATCGCACGGTTTTCCTTGATCCTTTAGGTCGGTGGGGCATAATCCGCGAGACTCATCCTGATTGGTTGTAGACCTAGGGCGGGCGCCCCAGGGTCCAGGGCGGGCGCCCTGGTCCCGGGCCCGTTCGGCCTCCCGTTCGATCCCGTGGCTTCTGGAGTCTTCTAGATGATAGAAAATCGGTGAACACATTAATATCTCTATGTAATTCCGACGTGTGGGCCTTTCCTTTGTATTTCCTGATAACCCCCTGCAGAAACAGATAAACAACAAAACTCATGGAATTCTGTCAGATCAAACCCTAATTCTAGGTGTTGGTTGCATATAGGTCCTTTTCCTTATTTATTAGATAATTAAAATTGATACTTAAGAACCGTCAACAAACACCCCCATACTTAGGCTTTTACTCGTCCTCGAGAAAAGGATGGTTCAGAAAAATAACTGGGGTTGAAACATTGTAAAGCATTCTTTTTATACCTGCAGGGTGTTGTGAATGTCCACTGTGCACTGTAGTCAGGGAAATATATGGTTGAAGTAGAGATCCTTTCTTCTCATCCTGTCACTTGGAGTTTTTATATATTTTTGAATAGAAAACTTAGCATACCTTTATCCTCATAGGGGCTCTCAGATCACTCATTTATCTTTTGTATATCTCACTGAGGCTGTTTTAATTCGTGGAAATTCTCAAGCATACTTACTTTGCATATATTGCCTGGGTCAAAACGGGATCCGAGGAGAGGAATGCCATACTCTTAGGTCAAGACTTTGAAAATTAAAACTTGTCAACTCTTACTGGCATATTGCTTATTAGAGGGACCATGGGCTATCATTTTCTTTTTACCATATATATTTTTATCATCTCATTTTTTTAGGTGGATACTGAGGTACCCCTAATTCTACTTCCGGACACTTGTCCATTTTTCTGCGAGGTTGTCGAGCACTTGCTCCTTTTTATTTCCTCGAAATATATTTTTGCATAGCCCATGCCTCTAATGCAATAATACTTCGGAAGAGTGAATCTTTCTGAATAAAAATGTCTTGATCTTGGGAGCATGATAAATCTCTCAACAAGGGTCTAACTCATTTTGCACAAACTCAATACAAAGCAAATTAATATTTTTAGGTTTATCAGGCATATAAAATACTGAGGATGGTAGCTATATTTTTGAAGTTTTTGAAAAGAAAATCTCCGAGCGACAAAGATTTCAAGAATAAGATACTCATATTCTACCATCTCACATTCCACAATGACTTGAGTAACACATGGTTTTTAAAATGATTTTCAATAGATGCAGGTTTTCAGAAATATCACAGAGTGAGATTGATCATGATTAAAAATATTTTTATCTTTTTAAATTATCATGTTAGGAACAATATTCTACACAGCCCAATATGTATTTGTATATATGTAAATAAAGCGTGCAGAGTATGTACCTGAATCGTGGAGTGGTGCAATCGAAGTGCATTTACCATGTCGGGGGGATTCCCCCATACTTGTTTCCTGCTTTCTTACATAAAAATAAAGTGGAGATACACGAGGCATAATAATAATAATAATAATCTTTATTTGTCTTGAGGCATTTATTACACTGACTAATGAAGCGAACTAATCTAAACTGAATTTAATCGAATCTAATTGAATCTAATGATGAAGACTAAGACACACTGCCTCAAGGTCTAATCTAGATAGCTCAGTGTTGCTCTAAATTCCTGATCCTAGCAAGGGCATCAGAAAGGCCACGTTTAAGCGCGAGCACAGTAGTGTTCAGGTTGGAGACCTGCCTACTAAGGGAGCTAACTGTGGACTAAATTTCCATAATATGTCTATTTGCTGTCCTGATGTCCTCATCCACATCTGCTATGGTCCTGCGGCGCTTCGGTGGTGTCTCAAACGAATTAAGAGCGTACTTAGGAGCTTCCTTTGGTGGGATGAAGCGAACTTTTGCTATCCTAACTCCTTCGAAGCGGGGCCTCTCCTTCTCCGTAGTGTAGTGGACGCTGCTGATCTCGCCGCTCCGGTTGGTCTTGACGATGGCTTCTTGCTTGGACGACGGTCCCTTGAGAAGAAGGGGCTGCAGTGGTGCAGTAAGAACTGGTTGGGCGTAGTAGGATGAGATTGAGCTGCGCTGGTTTGATGGTGGGGCTTCTAGCTGTCGCTCTGTGTTGGCCGGGACGAGAGCGTAGGCGTCGGGGTCATCCTTGGGCTTGCGGTTGAGGTCGTAAGGGATGATCTCCCAGTTGCGGTGGGTCTTGTCGGCCATTGGAGAAGCAAGGAACTAGACAAGCTCTAATTGAGGAGGAGAGAAGGATTGAATGAATTGGTGTTGAAAGCTGACGTCAGGGGTCTGTTTATATAGGGGTCAAAAAGTGCCTCTAGGGTTTTCATAGATCCATCCCGCCGCCGGGCGTGCGTAACAACCCATTCGCGGAATTTTCTAGATAACCATAGATGAGGAAAGCACGTCGGAAGAGGCCAGGGCCGAGGGGACACCAGGGCAGGGTGCCCGCCCTCATCCTCAGGGCGCCCGCCCTGGGCCTGCCTCCTCTGCGGGCCCGCTTGCTCGAGCGTGTTTCTAGAAGTATTTTTATCCCGAAAAATATATACGTGGCCCAAAAACGTCAGATTAAAAAGGTCAGGCTTTAATTCTCCATCGGAAGGTAAAATGGATCACGTCTATTTCTTCTAATTCTTTATTGGGTTCTAAAAATAATTTAAGACGTTGACCATTTACCTTGAATAACGTACCTTCGTCGTTTTGAAGTGTAATAGCTCCGTGGGATGATGAATTGACTACCTTGTATGGTCCTTCCCATTTACTCCGGAGTTTTCCATGCCCGAAAAGCTTCACCCTGGAATTAAAAAGTAATACCTTATCTCCGGGTGAGAACTCCTTCTTCTTGATCCTCTTGTCATGCCATCTTTTGACTCTTTCTTTGTAGATCTTCGAATTATGATATGCTTTCTCTCACCATTCTTCCAATTTTGATAGTTGCATTCTTCTATGATCTCCAGTAATATCTAGGTCCATATTCCATCTTCTTATGGCCCAGTGTGCTTTGAACTCTAGTTCAACAGGCAAGTGGCAAGTCTTCCCGTACACCAATTGGTATGGGGTCATTCCAATTGGGGTCTTGTATGCTGTCCGGTATGCCCAGAGTGCATCGGGTAACTTTTCCTTCCATGCTGTTCCCATCCCATTTACTGTTTTCTGAAGAATGTTCTTGATTTGCTTGTTGGAAGTCTCTGCTTGGCCACTTGTCTGAGGATGATATGGGGTAGCAACGTTGTGACGGATTCCATGTTTTGCTAGATAATGCTCAAAGCGTTTGTCGATGAAGTGTGATCCCCCATCACTTATCACCACCCTAGGGACTCCAAATCTTGGAAATATAATCTCTTCAAACATCCTCTTTGAATTAATATTGTCGGCACGCTTGCAAGGTAGTGCTTCTACCCACTTGGAGACGTAGTCAACTGCCACCAAGATGAATTCACACTTCTTTGATGGAGGAAATGGACCCATGTAGTCTATTCCCCAAACATCAAAGAGCTCAATCTGAAGGTTGTTGGTGAGTGGCATAGCATCTCTTGTATTTATGTTTCCGTGCCTTTGACATGGCCCACATCTTCTGATATATTACCTTGTGTCTTCATACACTGTAGGCCAATAGAATCCACATTGCCAGATCTTCGAATGTGTACGGAATGCTCCATAATGACCTCCGTATGGTGATGAATGGCATCTGTCGATGATCTTCCACCCTTCCTCAGTGGTCACACACCTTCTGAGTAAGCCATCAGCACATACTCGGAAGAGGTATGGCTTATCCCATATGTGTGAACGACTTTCTTGAATAAGCTTCTTCTTGTTCGCTCCTGGTGGTACATACCCTGAAACCATAAAATTAACAATATCTGCATACCAGGGGTCAGACCTGTTGATTCCATAGAGCATGTCGTCCTGGAGTGAATCATTAATGGGTGTTTCCTGTGGATCCTTAAAATGCATTCTAGACAAGTGATCAGCAACAGAATTTTCTACTCCCTTTTTATCTTTTATTTCTAAGTCAAATTCTTGGAGTAACAAGATCCATCTAATTAGGCGAGGTTTAGCATCTTTTTTAGTGAGCAAATATTTTAGTGCAGCATGATCAGTGTAAACAATTATTTTAGCTTCTACTAAGTAAGATCTAAATTTATCAATGGCAAAGACAACAGCCAGAAGCTCTTTTTCAGTGGTGCATAATTAAGTTGAGCTCCTGTCAAAGTTTTACTGGCGTAAGCAATTGCATGATGCTTCTTGTCTTTTGTTTGCCCCAAAACTGCCCCCACAGCATAATCACTAGCATCACACATAATTTCAAAAGGCAACGACCAATCAGGGGGTTGAATGATTGGTGCAGAGATGAGTGCATTCTTTAATAATTCAAAAGCTTTTAAACATGCATCATCAAATTCGAAAGGAGCATCCTTGGCTAGCAAAAGAGTGAGTGGTCTAGCAATAAATGAAAAATCTTTTATGAATCTGCGATAAAAACCAGCATGGCCAAGAAAGCTTCGAATTCCTTTTATATTCACAGGTGGAGGTAGTTGTTCTATTACTTCAATTTTAGCTTTATCTACCTCAATACCTCTTTTAGACACTAGGTGTCCTAGCACTATTCCTTCCCTAACCATAAAATGACATTTTTTCCAGTTAAGGACTAAGTGCTTTTCTTTGCATCTTTACAAAACCTTGTCTAAGTTTTCAAGACAATTATCAAAAGTTTTTCCATAAACAAAAAAATCATCCATGAAAACTTCCATAATCTCTTCAATCATATCAGAAAATATAGACATCATGCATCTTTGAAAAGAAGCTGGTGCATTACATAGCCCAAAAGACATTCTACGATAAGCATAAGTTCCGTATGGACAGGTAAAAGTGGTTTTGCTTTGATCATCAGGATGGATCGGGATCTGGTGGTACCCTGAATATCCATCTAAGAAACAGAAGAACGAATAGTTCGCTAACCGCTCTAACATCTCATCTATAAAAGGTAAAGGAAAGTGATCCTTTTTCGTGGCTTTATTCAGTTTTCTATAGTCAATGCACATCCGCCACCCTGTGACGGTGCGTTGCGGAATTAGCTCGTTCTTCTCATTTGTAACAACAGTCATGCCTCCCTTTTTAGGCACAACTTGAACAGGGCTCACCCACTCACTATGCAGCACAGGATATATAATCCCTGCATGCAGCAACTTTATAACTTCCTTTTTAACTACTTCTCTCATCGCGTTGTTGAGTCTACGTTGGGGTTCCCGAGAAGGTGAAACAGAAGGATCTGTCAGAATGCGATGGGTGCAAATCATAGGACTGATTCCTGTAAGATCTTGGAGTGAGTAGCCAAAGACTGAGTGATGTTTTTCTAAAACGGTCATTAATCGCAGAGTTTGTTCCTGAGTGAGTTTATTACTAATGATCACAGGAAACTCTAGATTATTGTTTAGGAAAGCATAGATAAGACCGGGTGGTAAAGTTTTAAGCTCTATAGGAGGTCTGGGTGTTTCTGCAAACTCATCTAAAGGTTCAGGTTCAGAAGGTTCAGCTTCCTCTTCTATGAAGAAAGGGGCTTCTTCTTCTAAGTCTGATTCATTTAAAAGCTCTAGAGACGCAGCTTTTACCTCTTTCATAGGATCAGGCAAAAGAGATGACTCGATCTTATTATTCAAGGAGTGAGAAATTGTCATAGGGAATTTAAAATCCTTTCCAAAAGAAATGTGTAGCTTTCCAGTTTGACCTTCATAAAGGAGTCTTCTAAATGGTAGTCCTATCAACAGGTCGAAGTCCCATGTATCAAAGATATAAAAGTTCAAATGAATCATGGAGCCTTCTATCATAAAGGGTAGGACATTCACAATTCCAAGACTGGGGACAAATCGTCCCGAAGATTCCTTCATGAACTTTGTTGTGGGGGTTAAAATTAATTTTCCAAATAATTTAAGTGCAAAAGCTTCAGACATGATATTGATCCCCACAACAGGATTATAGAGAGCATCAAATTGATCAGAATCATAAGCACAGCGTATAGTGATAGGAGGTGTATCCAAACGGATCACTTCAGAGGAAAGCTCTGACTCCTCCAACCATTCGCTACTCATGACTGAGATAAGCTCTCTCAATTGATATTCACTTGGTAAACAAATGCTATAATGGCCGCTTTGGGGTTTGTCTATAGAATGGTAGTTTGAAATGTTTCCAAAATCGGCAAAAAGATCGGATTCTATATCCAGCATGAAATCAGGTGGTGGAATTTCTTCCTTTTGTGGCTCAAAACTTGGGATAGCTGAAGTAGGTGAAGAATTCGGCAGAGTGTCTACTTCGGCTTCGTAGGTTTCATCATGGAGGTTATTATCCATCTCAGCTTCTAGGATTCTATCTAGGATCGCTCTAGCTTCATCAGTAGGGATACGAAAGAAAGAACCTCTAGACATTGTATGTAGCATTTGTTTATGATCTTTCTGAAGACCTCAAAAGAAATGAAAAAGGAGAATAGGGTCTTCAATATTGAGTTTTGGACCAGATTCTAAAAGAACAGAAAAACGTTTCTAGGATTTTCCCAAAGTTTCATTTTCTTTTTGTTTAAAAGATAGAACTTCGAGTCTAAGGTCGGTGATACGATCGAGGGAATAAAAATCTAAACAGAAGTTGGCTCGTAAGACTCCCCATTCACCTCGTTGTTGACTTACCTTCTGACTATACCATCGTCTAGCTTCTCCTCTTAAGGAAAAAGGGAAAAGCTTCCAACGTAAAGTCTTATCAGAAATGCCTTCAATGCGAAGACAATCGCATGTTTGCTCAAAATCTCTAATATGAAGGTAAGGATTTTCGTCTTCCTTTCCCGAAAAGGATAGGTTCTCAATCATGGCAATTAATCTTGAACTTAACCTATACTGGGATGTTTGGATAGGCTGTGATGACTCCCATGGTAAAAGGTCAGTTTCCGAAGGTGTTGCAAATTGATAGATTGATTTAGAATCTTGGTTCTCCATAAGGTAAGAATAAAGAAAAGATAAGGAATAAAAAGATAAAGAAAGATAAAAGTATAGGTACAAGCTAGTATTAAGATTCAAGGTTATCTCAGCAAACCGTCTTTCTCCCCGGCAACGGCGCCAGAAATGCTTGTTGATATTTGGTAACGCAATTAGGAAATGATCCGCAAGCGCACGGATATCGGTGAGCACTTCACCCGGGATGTTATCCAGAGTATCGTATTTATTTTTTTACCACTAGGAGAAAGCGTGCATCTGACTAACCAAATCTATTACTACTAACCTTTAGGCTACAACCACTGTGATTTGATGTGAGCGATGTATAGAGAAGACTGCAACTGCACTCTCGTTCTAACCTTGGTAAGGATGATCTACTGCTCTATTGGGGAGGCTCACGGAATCTAGACACCTCAAAGGATGTTCGACCCGCACCTATAAACCCTATCGATCCTGCTAACGAGATATGGAATACAAAGGTAGCTACGGAAATGTCACGTTCCTCGCTACTACCACGGTCCGGCTAGACAGGGGATATCTATGAGTATCCTAGCCCAAACACCTCGTTTACGCTAGAGATGATTACTCTAAACTCTACGCGAAGAGATTAAAGTAAACTCATAAACCAAAGAACAATAAAACAAAGAACTTACTAGAATTTAGAAGTCGAAATACTGAAGAATCCTAGGAGCAAGCCTCGGGTTAGGAGAACTTGATCCTGCAGGTACAACCTCGAAGTAGTCACCGACAGGCCGGGCTTCCTTCGATCTATACCTCCACTCTATCTCTCTCAATCTAGAAGAACTAAGTCTAATCTCACATTGGATGCTAAGCCCTAATGAGGTGGGAACCCTAAGGGAACCTCTCTCTCTGAATCCTCTCTGGAAAATATGAAAATAATGGACTTCGATTCCCCTCTCCAGGGGCCAGGGGTCCTGCTTATATAGTCCCTTCAAGTGAACCTGGGCCGTCGGATCAAACCGACATTAATCGCACGGTTTTCCTTGATCCTTTAGGTCGGTGGGGCATAATCCGCGAGACTCATCCTAATTGGTTGCAGACCTAGGGCGGGCGCCCCAGGGTCCAGGGCGGGCGCCCTGGTCCCGGGCCCGTTCGGCCTCCCGTTCGATCCCGTGGCTTCTGGAGTCTTCTAGATGATAGAAAATCGGTGAACACGTTAATATCTCTATGTAATTCTGACGTGTGGGTCTTTTCTTTGTATTTCCTGATAACCCCCTGCAGAAACAGATAAACAACAAAACTCGTGGAATTCTGTCAGATCAAACCCTAATTCTAGGTGTTGCTTGCATATAGGTCCTTTTCCTTATTTATTGGATAATTAAAATTGATACTTAAGAACCGTCAACAGCCGCGCCGATCGTCATGATGGTGGCGGCAGGGCCGTCTCGCATATGGGTGGTGTGGTAGCGCAAGTTTCGGCGGGCCGGCGGGGGGTGGCTGATCTCGGATCGCGTGGGATTTGGCCGGCCACCTTCTATGACTGCGGCGGCGCCGGCCAGGGCCCGATCGGGCAGATCAGTGGCGGGGCTTCTCTCCTCCTCCAACCACCCCTTCTCCTTCTTCCCCGTCAACGGCGACGGCACGGCCAGGGCTGCGGGTTGCCAGAACTGGTGCCTGGGCGGCTGATCCGCAACTTTGGCAACCCGGTTAGGTGCGGCGGACGGCGGCCGGCGGGGCTGTGGTCGGAGCTGTGTAGGCATGGGGGTGTGGCGGTTGGATTCTTCGCCTCCGCCCGCCCCTTCCCTCGCGGTGATGGCGGTGGCTGCGCGTGGTTGGCCAGGGCAGTACTGTGATGGCCAGCAGCAGTCAGCCGGGCCGCGTTATGGGTCGCCTAGGGCAGGGCTGCCCACGGCATGGCGGCCGCCCTGGCAGCCTGATGAGGATGGAGACGGGCCGGAGGCGACGTACGCATTGGTGGAGCATGCGTCGCATGGCTATTGGCGGCGTCAGTCGGCAGCGGTGGCGGCTAGTGCCATTGTCGGCGGCAGTGGTCGAAGCTGCTCGCTTTCAAAGACGGAGGCTGCCGGCATCGACGACGACAGGTGGCTCGGTCGGGCAGGGCGGTGGCTGGCGCAGAGGACAAATCGTGGCCAATGTTGTGCACGGGGTTGAGGTGCCATGGCGAAAGCTTTGCCCTCTCGGGCCGATGATGACGACGTCTTCAGACGCCGTTTTCTTCCTTGGAAGCGTCATCGTTTGTGCATCTTCCCTTTGTGTCGTTTGTCTTCATTGGGTGAAAACCTAGACCTTCTGGTCAAGCACGGTGGCATCAGTGGCGTCGCTTTCCTCCTTGGAGGCATCGTTTTGGAAGACGGTGCTCGATCAGTTTACTGCGGGGGCCATCGTCGTAATGACGAAGCTAGAGACCTAGTTGAAGATTCAAAATTGCGGTGTCAACGACGGAGGAAGGCGGTCAGAAGGAAGGCGTAAGCGTGACAATTCAACGGTCTCGCATCTGTTGGCAGTGGACCACGAATTTGGCGAGGAGACCAGCGTGGGAGGTGACCATGAAATTGGCAGAGACCGGCGTGGGAGGCGATGGCCAACAATTGAGTTATCTGAGATGACCTGCGTGATTGGCGGCAGACGGTTTCGCATTGTGGCGGCTGTTTTCGGCGTCAAGAGGTGTTCTAACAGGCAGCTGGAGGATATGTGTAGCACTTTTATATTTTGATGAGTTAACTGGGTCGAGAAACTTTGGTGTGCGTGCCTTGGGTTTGAGTTTGTGTGAGTTTGAAGTGCTGTGTAATAAGGAATAGCTATATGCATCGGTTGATACAGAGGCTGGGATATTAATGTATTCCCTTTTCTAAAAAATGGCCACTAGCCCTGCCTACGCTTCATCCACTTGTCGCGCGTTGCTCAACCTGACTCACCTGCCAATGGCACCTAGCTTTGTGGAGAAGCTGATGGAGTAGACAGAGGGATGAGAAAACGAAAGAGCATGACTTTCAAAATAATATAGAAAACATTTTAGCATCTATAGTACTCCATCCATTCCAAATTATAAGTTGCTTTGACTTTTTTGGTTCATCCATTTTGTTATGTATCTAGATATTATCTAGATACATAGCAAAATGGATGTAACATAAAAGTCAAAGCGACTTATAATTTGAAACGGAGGAAGTACCAAATAAATGTATTAAAAAGATTTTTCTCATAGTGAATTTAATAAAACTATTTATGTTATAGTGAATGAAGTATAACTCAGTTGTTTAGGTTTCTCGTGTTGAAACCTATCTAGCCGGTTTCAAGATTTAGGTCCTCGATTTACCGTGGCCATGTGGGCGATTGTATTTTTATGAATTTAGACGCCTGGTAGTTGTCTAACAGTAAGATTCATCATAATTCATCTATATATATATATTTAGAACAGAGTATTTATCTATATCATTTACATCTGCCCTATACAAAGTTACTATCACTTTATTAGTAAGGGTGTGTTTAGTTTCACATTTCACCCAAAAAATTTTGGGTTTTGGTCCATCATTTTGCAGAATGGAACTAAACACCATGCAAAATTTTTGACAAAAAGGCATCCATTCTTCATTTTGGATTTTGTCTTAAGAGAAAAAAAAGCCAAAAAGCCCTCACCCACCTCATGTAAAATTTGGCATTTTGGATGAAACTAAACACCCCATGAAAATTTTAGCATTTTACATTTCACCATTCCAAAGCAGTTGACATTTTGCATTTTGCATTCTAAACCCAGCCTAAGTGTTTTCATGGGCAGGGTGGGTGCTCCGCAAAAAATGCAATCATCTTCAGCTCTTCCCAGAAGCTTCATGTGATTCTCACATAATGGGGGCCCAATTGCAACGCAGGGTTTAGGGCTGCCATTGGCACTAGCGCATGGCTTATATATTACCAAAACCTGTAACCGTGACCCTTCCGCCCAAAACACAAACTTTCGCCGTCCCGGGGAGAAGCGGCGGCGCTTGGATACGGGATACCATGGCGGCAGCGGTGGGCGCGGGGAAGCTGGGAGCAGGAGGTGATGCGGTGGCGGTGGAGGTTCGCCTGCCGCCTCTGTCGGAGGCGGATCCCCTTCACGCAGAGAAGAAGGTACGGCGCAGGCGTCAGAAAGAAGCTCGGCTCTTTTCGTAGGATCAACCCATATGAGAAGCCTAATCGATTGTAGTATTCCTCTTTGTTATGTGGAGGTGAGTTAAGGCGCGGATAGTTCAAGTTTAGTTACTGGATTGGAAAACTGAGTTTTTTTTGGGGAAACAGCTAAGATGTTCTATCTTTTGTTGGGAATCGACCATAATTTACTTGTGGTTAAGGGAGGGAGGGAGGGAGACTAAAGGAGATGAACTTGCTGGGAATTGCTTACTCACTTTTACTTTGAGTAGACAGTTGCTGGATTTTGTTTTCATTTTGCAGGAGTACAACCTAGTCGATGAGTGATGATGTTAATTTAAATCTTTATTGCTTGAGAAGATGTAGGGAGGGTTTATTCTTGTTTCTTCTAAAAATTAAGGATCTTCCCTTTCTTATGGAGCAAATGTTTGCATTCCTTAAGCGAGTTCTGATATGATAGATGGCTCTTGCTGGCCCTGAAGAGAACTTGTGCAACAGAAAAGGTGTCTGCTACCATTATCTGTGTGCCGATTTTTTCTGACATGATATAACGATTGTTGTTCTTTGGTTTCTATCAGCTTTGTAGTGAAAGCCTACTGCAGTATCAATTTGTGAGTGATTTCTTGTGATGCTGGGTTAATAAAAAGATTTTACCAGTATAGTTTGTCACGTGGATTCCCTTAATTTTGTGTTATGGTTGAACAGTTTCATGCCAGATGTTGAGTTGGACTAAACCGACAATTGTGTTTTCTTTATAGTCATACAATTTTGCTAGTCTCATGTTGCGGTGAAGAATTGCAAATTTTCCAGTAAGTTCCTTTTGTTTCTTCTTAAATGCAGAGGATACTGGAAAATAGGAACCTATCTTGTGAAATTCAGGTTCCTGTTACATGTTCTGCTGCTGATGCCCTCAAATTACTGGACCAGATTATTGAAGCTGCTAGGGTAGTGTACATGGATGAGGTATTCCATGCTGTGTCACTCATTATTGATTGGCTCTGGATTTTATTCACCTCTACATTCTAACAAGATGATCTGTGTGAATTTTCTACAGCTAGAGCTTTATTTTGCAGGAGATGATGTCGGTCCATTCTCTGCAAGGAATGAACTTGAATCTCTAAATCTTTTGTTCAAAACAATGAAAAAATTGCTTCTAACTTCCAATGCCGCTGCCAAGGAAGTACTGCAGATACTACAGGATGAGATAGTTGTTAAGCTCAAATCTGTTGGAAAGTCAGACGATGCTTGGATGGTTGTTCAAACACAGAACCATGATGCTGAAGATTCTCTTCTGAAATGGGGGGAGCATCTTGGTGTTAAATCTAAATTGCAGATAGCATGTAAGTCTCCATAGAACTTGCTGATAAATTATGAGTGCTTTGAGCATATGTGCAATGCCATCCGTTGAAAATTGAGAGCCTTTCCTACATTCTTTGTTAGAGCATGCATGTAAACAAAATCTTGGTGCTACAGTCATTTGGTGTTCATTAGTATTTTATCTTTCCACACTTTTAATGTGTTTGCAAATCAACAATGTCGATTTGAGCTTTTATGTTCATCCTATTGATAACGGATGTGCTGACAATGTCTATGTTAATGTATTTTAACCAGAAGATAGATGAGATAGTGGAATAGATGGTGAGTCAGTAGATGTCAGTGAATGACCTAGTAAGAAGTTTGTTTACTGTTACTGAATACTAGGATGCTTAGCTATTCTAGTAAATTTTTTATCCAACTTAATTTCACTAAATTGATCATTGAATGCTGTCTTCATGGACACTTCTTTGTATCAGCATACATACCATTTATCTGATTTCAGAAGGTTTAGTTTTTCAGGGAGCTGGAAGAGGAATGGTAGCTTCTGAAAGTATAGGTGTGGGGAATATTGCTCTTGAAATTCCAGAGTCCCTCATCATATCTGATGAACGTCTTTGTCAATCTGAAGTGGTATGTTCTCCTTTGGTAATCTAATTCCCTGCGTTTCTTAAGCATCAAAATACTTTCAGTACTGACTGACTCAAAATGTGGGTTTCTGATATGTCTATAAATAAATGTTTCTATATTGTTTGCAGTTTCTTGCATTAAAAGATTCCAATAATATCACTTCTGAGACTATGTTATTGTTGTGGAGCATGAGAGAGCGGTATAATCTAGCTTCAAAGTTTAAACCATACTTTGATACACTCCCGGCAAATTTTAATACAGGTACAAGAATTTTATTGTGTTTTGTAAGAAAAGTCCTTAATCTAGTTCAAATAATAATTTCACCAAATGCACTTCCAGGCTTGAGTTTTGGAATCGACGCACTTGCTGCATTAGAAGGAACCCTTCTTTTTGATGAGATAATGCAAGCTAAGCAGGTAATACCATTGTGGTTTGTGATATTGTTCTTTTGATTCTGTAAATCACTGCTCAATTGGTACAAAGCAATAATTGGTTCGTTATTGCAGCACTTGCGCCAGCAGTATGATGAATTATTTCCCTTGCTATGCACAAATTTTCCTGAGATATTCCAGAAGGATGTGTGCACATGGGATAATTTTCTGTGGGCATGTGAACTATGGTATTCCAACAGTATGATGATTGTTCTAAGTAGTGGGAAATTATCAACTTGCCTGGTTCCTGTTGCTGGACTTCTGAATCACTCGGTTTGTAGTTCTGTCCCTGGAAGTTTTTTTTTATTAGTCTTCAGATTTGTTTCTCATGTTCTCTTTTTCATATTTTCTCAAGGTGTCCCCTCATATTTTGAACTATGGTCGAGTAGATGAAGCTACAAAATCATTGAAGTTTCCTTTGTCTCGACCCTGTGATGCAGGGGAGCAATGCTTCCTCAGTTATGGGAAACATCCAGGGTCACATCTCGTTACATTCTATGGTTTCCTACCAAGAGGAGATAACCCTTATGATGTTATACCTTTAGGTAATCTGTTATGGTAGTTGTATTCCTAGCTGCATGTAGATCTGCAAGTAGAGAGGTTACTTCTGCTATCTTGCCAATGAAATGTTGGTTGGCCTAGATCTCAAATGCCTAATTTACCTGTTACAATAGTTTAGTCTTGCTATCTTGATTTCTGTCCAACCAGCATAGCCATTTCAATTGCTTAGGGACTAGGCAGAGTTTCCATGAATAGCAGGCTCCCCGTTTGTGATCAATAGATTTTGTGCATCCTTTATTTCTCTATGCAAGCAAGTAAAATCTAGACAAAATCATATTACAGATGCTTGATTATGTGCAGATCTTGACACATCTGCGGATGATGAGGACGGCACAGCTCAGTCTGTGACTACAAGCCAAACCACTCATATGGTTCGTGGGACATGGCTGTCCAGATCTGGAGGATTTCCCACGTATGGCCTGCCTCAGCCCTTGCTGTCCCATCTCCGTGCTGCTCTAGGTTGTGATATAGACGAATCCACTACTGAAGCTGATGTAAGGATGCTGTGATGTTTTCATGAATGATGTGTGGGGCACGTCAGTTGGTCGATGTTCATCTAAATCCCATCTTTTCATTGTACTTTTAGATAAAGGAAAATGACAAGGTGGTGCTGGAAACAATCCTGTCCATATTTAATCCCATGCTTGAAGTATTGACTGAGCAAGATGATTCCAACCGGTGCTGCTTCATGCTCAAACTCATTTTGTGCTGATTCCATGCACCAGCATCACTTACCCTCTCTAGTTCATCTGATTCCCTGCAGGGAGAGCGCCAGTTGGGATGTGAAGCTATCATTGGACTACAAAGATCTGCAGAGAAAGATAATATCGTCCATTGTCACTTCCTGTACCTCAGCCTTGGAAAGTTTTTAACTTCTGCTAGATGGAATCATGGATGGAAGTGCTTCACTAATTGAATTGCAAGAACAGACACACTACAGCCCTGTTGGAATGCCTCTGCTGACGTGTAGATTGCGAAGCTGTTGCACATGGGTTATCTGCACCAACTGCAATTTGTGACCATCTCTACTAACTGAAGTTTCTCGTCATGAGTTTGCTTCATCTGAGGAATGCGGAGTCATGGGCAGGACTGGTCATGGGGTTGTGCTTCCGTGGCTTGTGATGATTTAAGTCGCACCTGATTGTTACCGCATAGTAGCGTTTGGTGAAAGAAGCTACTCTTGAACTAGTTCATTGGGAACCAAACTTGCTTTTGGAGTTTTGGTGAACGAAAGCTACTTTTGAACTAATTTCGGCGCAATGTGGTTGTAGTCCATGTGCTAAAATCGCTAAGCAGGGCTAAATTGTGTGTTGCAACACTCTGTATATTCGACAATACATATTGCCCAGCACCGCTAGTACAGGTCCCACCTGCTAGCTGCCGGTGCTCGCTCTAGTTATAAGAGCATCTCAACCAGATTGAGGATATACAATTCTCTGTATGCAGCTTAAGGGAATTGAGAAAACAGACTTTTAAAGTTCAAAAAAAAAAGAAAACAGACTTTTGGAGTATACGAAAATTGTGCTCTAGTTCTAGTAGATTGAGGGAGAAAAGAGGATTGAGGAAAAAAACCTGCTTGTTCCACTCAATTTGAGAGATTTTTTGAGAAAATAGATATAAGGAAAGGGGATCTGCTCGGTTTTTTTTTTCACCCCGTTCCTCTATATGATAGTAGTTTTTAGGGAAAGAGAATCTTTTTTCTCAGTCCAGCGGAGTTGACCATCAGTCTGTATGTACCCTTCAACAATGTTTTAATATCGTGCACTCTAGAGAGCTATTCTTACTCTCCGTCTTTGACTAGTGAGGTATCAGAAATAAAGGATCTATATTTGAAGATTCAATTAAAAAGTATGTTGGAGGGTGATTTTTCATCAAAATATCTATTTCTATAAATTTCGAAGAATATAAAGAGTCTCTTAAAGTTACTCTTAAGTCCTTTGTGTGACATCAGTCTCAACCAGAGCTTTCTTAAAAGATTGCTTCCCTAGTGATCATGTTTTTTCATATTGTCTAAACTAACGTGGTTCCTAAAACAAAGAAAATGATTTGATAAAGTGTACGTAAAGGTTCATTAAATATTGAGATGCGTCTAAGAAACTTCGCCTACTACCTGTAGCTCCTCCAAGGAGGCATGTTCTTGGCTAGCTTCGTTTATTTGCTGTCTTTGGTTTCCATTTGATCTTTAATTCGTTTTCAATGCTACTTTATATCTGTGAGACAAGTACTTATCGTTAGCCAACGTCATAATTCCTACAGGTAACGTGGGCAGTATTGGTACATACATTCTTGCTACAACTTATCAAGCTTTATTGGTGAAGCATGTATGAGGTCACTAATTTTTTCAGACTTAAAAACTACTATAGGAACTATGCATTGAAAAGTTTAGGTCTAAATTAGAATTTATTACTCTTGAAAACTGCATATAGAAACTATGCACTGGGGCTGCCCTAACAGAAATGAAGTTTGCAATAGAGCGACCTTAACAGAAATGGTAGAAGCTGCAACAGAGTCACCTTTGGATGCTATTTTTCTAAAGTTGAATCTTTCAATGCTTGTTGGGAACTTGACCTTGCAGAACGCAGTCCTGAATGGCCTAACGATTTAGTCTTCGTTTCGTCGAAATAATCATGCTTCATCGAAAGTATCAGGCTTTGTCGAAAGTATCAGACTTCATCTTGTGAATCAAATCGCCATCAGGCCTCGTCCAATGAATGGGAGCAACGTGAAGAATGAAGACTTCCCCCAACTTGCGAAGTCCAAAAGATTCACGACGAGAACATTTAACTTCAAGGGCGCGAAGACACCTTCGAAGATTAACAAAAGGGCATGAAGAATGAACTCTCGAAGATGAAAAGACAACTTCGCCCATGTAGTTTAAAGGAGTTGTATTGATTAGAAAGAGGGGTAAAATGGTCATTTGTATACAACTTACGAAGACTAGGACCCTTATAAATCCCCCCCTCTGGCATGTACTGTACGAGGAGGAAATGAATACAACTTCACACTTGTGTTCAAACTTGGTGATTGTTTCACCCAATAATGCTATTTTTCTAAACTTCAGATCTTTCAATGATACATATCTAATTTTTCCTTCAATTAATCGGCTTGCAAAGAAAGTCAAGGTGTTGACATAATCATTATTTTTATCACAATGGTGTTATTTGAGACATCAAGCGGATTAAACTAAATTTGCACTAACATTCAAGCTGAATGTGAAGTTCTCTTGTTTTGCTTAGAAATATTACAATCCAAGGAGATAAGACATGTATAAGCCTTTGGTGACTCCTTGCTAGTGGTACAAGTAGCTAGTAAATTTCAATGAACAGAGGGGTCACTCAATATTGTACCTTAACATGTGGCTTGATATCATTACTTCTTTTGCTAAATTTCGAATTCGGCATAAATATATTAGCTCAACAAGCACATGCTTTAACATTGGTGGGCATAATTTTTACATCAAGAAAAAATCGGTGCGAACATATCAGGAAGTGGCTGGTCTGCAGAAACCAGATAGGCCGGTTCTAAAAACCGACCAAGCTAGTTTTTCAATCTCCTATGCAGGTACTATAACAGTCAGGGAAGGCCTAAATCAGCTCAATTTTTACCTCAATGAACTTGGAGATGATTTATATGATAGGAGAACTCCCATGGATTATTTAAGTAATCCAAGTGCTAAAGTTGATAAAAGTATTCAGCATTTGGTAGACAACTATATTCTGGTCAATGGTGATTTGCATTGACTTTTCTGTTAAATGATTGCCATTGAGATGCTTGACTTCATGATGATGATATCTACTTGAAGCTTGCCACTTCAATATATCCTGTTACCAAGCTATAGTCTTTTGGGAGGACATCCAATTAAGTTATTTAAACAAGATGCTAATTGGGACATGTTGGGGGACCGAATTCGGGACAGCACAGGGACTGGAAATTGACTGTGCCAAACTCAGTTTTGTGAGTAGTGCCAGAGTTTACCTTGGATGGTGGCAGTTTAATTGCTTTGTGCATATGCAAGAATTGATGAAAGAAGCTAAGGACGTCACACTGAAAAAAGATTATAGCAACAAACAGAAGATATTAGTGAAGATGGGAAGTAGAACTTGTCACCTCAAAGCAAAAATTGAGTTTTTAGCCCAATAAAGATGTTTTTAGCACACAAGCTTTACTAAAATAGGAGGGCACATGTTGACAGGTAAAATTATCCAAAGTGCATAACAGACTCCACCGTTGCATTCCTCTCATCGAGACGATAAAAAACATATATGGATCATTGCTTTTGGAGTTCGAATGAAGAAAATACACTTTTGGAGGTTCTGGTGTAGAAAAACAGGCTTGGCCAGTTAGCAAAATCGGCTAGTCTGGTTTTTATGGGCTAGTTCAGATTTAAGTTATTTTGATGCGTTTTACAAGGTTTTTTTTTTTGACCCCTTATGGGATAAGACTACCCCCTCATCACAGATATAGGGGTACTACTAATTGAGGTGCCCAAGACACACAATCAATACAAAATCAATCTACTACCTTTTTTACCCTCTTCTCGTGTCATTCCTGCATGGACGAAGCCATAGAGCGGTCAGGTCAGTTAGGGCAGCCCATAGCCGCCGCACTCCCTGACGGCGTCTCTCCCGAGTGTGTGGGGTTTCGGTTTCAAGAGACGTCGTCGGCATGTCTTGTGCATCATGCTCCCGATGAGACTTATTCGATGTGTCTTGCGTATCGCGCTCATAGCTAGTGGCACCAGATTCTTGTGCGAAAATATCTTAGACGCCGACCAACCTAAAAGTCGGCTAGACCCTACATTAAATGATTTAGGTAGAGATACTAGGTTCGTGTGCAGACATATATTAGGCACAGTCGACTTAAAAGTCTCAGGGGCTGCTTTCTATTCCCGATGTGCTGAGCGTCAACAACAGGTACGTAATTTTTTTTTTCTCGAGTCCCGTAAGCTATTGCTTTCTATTCGATTCCCACTAGTAGTGATCTGGGATTTTCACGCTTATCATACCCCATTTGGAGGCATAAGAACTTTTCTTTTCGACTAAAGCACAGAAACTCTAGGTGAACAAATTAAAGTGCCTATGTATCGTTTATGCTTTTCATAAATCTCTCATCACCCCCCATTTGTTGGAAGTCTAGGGACTTTTGATGGAGAAATCAGAAATGCCTTGCATTGTGGCCGCAAAACTGCCAACATCATTGGAAGGGCCCTAGGGTGTTTGATGCAGGGAGTAAAGTTTAGTTACTGTCACATCGGATATTACATGGGCTGTTGTATGGGGTGTTCGGATACTAAAAAAATAAATTACAGATTCCATGAGTAAACCGCGAGACGAATTTATTAAGACTAATTAATCTATCATTAGCACATATTTACTGTAACACAACATTGTCAAATCATGGACTAATTAGACTTAAAAAATTCGTCTCGTAAATTTAATCACAATCTATGCAATTAGTTATTTTTTAATCTATATTTAATACTTCCTATATATGTCTGAACTTTAGCACCCTCGACCAAACACCACGGTGCCACTATGCACCACTAAATGAAGTATTTCGTTTGACACATACGTATATAAAAAAACACAATCAGCACACTGAATCCCGATAAGTACAACTTTAAATCGACAACAATTTATCTCACTGATCCTGTAGATAATTTGTACGTAAAAGCAAAGGACAGTAGCAGTAACCGGAAAATATATCGCTAATTGATTTTTGGTAGGTGCCGACGGGTAGCTCACAACTTGTTTGTTGTTGGAGTACTACCTGTTCTGTTCTTCAGGTCCACCGTACACGAGAAAACCGGCGCATCTGTAGCACAGGTCATTCGGTGCATAATTTGGTTGGTGCCTCCAGACTCCCAGAGCATAGCCAGCTGATTAAAAATGATTGGCCCTCACAACTAATCACATGATATGTAATCATGGCTCAAGGTTGTCTTGGATTATGTAATGATCAAACAGTGCCAGATTGCCATCCTTACAGATCTGATTATGTAATATATCTGATTATATTGATCGTTGTTTATTTTTTAGTTCTGACAGATATCTTATCTTATAGATAGATTACTGTAG
Source organism: Saccharum spontaneum (assembly GCA_022457205.1). Classification (NCBI taxonomy): domain Eukaryota; kingdom Viridiplantae; phylum Streptophyta; class Magnoliopsida; order Poales; family Poaceae; genus Saccharum; species Saccharum spontaneum. Next base: position 20,573,611 of record CM039605.1, on the reverse strand, counting down.
CAATGAACTCTATGCAAGTAATCAGAGTTTAGCACAACAGCTCTGCAGCAGCATGTGTGTTGGACTGTTGGGTTTGGGTGGCTGGCGCATCAGCGTCCAAGGAGTGATGGCCGCACGAGTCAGGCCCCCACCACCATCGCCATCAAAGCGAGCGTCTATTTTGTTCGCTACCGGTTTTGCCCCTCTTGCGCTGGCGCCATACCTGCCGCAAACAGCCGACACTTTATTTTTTTCTGAATAATTAATTTTTGTCCGGTAGTAGAATTGTTTATTCATGCGTTTAGTTTGCTCTCCCTTTGTCGCTCAAAATTTCAGGAGCTTCCAAAGCTAAGCCCACAAGCGTTGATCTTACAACATCATTGAAAGTGCTAAGAATTTGTGGTGTCATATTTAGGAAAATCAATTTTTCCAAAAAATATTTAGGAAAATCTACTTGGAGCGTCTCCAATAACATGGGCTAACACTTGTTCTAATAAGCTAATAAATATAGATAAGGGAAAGATCAAAACAAGCAAACTTGAACATCGTGCTCCGTGAGAGAGATGCCTCATGAAATATATGAGATTATCTCTTGAGTCTACGTTAGTCTCTGGCTCCATGCTTAAAAACACTGTATGTTTGAATATTTAGAGTTTAAAAAGACAATGAGATGCACAAAGCCTTGTCATGGCAATCTAACGTAATTAAAGAGTGTCACAAGGGATACTTAGTAACAATGCTTTGGAAAAAGGATGGTGTCGGTGTTCAGACCCGAGGGGGTCCTAAACCAACGAGTAAAATGCTGCGTGTCCCTTTCCTGGATGGTGATGCAAGGAGAACACACGGGGATTTATTCTGGTTCGGGCAAAGGAAGGCCCTACGTCCAGCGGGGGAGGAGAGGTTTGTATTTCCTTGCACCGAGGTGCTTGTGTAGGGGCTACAAGCTTGCGGGAGAGGGCGACGAGCCCAAGTCCCAAAGGAGAAAAAGAAAGAGTACAAGATGATTGCTTGAGATGTTGATCGCTATGTTGTGTATCGCCGGTTGTCCGTCGTCTCCTCTAGGGCCCTGGCCTACCCTTTTATAGGATGAGAAGAGGCCAGGACGACGGGAGCCTTGAGATGACGTTTTGTCGATCCTGTTGAGGTGGTTGTAGCGACGTGCCTCAGGAATGGGAGGCCATCTCTGGGATGTGATGTCGTAGGCGTCGAAGTGACCCGGAGCGTCGTGCCATACCGTCCCTCTTTCCCTGTTGTGCTGTACTGGGGGTCGAGGCCGGGTCGAGGCCAGGTCGAGGCCGAACGGATAAGTCCGAATCCCTGGAATCGCGGTGTACGGACTTTGTCGTATCTTTCCTCGAGGGTAACTAGTGATGTACAGCGTGAGGTAAGGTGGGTACAGTGACGTTTTCACCTCCCATCACGGGATGGGCGATTAAACAGTGAGGACTGACACTGGTATTGTTCCCACGTCGACTGTACGTGCGGCCATGCCGGTAGGTGGTAGTAGGTAATTGCATTAAATGCTGAGACTTTTGTCCGGGAGTAGGTAAAGAAAGGGGGTCGAGCACCTCGACCCGGGCTCGCGCGAGTCGGAGCGCTCCCGGGGGGCGGTCGAGGCCCGTGCGGGTCGGAGCGCGGTCGAGGCCTCCCGTCGGGGGGGCCTCGTACGAGTCGGAGGCGGGATGCGGTCGAGGCAATCCGTCGAGCCGGCCTCGTACGAGCTGGGCCTGTCGCGCGTTTCTGAAGCGGGTAGTGCTTTGTCGTGATTGGGTTACTTTAGTTTATATTATCGTTGAATATGGGTACCCCTTTGGCATTGGTACCGACAGTAGCCCCCGAGCCTTTAGGTGAGTGTGTGTTCACTCTCCTAGAGGTTTTTAGCTGATGAACTGGAGTCATAGCGCTGTTGGCTTCCTCGACAGGGACATCCGAGTGCTTTCAGGACTTCTTCCGGTGGGGGCGTGCGAGCGCACCCGCCGGGTGTAGCCCCCGAGGCCTCGGTGGAGTATTGAGAAAGTCTCCTCCGAGGTCTTTAATCGGGATTCGCTAGGGAATAGTTGATGCGGCTGAGCCCCCGAGCCTCGCGCGCACGAGGTCGATCGGAGTCCCTGCCGTCTTTTGTTGTCCGGCCCTCACGCTCATCCTACGGAGAGGAGGAGGAGGGGTGGGGAACGTCGTACTACCCCGTTCGGGCGAGTGCGGCGATCTCCGGTGAGCTACTAACGGGGGGATTCGAGTGAGAGTCCGTGCTCCAGTCGTTAGGAGTCGGCTTGGGGCCCGGGGGCACTCTTCAATGATGCCAAGGAGTGGTCGTGCGGATGTCGGTTCCCTGCGACGGGATCCGAGGGCTCGATGCCTCCCCCGAGGGGATTCCTGCTTCGTCCTCATCCTTTGGCCTCGAATACGTCTTGGGGTGCCTCGAGAGCGTGGCTCGAGCCCTGGCCGTGTACGGGCGCATCCCTGGTCGTCCCTTGCTCTGTTGCTCGAGGGCGGCTGTCGAACCCAGGTCGAGGGCCAGCCTCCGTTCCCTCGAGACTTAAAATGGGCCCGGAGCCCGTTAAGGAAATCTAGGAATATCCGTCCGCGGATCTCGCCCCGCCGGTTAGCCTGGCGCGCCTTTTTAGGGCGAGATCGGCGCGGTAGTGGGCGGCGTGGCGCTCGGTTACTGCGTGGGGGACGGCCACGTGCCTTGCTCCTGTAAGGCGTGAGGGACGGTTAGGTGAGCGCATTTATTACGGGAAACTGTTCCTACCTTTTCGCGCGGCCGTTGAACTTCCGTCTGGCCTATAAAGGCAAGACCCAGGGGTCCGTGCCTCCTTCCGGTCTCTTGCGCTTCTGCCATCCTCTTGCCCCAGAAAACCCTAGCCCCCTTGTGCCTTCCGTCCGCATTGCTGCCGCCGCCGCCTTTTCCTCCACACTCTCCCTTCCCGTCGGCGCTGATGGCTGGAAAGAGCCAATTTCTCGCTGCCGAAGACTGGGCCTCCTCTTCCGTCACGGAGAAGAAGCTGGAGGAGCTAGTTGAAGATGGGTTGCTGCGGCCGAGGACGAGTCGGTCGCGGCCGGAGTGGATCGCGCCGCCGTCGACCCACCGGGAGCCGGCCCCCCCAGAAGGCTACGTGGTGAGCTTCGTAAGTTTCCACGAGCGGGGGTTCGGCATCCCGTCGTCGGCTTTCATGCGGGCGCTTCTCCACTACTACCGGGTGGAGCTCCACCATCTCGCCCCCAACGCCATTGCGCAGGCCGCCATCTTTGCGGCGGTCTGCGAGGGATATCTCGGGGTGGAGCCGCAGTGGAACCTGTGGCTCCACCTTTTCAAGGCCGAGCTCTTCGCGTGGAATGCGGGAGGGAAGGGCGTCTTCTACGCAGCGCGGGTAGGGAGCTGCGTCCTGCAGTTGAGGTCGAGCCGGGCGGACCAGTACATCCCGGCTCGCCTCATCTCTTCGAACAGCGGGTGGCACGCGGGCTGGTTCTACCTCCGCAACGACGACAACCAGCTGCCGAGGTACACCGGCTGCGTGCTGACCGCCCGGGAGGACCGTTGGGTGTACGGTGTACCGGACGTCGAGAAGCCGCGTCTGGATCCGTTGCTGGCGGCGCTGCAGCAGCTTCGTGCTCGAGGCCTGACGGCGGCGGCGGTAGCGACGGCGTTTCATCGCCGCCGGGTGATGCCGCTGTGCCGACGTCGCCTGCGCCTCGACCAGATGACCCCGGAGGCGTCGCTGGAGGGGAGCCGGATGTCACACGAGACCCTCACCCCCGAGGAGGGGCTTCGCCGAGCCCGCCGGATGGTGGGGACCTTCAAGGCGGAGGAAGCCGACCTGCTCCCCATGAGGCCCACTGAGGGGTTCGAGCCCGTGGTAAGTTCCTTAGTACGCTTGTACTTTAGTTCGGTTCGTCTTCGAGACCTTCCCCTGATCTGGTCGACGCCAATGCGCAGGACCTATCGGCGCTGCGGGAGACACGACCGCCGGTTTCGGAGGACCGGCCTGCTCGGGATGCTCGACGGGAGCACGCCTCGAAGCAGAAGGCGGTCAAGGAATCGACCAAGAAACGGGCGGCCCGGAAGTCCAGGGAGAAGGAGGCGCGGAAGAAACTCCGGCGCCAACAGGCCCTCGACGGGCTCCCTTTGGAGCCGTCGCCCTCCGAGACCATGTCGGGGGAGGACGACGGCAGCAGCGGCGAGGATGATGACGCCCTGTCGCGGTACGAGGCCGCGACCGGGCTGGGGAGCCTTCCCGACATCCGTCCCCTGCTGGAGCCCATCGCGGGGTCATCCTCCTCGGTCGTCGTGGTCGAGGAGGTCGAGGAGGACGACGAGGAAGAGGAGAGGAAGAAGAAGAAGAAGAAAGAGGAAGAAAAGAAGGAGGCGGGCCCCTCGGCAGGAGGGGCCGCCTCGCCCCGGACCCAGCCAGAGGGGTCGATAGGGGCGCCTGCCCCAGCCCAGGCCCTGCAAGCTCAGGCGGGGACGGGGGCGGGGGCGCCGACATCGTCGTCGTCGGCGGCGCCTCCGTCGGGCGTGAAAACCCGAGGCCAGTTGGCCTCGGAGGCACAGAAAGCGCGTAGCGGCGCGCCGGCGAGAGCCCCAAGGAGTGCTCGGTCCGCGGGTGGGGCTGCCGCGAGGCCACCGCCTGCCACCTCGAGCGGCTCGGACCGTGGGGGGTCGAGGCCCCTGGTGCCGATCTCCGGGTAAGTTTTTGAGCAGAAGGGGACTTGTCTTATCCTTTGATTTCGTCGATCGACTTATCCTTTATTTTTCAGGCTGAAACGGAAGGCGGAGACCATGGGGCCCACCCCCGTGAAGTCCCTTCGAGCCAGCGCCGTCGTCCTTAATCGGTCGGCGGAACAGGACGCGGCCTGGGTCCGCGAGGTCGAGGCTGCGAAGGAGCGCCGTCGGCAGCGGGAGGCCGCGGGTGCTTCGACGGTTGCCGGCCCCGATCCTGCGGTGGCGGGGTCAGAGCCGGCAAGGGTGGTGGCGCCCGGCCCGGTCGAGGCGGAGCCTAAGGCGCTGCCCTCGGCTGAGGCCACCGTGGAAGTGGCCGCGGAGGGGGCGGCCGCCGAAGCGGCCGCGGAGGGAGCTGCACCGGCGCCGGAGCAGGAGGTGGCACCGGCGAGGGAGCCGCAGCCGCAGCAAGACCTACCGGTGCAGCCGGTGGGCATGACGGAGGGCGCGGCCGTCGAGCCTTCTGCCGGAGCCCCGGAGGCGGCGGCGCCGGAGGTTGAGGTGCCGGTCGCGGGGGCACCGGCGGTCGGAGCGCCGGCTTCCGAGCCGCCGTCGGGCGAGGTACCGGCCCCAGAGGCGTCGACGGCAGAGGCGCCAGCTCCGGAGGCGCTGGTTGCCGAGGGGCCGGTCACCGCTGAGGGGCGGGCGCCCGTGGTCGTTACCCTCGACGACGCCCCCCTGGACAAGGGAAAAGAGATAGTGGGGGTCGAGGAGGGTGAGACCACGAGCCGGGCTGAAGCCTCGGCCCCTGTCGGGGCGGCGAGCGAGGGCAACGAGGCCGGCCCTTCGACCGGGCCGGGAGGTGCCCCGGCTACGTCGTCATCGTCGTGGCCAGACTTCGCCGCGCTGGCGATAGCGCGGGCCGAGGAGGAGATCCCGAGGTGGGGAGGGCCGCCCCTTCAGTTCAAGGACGCCGCGAACCTCGACGGCGAGCCCATCCTCACCCTGAACGACAGAGATGAGGTCCACCGCTGGCAGTACCTCGAGGGCGTCCGCCGACATCTCGCTCGGCTGCTCAGCGTGGCGTCCGACGCCGTTTCGCGGGGCATGCTGGATGCCACCGAGGTATGATTAATCTGCCGGCTTATTCCGTGGCTCTTTGTGTCTCTTTCCTTTGGATTCATTATGTTTTTCGGTTTTCCTTGAATTAGGAACTCAAGGAGACCTCCCGCCGCAAGTTGCTCTTCATCCGGGGTGAGAGCGGTGTGTGGGCGTCGCTGTCCCGGCAACGGGCCCTGGTCGAGGAGACCCAGAAGAGGCTCGCCGATCGGACCGCTGAGATGGCGGAGCTGCGCACCGCCTACTCGACGGTGAAGGAGGACGCGATCCAGGCCTGGGCGGCTGAAGCCTCGATGCGCACCGAGGCGGACAAGGCCCGGGAAGAGGCCGCCCAGGCCCGCCGAGACCTCGAGCCCCTGACGGCGCGGGTCAAGGAGCTCGAGGAGGACGTCTCCCAGGTTGGCCGTCAGCGGGACGCCCTCAACGTCCAAATCGGGCAGGTGACAGCCCAGCTTGGCGCGCTGAAGGGCGAGGTCTCGGTGCTGAATGGGGCCGTCCAGGAAAAGGACGCGGCGCTTCAAACCGCCCTCCAAGAGATCGAGGCCCTGAAGGCGGCCGTTCGTGAGAAGGACAGCGCCCTCCTGGGGCTCGAGCGGACGTGCGGGGGGCTCCGTGACGAGGTCGTGGGTTTGAAGACCCACGTTGGGGGTAAGTGGCTTGTTGCGGCCATGTAGTTGAGGCATTGTGTTAGGCGCTAATCTGCCTTGTTGTATTTCAGAGCTGGAGCGCGAGAACCAGGAGGCTCACTCGACCGCGAACTCCCTGCAGAGCCTCCTGGAAGCCGAGACCCAGAGGACCCAGCTACTCCAGGGCGTGATCACCTCGGTGTGTGACGGTCTGGGGGTCGGGCCCGACGTCGGCACCGGAGAAGACGCTCCGGGGAACTCCTTCGTCCGTCGGGTAGCGGCGCTAGGTCACCTCGCCCGGGAGAAGATACGGGACAGCCTCCACCACGGCGCAAAGAGGGCGCTGGCCGTCGTTCGCTCGGGCTTTGTGTTCGACATGGAGCTCGTCGCCGACGGCTTCATCACAGACCCGGAGCGGACGGACGCGGAGAACGCAGACGCTTGCTTGGATCTGATCGAAGCCGCGGAGGGGCCTGGGAGCCGTCTGGCCTCGCTCTTTGAGCCTGAGGTGGTGCCGCCTGCTGACGACGAAGGCCTGTGAGCCAAATCTGGGCACGGAGGCCCGTGTAATAGGTTAGCTATCTTGAATTTTGGTTGTGGTGGCCGTAGGGGCCTTAAGAACTCGAGACATAATTCGTGGTTAATTTAGTTTTATGCGAGCTTTTCTCTCCTTAATGGCCTGGATCGTGCTCCCGTACGATTTACTTAGCACGCGGCTGAGTCCTTTGGCGTGGGGGAGTGAGTGGAGGTACCGTAGCCTCGGAGGCGTGAGTGATCTCGTGGCTCGACTGCCCTTAAGCTTTAGGATGCCGTTGCGGCTTTCGCAGATCGTGTGAGGGCTTGGCATCACTGACCTAAGGAGTGGCTCTTTGAATTTTTTTTTAAAAGAGTGTAAATTTTTCCGGGGACTGAGGAGTTCCCCCCTGTGTAGCCCCCGAGGGAGGGTCGATTCTAGTAGTACAGAGTTGATCCTCCCTCATCGTGAGACGAAAAAATTTTGACACTGCTGTATTCTTTATTGACGAAAAGGAAATTACAGAGCCTCGAGGCTTTCTAAGGAAAAAAGCGACGTAGCTGTTCAATGTTCCAAGCGTTGGTGAAGATTTCGCCCTTCTCATTGGATAGCTTGTAGGTGCCCGGCTTTAGTACTTCTGCGATTATGTACGGTCCTTCCCATGGTGGCGTGAGCTTGTGGCGTCCCTTGGAGTTCTGGTTCCGACGTAGCACCAAATCACCGACGTTGAGGTCGCGCCTTCGTACGTGTTTGTCGTGGTAGCGTCGGAGACCTTGCTGGTACCTGGCAGAATGCAATAAGGCCACATCTCGGGCTTCCTCGAGCTGGTCGAGGGCGTCCTTTCTTGCGGTGTCGTTATTTCTTTCGTTGTAGGCCTTCATCCTTGGGGATCCGTATTCTATATCAGTTGGAAGCATAGCCTCGGACCCGTAGACTAAGAAGAACGGAGTGAACCCCGTGGCTCGACTCGGTGTTGTTCTCAGGCTCCACAGGACCGAGGGTAGCTCGGCGGCCCATCTTTTGCCGTGTTTGTTTAGTTTGTCGAAAATTCTGGGTTTCAGGCCTTGTAGGAGCATGCCATTGGCACGTTCTACTTGGCCGTTTGTTTTTGGATGAGCTACGGCCGACCAGAGCACGCGAATGTGGTGGTGGTTACAGAAATCCAGAAACTTTTTACCAGTGAACTAGGTGTCGTTGTCGGTGATAATGCAGTTTGGAACCCCAAATCGATGGACAATGTCGGTGAAGAAGAGCACAGCTTGTTCGGACCTAATACTGGTGATGGGACGAGCCTCGATCCACTTGGAAAACTTGTCGATTGCGACAAGCAAATGGGTGAAGCCACCAGTGGTTCTTTTCAGTGGTCCGACGAGGTCGAGTCCCCAAACGGCAAATGGCCATGTGATGGGAATGGTTTGGAGAGCATGTGCCGGGAGGTGAGTCTGCCTTGCATAGTACTGACAACCTTCGCAGGAGCGTACTAGCTTGACGGCGTCGGAGACCGCGGTCGGCCAATAGAACCCTTGTCTAAAGGCGTTCCCGACGAGGGTTCGAGGCGCAGCGTGGTGACCGCAAGCCCCCGAGTGCAGGTCGTTGAGCAGGTCCCTACCTTCCTTGTTTGTGATGCAACGTTGGAGAATGCCTGTAGGGCTGCGGCGGTACAGCTCCCTACTGTCACCAATGATCACAAAGGTTTTGGCCCGGCGAGCGATCCGTCGAGCCTCGGTCTTACTCGAGGGGAGGTCCCCTTGGATAAGATAGTCGAGGTACGGCGCGCGCCAGTCAGGCTCGATGTCAGATGGTGGGGTCGATCCTTCCACCTGCATGGCTTCGGCCCCGGTCGAGGGGGCCTCTGCCTCTGGTGGGGGGTCGAGTGACGACCCGTCGACCCCTCCGTCCGACCCAAGGTCGACAGATGGCCGTTGGAGATCTTTTGCGAAAACGTCGGGTGGGACCGTAGTTCGACTTGACGCGATTTTTGCGAGTTCATCGGCGGCCTCATTATACTTGCGTGCTATGTGGTTGAGCTCGAGGCCATGAAACTTGTCCTCGAGGCGTCGTACCTCTTGGCAGTAGGCTTCCATCTTGGGGTCGCGGCAGCTCGAGCTCTTCATGACTTGATCGATCACTAGCTGGGAGTCGCCTCGAACATCAAGGTGTCGGACCCCGAGCTCGATGGCGATTCTTAGCCCCGTGACGAGTGCCTCGTATTCGGCGACGTTGTTGGACGCAGGGAAATGGAGCCGGATGATGTAGCGTATGTGAACTCCGAGGGGTGAGATGAAGAGCAAGCCCGCGCCCGCTCCTGTTTTCATCAAAGACCCGTCGAAGTACATGGTCCAGAGTTCGGCCTGGAGCTGTGCGGGAGGGAGCTGGGTGTCGGTCCATTCAGCCAAGAAATCTGCCAACACTTGTGACTTTATGGCTTTGCGCGGCGCATAGGATAGGGTCTCGCCCATGAGCTCGACCGCCCACTTGGCGATCCTACCCGTGGCTTCCCGGTTCTGGGCTATCTCTCCCAGGGGGAAAGAAGAAACCACAGTAACTGGGTGGCCCTCAAAGTAGTGTCAGAGCTTGCGCCGTGTCAAGATGACAGCATAGAGCAGTTTCTGGATCTGAGGGTAACGGACCTTGGTTTCTGAGAGCACCTCACTAATGAAATAGACCGGCCTTTGGACGGGCAGGGCGTGAGCTTCCTCGGCCCGTTCGACGACCAGGACTGCGCTGACTACTTGTGATGTCGCAGCGACATATAGTAGGAGCGGCTCTCCTGGGGTCGGCGGGACGAGTATTGGTGAGTTAGAGAGTGCGACCTTGAGTTTGGTGAGGGCTTCCTCAGCCTCGAGGGTCCAGGAAAAATGCTCCGATTTCTTCAAGAGGCGGTACAGAGGGAGCGCTTTTTCGCCGAGGCGCGAAATGAAACGGCTGAGCGCCGCTAAGCAGCCCGTGACCCTCTGTACGCCTTTCAGATCTCGGATGGGGGCCATTTTGGTTATCGCTGAGATTTTTTCTGGATTGGCCTCGATGCCCTGCTTGGACACGATGAACCCCAAAAGCATCCCTCGGGGGACGCCAAAAACGCACTTTTCTGGATTGAGCTTGATATTCTTTGCTCGAAGGCATTTGAAAGCGACGTCGAGGTCGTTTACTAGATTATCGGCCTGTTTGGTCTTGACTACGATGTCATCGACATACGCCTCGACGGTTGGCCCGATGTGCTCTCCGAAAACGTGCTGCATGCATCGCTGGTACATTGCCCCTGCGTTCCGGAGACCGAAAGGCATCGTAACGTAGCAATACATGCCGAAAGGGGTGATGAATGAAGTCGCGAGCTGGTCGGACTCCTTCATTTTTATCTGATGGTAACCGGAGTAGGCGTCTAAGAACGAAAGAGTTTCACATCCCGCAGTTGAATCAACGATTTGATCAATGCGTGGCAAAGGAAAGGGAACTTTCGGACATGCTTTATTTAAACTAGTATAGTCTACACACATCCTCCACTTCCCACTCTTTTTCTTAACTAATACAGGATTAGCTAGCCACTCGGGATGGTGAACCTCCTTGATGAACCCGGCCTCCAGTAGCTTGTGGATCTCTTCGCCGATGACCCTGCGCTTCTCCTCGTCGAAGCGGCGCAGGCGTTGCTTCACCGGTTTGGAGCCGGCCCGGATTTCCAAGGCGTGCTCGGCGACTTCCCTGGGTATGCCCGGCATATCCGAGGGACTCCACGCAAAAATGTCGACATTTGCGCGGAGAAAGTCGACGAGCACGGCTTCCTATTTCGGGTCGAGGGTGGCGCTGACGTTCAGCGCCTTCCCGTTGGGATCAGCGAGGTCGAGGGGCACGAGCTTGACGTCCTCCGCGGGCTCGAAGCTGCCGGCATGGCGTTTCGGATCGGGAATCTCGTTGGCGAGACCGTCGAGGTCTGCGGCCAAGGTTGCCGATTCCAAATCCGCCTCGCCGTGTTCGACGCACTCGACGTCGCACTCGTAGGCATGTTCATATGAGGGCCCCACAGTGATGACGCCGTTTGGGCCGGGCATCTTGAGCTTGAGGTAGGTGTAGTTTGGCACGGCCATGAACTTGGCGTAGCACGGGCGCCCGAGGATGGCGTGGTATGTCCCACGGAATCCGACCACTTCGAAGGTGAGGGTCTCCTTCCTGAAGTTGGCCGGTGTGCCAAAACAAACGGGCAGATCGACCCGTCCGAGGGGTTCTGCCCGCTTCCCTGGCACGACTCCGTGGAAGCCCCCGACGCTAGGTTGCAAGCGCGCCCTCTCGACCCCCAGGAGGTCGAGGGTCTGGGAGTAGATGATGTTGAGGCTGCTCCCGCCGTCCATGAGTACCTTGGTGAGGCGCGTGTTGGCGATGACGGGATCAACGACAAGTGGGTAGACTCCCGGATTGGGGATGTAGTCCGGATGATCATCACGGTCGAAAGTGATGGCCACCGCGGACCAGTCAAGGAAACGAGGGACCGCCGTTTGCACGGAGAAGACCTCACGCCGTTCTCGCTTGCGCTGGTGCGCTGAGAGGCGGGTTGAGGGTCCTCCGTAGATCATGAAGCAGTCGTGGATCTCGGGGAATCCCTCCTCCTTGCCATCACCCTTTGGATCTTCCTTCTTGTCGGTGGTCTTGTTGCCAGCGCCCTCGAAGTACCTGCGGAGCATATGACAATCCTCGAGGTTATGGTTAGTGGGCCCCTTGTGGTAAGGGCACGGCTCTTTAAGCATTTTGTCGAAGATGCCCCCGCTGGGGGGGCCTCGAGGCTTTTTGCGTTCGGTAGCGGCGACAAGCTCGTCGGCCGGGGCCTCGAGCTTGCCCTGCTGACCCTTCTTCTTCTTGCGGTTGTTCCTTTTGGAGCCCCGGGTGGAACTCACGGGATCGTCGGCTTTCTGCTTCCCAGTGTCCTGCTCGCCGCCAAAGATGGCACCAACTGTGTAACGGAACCGTCCAAATTATAAGAGCACAAGTACAAAAACAATCACCGAAGTGATCAAATTCTCGCACTTGAGCCCATATAACTCCGGTAGTCCAATGAAATCGTGAGGGATTTCAAATCAACCAACATACAAGCCAAGATCGTAGTGATTCAACATAACAAGTCACCTGTTACAACCATTTCACAAGTAATTCAATATACATCGGAGTTCAATAAAGTTATTACAATTTAAGTTGAAAAGTAGCGGAAGCAAAGTAATTTGAAACTAACATTACTCTGATTTCAAATACATGCCAGTACCAAGGTCGACTTCCAACAAAAGCATTAGAGAGAAGATAACTCAGAAGGATCATGCCCGTGATCACACTCCGCCTCTACGGCAGGAGTCAACCAACTCTTGCAGCCGTCATGATACATCACAACCTGCAACAAGTGGGGATAAAACCCTGAGTACAACAATGTACTCAGCTAGACTTACCCGTCATAAATCAGAAATAAAATGACACCAAGGATCATGCAAGGCTGATATAAGGTGGGCTAGCTTGACAACATTTTGCATAAAAGCTTATTATGAATAAGTAATCATTAATGCTTAAGCATCAAGTTAATTATCATTAACCTGTCATCTATATTAGAACCTATACTAGAGCACTCACTTTATTAGGAGCAAACAATATTAACCATAGCCGGTATAAATTGAGGCAACCTTTCCATCGTTATCCAATTAACCATCTGTTCAATTTAATGGAATCTACGTTGCCGCTGCTCAAGTCAAGTGCTCACTAACCGGGAGCGACGGCGATTCGAATCGAATTCCTATCCAGCTGGAGGGGTATTTCTAACACTCACCGCGCAGGCCCCTGCCAGGGTCGCACAAGCCACCTTTCGTACGATTCAGGAATCGCGGGTCCGAATGATGTCGCAACCCCAAGGGCGACACTCTGCCAGGTGATAGGGACTCTAACCCCCCCCTGGTCTCACGTCAATGTCCCCAAGCACATCCTTTCTCTCCTCCAAGAAGCAACCTACCATTCGATTCCCGGCCTGAACCATATTACTCGGCTTCGCGGTCGGAACGACTTATCCGGCCAACTAAGTGTTAGACTGCGTTCAACATGACTCAAGGACGTACAGCGAATCGGTCCTTAAACGACTCAGACGGGGATAGATCCACACCCAAGACCTCCATGCCTTGTTGCTTCACTATCATCATCCCGCCCGGTCTCATTTCATTTTATTAACACATGGTTCCATTCCACGATAGCAAATATAGCCAACCGTGCCATATATGTATATCCCTACATCTCGCAGGTGACAGGAAATCACCTGACTTCTACCGCTTAAAGCAGGGCTAAGCATCTACTCGATCCTAGTCTATGTAGGATTCAAGGATTCATATCACTGGACAAGGAATGATATAATGCAGCAAGGTTTTCAACCAACTCCTACCACTTAATGCAACAATACTTATAACATATATATCATTAATTGCTTTTGAAGGTAGGAGGCTTATAATGCTCCGGGGCTTGCCTGGGATCTGACTCAAGTCAGTGGTTGTCAGACATCACTCCGAGTACTTCCATCTTCGGGATAGTTTCCCAAACACCGTCTTCTGGTTAACTCCACATCAGGTCCTTTACGTGCTTCAGCTAGCGTACCTAAATGAGGTGCAACAATGCATATGTATGAATGCATCGGAGTGCAATAAACAAAGTAATCAAACAAGCATACTAAAGTTTGCATAAACACCTAGAGCTAATTAACTCAACCTTATTAGGGCATAACAAAGAAGATTGCAAGCACATCAATCAAGACACAAGTCTTATAAGACCACAGGGTACTAAACCAAGTACCATCAAAGATAGGTGTCACACTTCAATACACAAGTATGGCATAGTTAATCAAAGCACTAGAACTAGAAATTGCTACCTTCTGGACATCAGACCAACAGCTGAGTAATTTAATCATAACTGGAGATCTACAAATCCAAATGATATGCAATAAGACATTATAGAAAGCTTATGAAATTCTCTACATTTCATTTATAATCATCACAGCATGATTCCAAAGTTAAATAAGTCAAAATTACAAAGTTCCAGAATCTATTCCTGACAAACAGAGAGCAAGCAATTCTGTACCCTAACTTTAAACAGCTATAACTCAAAAACTACTTGACCAAATGATACCAAATTTTAACAGCAGCTAGATACATAAATTATCTACAACTTTTGTATAAACAAGTTTTACAACAAAGCACATTATCATGAAGAACTTTGCTAAGTTCCCAGATCTGTCCAGAAACCACATTTGCAAGAAATAAATACTAACTTATGTTGCAAACATATAATTGGGCAAAACTAACTTTACCAACATGTCACACATGACTAATGAACACCAGAAAACATAGTGTCTATTCCTAAATAAATTCTTTTAATACATTTTCTTAATTTACTTAGATAATTAGGTGGAATTATGAACACCTATCAAAAGTGTACAATAATTTCTACCAAAATTACAGTGGCCTACATATACTCCCAAAAGTCTACTGTCCAAATTTGAAGCCATTTAGACAAGTATATCAACCCCTATGAAAAAGACAATTAGCTATTGCAATAATTCATGTAAGAGCAAATTAAACCTAAAACTCAATATTTTCTGTGAACACAAGGCCATATTATAAATCCATATGATAGAGAAACATCATACTAAGGTAATGGAACAACATTTTCTATTTTATCGTATATATATTATTTATAAGCTATTTATCAAGCTATAAACAAGTTAAATCAATAACTTGAGCATACAATAAGCAATGACCATGAAATTTATATCACAGTACATACATATCATGACAAGACTACCATAAAAATTTCACATCATTTGGAGCATCACAACTCAAGATATAAAATAACAAGTAACAATATGAGATTTTCCTTATTTAACAAGGTCCAAATCAAAACCCTAAGAAAACAGTGAACAACTAGGGTGTTTACTATTTTTACTAGCAAGTACATGTCCTCACAAAACTAACAAAACAAGAATCATCATTTTTGGAGTTCTAAAACTCCAGATCTGGCTCTGCTCAAGTTGGTAAGCATTTTTGGAGCATTTTTAGGGCTTAAATAAAGACATCAGAAAATAACTACAACATGTAACATATTATGACTCCACTGCATAGATCTTTTTCTAAGGTTTCCAAAAAGTCCACATTTACTATTTTTGGAGTCTCCTAGCATGAGATATGAATATTTGAAGATTTACAAATTTTTCTGAAATTTAAATCCTGAAATTACTCAAACCCTAATTAATGCTAGGTGCACCCGGTTCAGTACCCACTCTCTGCCACCACTTAACCTGACATGAGGGACCCACGCACCGAGGGACCCACCGGTCATATACACAGAGAGAGAGAGACAAGGACAGAGGCGTCGGTTGTCTCCTTCCTCCCGACGGCCGACCGGGGAGGCGGTGGTCCGGCTCGGCCGGCCGGCGTAGGGCGGCGCCGGTGGCGAGGAAGCGGCCGGGGAGGTTCACGGCGTCGAGGCGCATCCCCAGGTGGTCACGGCTCGGCGTGAAGTGGTCCACAGCGGCTGGCCCACGAGCTCCGGCGGCGTGCTCCCGGCGGCTCCGTCGGCGGAGTCTCTCGGCGGCGAACACGGCCGGGAAAAAGGGGCGTCGGGGGCGGTGCGAGGAGGGCAAGGTGGTGCGGTGGTTTAATTTGGTGGTAGTTGCTTGGTGGTGGCCGGCCACGAGCTCGACTTGGCTCGGCAATGGCGGTCGTCGCGGCACCGCGCGCTCCGGGCGAAACCGAGCGAGGGAGAGAGCGGAGGAGGGCGAGCAGTGGGGAGCAATACGCGTCTGGAAGCGGCTCGGCGTCCATCACATGGAGGAGGAGGTAGGCACGCGGCAAGACAGTGGGGCACGACGCTGGCATGGTCGCCACGCGCCTGACCACGCGTCGTCCTTAGGAGCAAAAACGCGAACAGGTGGCGAGCAGTGAGGTGGTCCGGTTGGAGTCCAAATTTGGGCTTGCTACAGGCCGAACTGGACCTTGGGCCAAATAGCAAAGTTGTTCATCTCAGTATGCTCTACAAATTTTGTTTAAGCACCAAGGTCATAAGACCCACAGATTAGGAGATAACTAAGCCCAAAGTTGACAGTGTCAACAGGTTAAGCTCGAGCTCGGTTTTGGGATTTTCAAATGCCAAACTTGATCCAATTGATCCCAACTTTTTACATGTTGTTCTTCAACAAATTATTTCCAACTTTCATTTTTGGACCAATTTAAGTTACTTAGTAAAAACTTGAGAACGCGGGATGTCAATGTCGAAGACACTGAAATTAGGGCTTAAAATGGCTTAAGTGCTGAAATCAGCCCTAAAACTGACTTGTGAGCCCTGTTTGAGCATGTTCCACACATTTTCATGGCTTGACTCTTAAATAAAGTTTGTTCCTTATAAAATTCCCTACAACTTTGTTAAAGGGTGCACAGTCATGCAAAGCTTCTAGGTTACACTTTTGAAACGGTCAAACAAAAGTGTTCCAGGGTCCATACATGGTCAACCATCACTTAGAAGCACATTTAGGCAAAATGATCAACATGAACATTGTTCCATGGAGTGTCCTAAGTGTAGTTAAGGTGTTGTAGAGGCCAAACATACCCACCATGCATAGGTTGCACAAAAGTGCAGGCCTCACATGCCTTGAAACATAGAACTCGAGTGAAATGCTATAGTCATTTGATGTGGTTGTTTCAAGATACGTGCTACACATGTTCCACTAGGGTGTTCCACATGTGTCCAAGATGTGTTGCACATATTGCATTGTATATTGCACAAACACTAGTTCCCATGGGATGAAAGGCAGGTTCCAGTTCTAATCCAACAAGCATATAACTTATCATTTCATGTGACTTTTTGATTCCAAACTTTATGAAACTTTTCCAGGGATCAATATGGATAGTTATTGATGTGAGACATGTGAAGATACCTTGGTAACACACCCAAGCATATATCTTTCGATTGAGCCTATGTGTAAGCAAGGGTGCAAATCCAAGTTTAGGTTAGGGTTTGTTTCGATAGGTTTGACATTGGCATCGTCATCTCCACTTAAACTGTCATGTTTGAGCTTAACCCCCTACTTAATTGGTAATAAACACCTGGGGTGTTACAGCCCTCCCCCCTTAAAAGAATCGCGTCCCGAGATTCGGAATGGAAGATCTTTTAAGGAAGAGAGACACGTTACCTAGTTCCCAATATCTGCTATAGCATTCCGCTATAAAGCTTCAACATCGGTGAACAATTTGGTCAAGGACACTTTCTGATACTTGCTCTTCATCGTAAGTTGTTGGCTGAAGAATTTCCTTCATTGACTTCCATGAAGCATTGTTACTTTGGGAGGAATCCAAAATAGCCCGTACTGCATTCTCAGTGTACGGAGATCATTTGGTCCGTGAGCCGACCACTCACAAGTATAGGATTCTTAAGTGAGCACGGCATACTCCGTATGAACTTTACACTAGACCAAAATCTTCAGAAGTACACTCGTTAAAATGACTCTATGTTCACAAGTTTGAAAAGCAGTCCTCTACCAAAATGGCTTGAGCACAACCTTCCAAAAGGGTGAGATCATAGGCGACAAATATACTCTGAGGCTATCGGATACTGACTAATCAATAGACAAGGTCTATGTTGGTCGTAAATGTTCATTCATTTAGACACCAACTACTGGAAAACTACTTGCGGTTCCATGTGTGCAGTTCTCTTTCTCTGACGACAACACTGTATTATCTGAGTCTATCGATGGTCAGTGAATGTGATAGCTGACTCTGTTGGCTTCCTATTTCTGCCAACAGTTATCTGGGTTGAATCAGATGCAACCTCTTGGGTAAAAACATTTATAAGGTATCAAAGTATGTCACCATTGGAAAATAATTCCCAAAGAAAGACGTAGCGAGGCCTTAAGGACAACAAAAGTTGTAATTATTCACTTAACCGCGGGGAGTAGTCTACCACCAAATGATTAAATAAAATTTTCCTTGGTGACTTAGTTGTACTGTAAGTTGAGTTGACTTGCAGCATAACAACTTTGTCAGGCCAACTTTCACCTTGAGGCTTCCTTTTTAGGATCAAACAGCAGCTCTAAGGTGGGAAATCGGTTGTTTGACACTTTCCAAATTGCTTTTGATACGCGATGGTATACATTGATTTGTAGAAACCAAGGCTGCTTGTACTTTGTTGATACGAGAACGCAAAAGCATCGAAAGAGTGTAAACTAGTATCTTTGGGACCTCAAAAGGGCATCCAGTAGCAGATCTCGACCATTAATTTATATACCAATCCGATGATGCACACGCTTTGAACTTGCGGTTTACTTTTGCAAGGCAAAATGCATACTTCGCCTGGAGAACATTCCTACAAGAATAAGGAACCGTTTCTGAATATTCCTCAATACTTCGTCCAATAGAGTTCTGAACAAAACCTTTTGTGGCACCTAAGGGCACAAGGATGCTGATCGAAACTAGGGCATGCTTTCTCTAATTCTTCACTTTAGTTGATACAACACCTTGCACTATCTGTGTGATTGTCCAAGATAGACTCGACTTGGCAACACAAGGTCTGGTGAAGAAAGTGGTACTTGCATTGGTGAGTGTCTTTGTTGTTTCCTTGCTCAATTTCGACCTGTGAGACATAGTCTTTGTAGCTATCAAGTAGTCATTACCTAGCTGGAGATTAACCTTTCTATTGGTAACTAATCAGTTGTCTCTCAACACTAAAAGTTCCACATTTTCACTCTGGACAGCAACAACTGTGGTTGATGCAGAACAGACGGTTGCCATCGAAGTTAGCAAATACGAAGTTATTCTAGAGATGGTTGATTTCGATTGTATGGTCATTATGCACCCAAGATTGCGACTTGGATAGCTCCGGTCATATGCACACTGCGACAATCGATTCTCATCCCACAGATAACTTGTCCAACATTAAGTGTTGGGTGTCCTTTTTATCCAATAGAGATGAGATACGTTGCTCACTAGATTGAGTTGTCAATACGGGAACAACTAAGTAGAGTTACTTGTCTACCACCTATTGTAGTCTATTAATGTTTATGTCGGTGACCTGTTCTTCAAAGGTTATCCTCTTGGCAACTTCAGAAGGAAACTCCACTACCTTCAGTCTAAGATATGGATCTTACGATAAGATATGGAGAGATAACCAAGGAAGAGTTCACCTGAGAATAACACGTTGATGTTGTTCCGCAATGGATCATGACTAGAAACCACGATACCAGCGCGTGCCGAGCAGCACAACCTTGTGTCGGCCGCCCACAGGAGGCTCTCGGTTTCGTCGCGGCACCGTTAGTTGCTACTCATAACACCATTACCGATCACATCCCCAAGGTGAAATTTCAAGTGACACATTTTGGGTTGTAAGAACAAGCGCCATACAAGGAGGGATAGCAAGCAAAGGTAGTCACAAGATTTAGAATCAACATGGAAGCTATTCGTAGATCAA
Source organism: Saccharum spontaneum (assembly GCA_022457205.1). Classification (NCBI taxonomy): domain Eukaryota; kingdom Viridiplantae; phylum Streptophyta; class Magnoliopsida; order Poales; family Poaceae; genus Saccharum; species Saccharum spontaneum. The sequence continues at coordinate 20,554,257 of CM039605.1, read as the reverse complement.
AACACCTCACAAGAGAACATAGCTCCATTGCCGAAGGTGACCGAGCATGTGATTTTTTTGTAATTCCACGCACACCTGGCGTCGACTGAGAAAACTACCAGATAATGAATTAACAGAGATTCGATCATGTTGAGCAACAACATGAGATCAAGACTGATAAACATTCCAAGACTTGGAAAGGTTGGGGATGGATTAAGCAAACTTTAAGGGCGAAAACCGATATGTCAATCAGAGATTGAGTCGATAAGGTATATGCACGAATTTGCAAGCAAACGATTTTGAGGCCACAGCAAAAAGACGTTTCATCGCACTAGCTAACCTTTGGGAGAGGCAACCGGGAGGTCCAACATAAATTTGGGTGCGGTCTCCACAACTGGCAATGTACGAACCATGGTCAAAGGCTAACGTTGATGAGAGTTAACTTGGTTGGTCAGTCAACAAGGGTCTTCACAAAAAGGGTTGCAAAACATCCACGGCTTATGCAAACATATAGGAGAACTAAATTTTTGGATTTTCGGTCAAGCAAAGGCATGAATACAAACATTCAAGGGCTAACCACCAAGTCTACAGGCTTAGGCTCCTAAGAGAGAAAACCTAATTGAAGACAACAACCATACAATTACGTACGTGAACGTTGTTCTAGGATAAAGCTATGGGACTCTCGTATGCTCACCGAGGACAAACGAGGTGACAACTAGGGCACTACCTAAATAACAAGCATACATACAACATCACAATCAAGCATTTGAGAGATTCTATCAAATTAGTTTAAGCAACCATTACTAAGCACCAGGCTCACCCATAACAAACATTTATCTAAAGCAAGAACTAACTACGAGTTTAGCCTAAGACAAATGCTAGTTAAGGTAGCTAATTTAGTATGTTCAAAGAATCTGGATGGCAGCACACTAGTTACTTGTTTCAACCATAACTAAGGTTGTAGACATCCCACAAAGGTGATCCTAGACTTTCTAGAAAGCTTAGGAAGATGACTAAACTTTAGTTATTCATACCAAAAGCTAAATCATAGGTTAACATGGCCAACAATGCTAATGTTTCAGATCTGTACCAATATAGACAGAAAACTGACAAGAACTTTAAAAATGTATAACTAGAGTTCTAGGGACACAACAAGGCGGAGCCTTAACTTTATGTAAGTATTATTAAGTTTTCTATAACTTTCTTATTATCATATTAAGATGATTCTATATCTAACAAGGCCAAACAAGACAAAGAAGACATCTCTACCCAGATTTGGGCAGATTCTGTCATTCCTCTTTACAAGCTCATAAGTAGAGATTTAGACCACCACAATTAGTGCTATTGGACATTTTGGAAAGCTTAGAAAAAGTACTACACTTCTTCTATTATCTCCAAGACATGATTCTATATGCATATAGGTCAAATAAACCAAACATTCAGATCTATTCTGAACATGAGCAGATTTTGACAACAAACTTCTAAAATTTATAACTCCCAAACCATAAGGCCTAGTGTCATAAAATTTTAGGACAAGATAGATAAGTAAGTTATCTACAGCTTTGGTATTCTCTATAACTACAGAAAACACCATTATGATCATGAAAGCATCACTACAACAGAAAACGTTCTAGCAGCCAACATTCGACAAGCAAAACTAAGCTTGCCTTTGTTCTACTTAACAAGAGAGCACACAAATATATCATCCTAGTAGCTCTAAACATTGTTACCTTAGACCAACACCAATTTAATTCATTCTTGAGAACCCAACTACTTAAGTGAGGTCTAAAGCATTTGCAAACGCTTGTATGAACAACATATCCACTACTTAGCTAACTAGAGGGCCTCTATAGGTTCAAGCATGTACCCACAATTATTTCTAGCAAAGCTAAACACACATTTCTCAAGCACCTTCTATTTACGCAACGTGGAACAAGGCATTCTTGTTTTACTCCACACAAGAAAGATAGTGTACCACATCAATCATAAGTTACTTTGTAAAGGATAAGGGTGAGAGGAGCATAGCTATGCATAAAGCAACAATCATGAAGATGCATGTTTCGTCCTATTCGTCCTCACAAGATTGCCAACCTAAGATGGCGATCACGTTCTATGTCGGTGGCATAACACGCGCTCTTTCGATATATATCTAGTCGTCAGCTACATTCGACTTACGTATTTATGGTTAGCGTACCTGTAGAAAAGTTTCATTGCAGCCCAACATTTCCCCAAATATAGCACACAATGAAAGCAAGAAAGTAAACTTCTAAGTACTCCCATATACATATACCCCCGTATATATATATGTAGCACCAAAACTACCCGAATCATCAATCACCCACAATTAAGTACCTTCATATATACATGTGTGTAACATGTAAATAATCCAGTAACCAAAACTAGCTCTCCCCTAGACCGCAGTTTGTACGGTCATGCTCTCACAACTCACACTTACCTGAGCGTAGGTGCGATGTTGCATAAAAGTAAACTAGCGACATATATGACTATCTCATATATGAAGGCTACCACCAATCTAACACACCGGGTAGCTTAGTGTGGGAGAGTCATCACACATACATACCTTGGCCTGGGCGTAGATGCATAAATGAAAAACCCCCAAGTTAGTACTTATATAAGCCACCTAATAATCCTTATATGGGCATAAGGAAATTGACCACTGGCATATTAGGTTTAGAATTCAGATTTCACAAACCTATATATAGCTATAAGTTGATAAAACTGATTTTATAAAACAAAACCTTTGTTTTAAATACACAAACGACAAGTTTAATGTTGAATCTTGCTCCGATGCCAGCTGTAACGGAACCGTCCAAATTATAAGAGCACAAGTACAAAAACAATCACCGAAGTGATCAAATTCTCGCACTTGAGCCCATATAACTCCGGTAGTCCAATGAAATCGTGAGGGATTTCAAATCAACCAACATACAAGCCAAGATCGTAGTGATTCAACATAACAAGTCACCTGTTACAACCATTTCACAAGTAATTCAATATACATCGGAGTTCAATAAAGTTATTACAATTTAAGTTGAAAAGTAGCGGAAGCAAAGTAATTTGAAACTAACATTACTCTGATTTCAAATACATGCCAGTACCAAGGTCGACTTCCAACAAAAGCATTAGAGAGAAGATAACTCAGAAGGATCATGCCCGTGATCACACTCCGCCTCTACGGCAGGAGTCAACCAACTCTTGCAGCCGTCATGATACATCACAACCTGCAACAAGTGGGGATAAAACCCTGAGTACAACAATGTACTCAGCTAGACTTACCCGTCATAAATCAGAAATAAAATGACACCAAGGATCATGCAAGGCTGATATAAGGTGGGCTAGCTTGACAACATTTTGCATAAAAGCTTATTATGAATAAGTAATCATTAATGCTTAAGCATCAAGTTAATTATCATTAACCTGTCATCTATATTAGAACCTATACTAGAGCACTCACTTTATTAGGAGCAAACAATATTAACCATAGCCGGTATAAATTGAGGCAACCTTTCCATCGTTATCCAATTAACCATCTGTTCAATTTAATGGAATCTACGTTGCCGCTGCTCAAGTCAAGTGCTCACTAACCGGGAGCGACGGCGATTCGAATCGAATTCCTATCCAGCTGGAGGGGTATTTCTAACACTCACCGCGCAGGCCCCTGCCAGGGTCGCACAAGCCACCTTTCGTACGATTCAGGAATCGCGGGTCCGAATGATGTCGCAACCCCAAGGGCGACACTCTGCCAGGTGATAGGGACTCTAACCCCCCCCTTGGTCTCACGCCAATGTCCCCAAGCACATCCTTTCTCCCCTCCAAGAAGCAACCTACCATTCGATTCCCGGCCTGAACCATATTACTCGGCTTCGCGGTCGGAACGACTTATCCGGCCAACTAAGTGTTAGACTGCGTTCAACATGACTCAAGGACGTACAGCGAATCGGTCCTTAAACGACTCAGACGGGGATAGATCCACACCCAAGACCTCCATGCCTTGTTGCTTCACTATCATCATCCCGCCCGGTCTCATTTCATTTTATTAACACATGGTTCCATTCCACGATAGCAAATATAGCCAACCGTGCCATATATGAATATCCCTACATCTCGCAGGTGACAAGAAATCACCTGACTTCTACCGCTTAAAGCAGGGCTAAGCATCTACTCGATCCTAGTCTATGTAGGATTCAAGGATTCATATCACTGGACAAGGAATGATATAATGCAGCAAGGTTTTCAACCAACTCCTATCACTTAATGCAACAATACTTATAACATATATATCATTAATTGCTTTTGAAGGTAGGAGGCTTATAATGCTCCGGGGCTTGCCTGGGATCCGACTCAAGTCAGTGGTTGTCAGACATCACTCCGAGTACTTCCATCTTCGGGATAGTTTCCCAAACACCGTCTTCTGGTTAACTCCACATCAGGTCCTTTACGTGCTTCAGCTAGCGTACCTAAATGAGGTGCAACAATGCATATGTATGAATGCATCGGAGTGCAATAAACAAAGTAATCAAACAAGCATACTAAAGTTTGCATAAACACCTAGAGCTAATTAACTCAACCTTATTAGGGCATAACAAAGAAGATTGCAAGCACATCAATCAAGACACAAGTCTTATAAGACCACAGGGTACTAAACCAAGTACCATCAAAGATAGGTGTCACACTTCAATACACAAGTATGGCATAGTTAATCAAAGCACTAGAACTAGAAATTGCTACCTTCTGGACATCAGACCAACAGCTGAGTAATTTAATCATAACTGGAGATCTACAAATCCAAATGATATGCAATAAGACATTATAGAAAGCTTATGAAATTCTCTACATTTCATTTATAATCATCACAGCATGATTCTAAAGTTAAATAAGTCAAAATTACAAAGTTCCAGAATCTATTCCTGACAAACAGAGAGCAAGCAATTCTGTACCCTAACTTTAAACAGCTATAACTCAAAAACTACTTGACCAAATGATACCAAATTTTAACAGCAGCTAGATACATAAATTATCTACAACTTTTGTATAAACAAGTTTTACAACAAAGCACATTATCATGAAGAACTTTGCTAAGTTCCCAGATCTGTCCAGAAACCACATTTGCAAGAAATAAATACTAACTTATGTTGCAAACATATAATTGGGCAAAACTAACTTTACCAACATGTCACACATGACTAATGAACACCAGAAAACATAGTGTCTATTCCTAAATAAATTCTTTTAATACATTTTCTTAATTTACTTAGATAATTAGGTGGAATTATGAACACCTATCAAAAGTGTACAATAATTTCTACCAAAATTACAGTGGCCTACATATACTCCCAAAAGTCTACTGTCCAAATTTGAAGCCATTTAGACAAGTATATCAACCCCTATGAAAAAGACAATTAGCTATTGCAATAATTCATGTAAGAGCAAATTAAACCTAAAACTCAATATTTTCTGTGAACACAAGGCCATATTATAAATCCATATGATAGAGAAACATCATACTAAGGTAATGGAACAACATTTTCTATTTTATCGTATATATATTATTTATAAGCTATTTATCAAGCTATAAACAAGTTAAATCAATAACTTGAGCATACAATAAGCAATGACCATGAAATTTATATCACAGTACATACATATCATGACAAGACTACCATAAAAATTTCACATCATTTGGAGCATCACAACTCAAGATATAAAATAACAAGTAACAATATGAGATTTTCCTTATTTAACAAGGTCCAAATCAAAACCCTAAGAAAACAGTGAACAACTAGGGTGTTTACTATTTTTACTAGCAAGTACATGTCCTCACAAAACTAACAAAACAAGAATCATCATTTTTGGAGTTCTAAAACTCCAGATCTGGCTCTGCTCAAGTTGGTAAGCATTTTTGGAGCATTTTTAGGGCTTAAATAAAGACATCAGAAAATAACTACAACATGTAACATATTATGACTCCACTGCATAGATCTTTTTCTAAGGTTTCCAAAAAGTCCACATTTACTATTTTTGGAGTCTCCTAGCATGAGATATGAATATTTGAAGATTTACAAATTTTTCTGAAATTTAAATCCTGAAATTACTCAAACCCTAATTAATGCTAGGTGCACCCGGTTCAGTACCCACTCTCTGCCACCACTTAACCTGACATGAGGGACCCACGCACCGAGGGACCCACCGGTCATATACACAGAGAGAGAGAGACAAGGACAGAGGCGTCGGTTGTCTCCTTCCTCCCGACGGCCGACCGGGGAGGCGGTGGTCCGGCTCGGCCGGCCGGCGTAGGGCGGCGCCGGTGGCGAGGAAGCGGCCGGGGAGGTTCACGGCGTCGAGGCGCATCCCCAGGTGGTCACGGCTCGGCGTGAAGTGGTCCACAGCGGCTGGCCCACGAGCTCCGGCGGCGTGCTCCCGGCGGCTCCGTCGGCGGAGTCTCTCGGCGGCGAACACGGCCGGGAAAAAGGGGCGTCGGGGGCGGTGCGAGGAGGGCAAGGTGGTGCGGTGGTTTAATTTGGTGGTAGTTGCTTGGTGGTGGCCGGCCACGAGCTCGACTTGGCTCGGCAATGGCGGTCGTCGCGGCACCGCGCGCTCCGGGCGAAACCGAGCGAGGGAGAGAGCGGAGGAGGGCGAGCAGTGGGGAGCAATACGCGTCTGGAAGCGGCTCGGCGTCCATCACATGGAGGAGGAGGTAGGCACGCGGCAAGACAGTGGGGCACGACGCTGGCATGGTCGCCACGCGCCTGACCACGCGTCGTCCTTAGGAGCAAAAACGCGAACAGGTGGCGAGCAGTGAGGTGGTCCGGTTGGAGTCCAAATTTGGGCTTGCTACAGGCCGAACTGGACCTTGGGCCAAATAGCAAAGTTGTTCATCTCAGTATGCTCTACAAATTTTGTTTAAGCACCAAGGTCATAAGACCCACAGATTAGGAGATAACTAAGCCCAAAGTTGACAGTGTCAACAGGTTAAGCTCGAGCTCGGTTTTGGGATTTTCAAATGCCAAACTTGATCCAATTGATCCCAACTTTTTACATGTTGTTCTTCAACAAATTATTTCCAACTTTCATTTTTGGACCAATTTAAGTTACTTAGTAAAAACTTGAGAACGCGGGATGTCAATGTCGAAGACACTGAAATTAGGGCTTAAAATGGCTTAAGTGCTGAAATCAGCCCTAAAACTGACTTGTGAGCCCTGTTTGAGCATGTTCCACACATTTTCATGGCTTGACTCTTAAATAAAGTTTGTTCCTTATAAAATTCCCTACAACTTTGTTAAAGGGTGCACAGTCATGCAAAGCTTCTAGGTTACACTTTTGAAACGGTCAAACAAAAGTGTTCCAGGGTCCATACATGGTCAACCATCACTTAGAAGCACATTTAGGCAAAATGATCAACATGAACATTGTTCCATGGAGTGTCCTAAGTGTAGTTAAGGTGTTGTAGAGGCCAAACATACCCACCATGCATAGGTTGCACAAAAGTGCAGGCCTCACATGCCTTGAAACATAGAACTCGAGTGAAATGCTATAGTCATTTGATGTGGTTGTTTCAAGATACGTGCTACACATGTTCCACTAGGGTGTTCCACATGTGTCCAAGATGTGTTGCACATATTGCATTGTATATTGCACAAACACTAGTTCCCATGGGATGAAAGGCAGGTTCCAGTTCTAATCCAACAAGCATATAACTTATCATTTCATGTGACTTTTTGATTCCAAACTTTATGAAACTTTTCCAGGGATCAATATGGATAGTTATTGATGTGAGACATGTGAAGATACCTTGGTAACACACCCAAGCATATATCTTTCGATTGAGCCTATGTGTAAGCAAGGGTGCAAATCCAAGTTTAGGTTAGGGTTTGTTTCGATAGGTTTGACATTGGCATCGTCATCTCCACTTAAACTGTCATGTTTGAGCTTAACCCCCTACTTAATTGGTAATAAACACCTGGGGTGTTACAAACTGCCTCCTCGCCGGCGGCGAAGTTGGTGACGATGTCCATCAGCCCATTGGCAGTGAGGGGGGTGTGTCGGCCTAACTCTCGGACCAACTCCTTGCAAGTGGTGCCCGAGAGGAAAGCCATGATTACGTCAGAATCGGTGACATTGGGGAGCTCTGTGCGTTGCCTGGAGAAACGCCGAATGTAATCCCGGAGGGATTCACCTGGCTTCTGCTTGCAACTCCGGAGATCCCACGAGTTGCCGGGGCGCATGTAAGTTCCCTTGAAGTTTCCCTCGAACACCCTTACGAGATCACCCCAGTCGTGGATCTGTTGGGGTGGTAGGTCCTCGAGCCAGGCTCGAGCGGTGTCGGAGAGGAACAGGGGGAGTTGTCGAATGATGACTCGGTCGTCGGTGGCCCCGCCCAGCTGACATGCCAAGCGGAAGTCGGCGAGCCAAAGTTCGGGTTTGGTCTCGCCGTTGTACTTGGCAAGAGTCGTGGGAGGGCGGAACCGTGCCGGGAGTAACGTCTCACGGATAGCCTTACTGAAAACCCGAGGGCCCGGAGGCTCGGATGAAGGGCTGCGATCCTCCGAGCTGTCGTAACGCCCACCCCTGTGCACGTGGTAACCCCGAGCCACACCGTCACCGTGCTTGCGCGTGCGGCGCTCGACGATGTTGCCACGGGTGTCTCGAGGTTCCTGGTCATGAGCGACGGGCTCAGGGGCGGGGGCCATCCAGATCCGTCGGGCAGGTTCGGGATGAACCGAGGCCTCTCTCTCCTGCCGAGAGGGCTCCGCGAGCCGCTCCGAGGCGGGCTCGCGTCGCCTCGAGGCAGAGCTCTCGGCCTGCTGCAGGGCAGCGGTCTCGAGGAGTTCTCGGATCTCATCTCGAGCCCGGCGCGCTTCGGAATTCGATGGCTCGGGCATGTTACGGAGGAGCATGGCGGCGGCGACGACGTTCTGGCTGGCTCGAGCGAAGACCGGGGGATCGGTTACTCGGTCCTCGTCGATGCGACGGTTGACGTCGCGAGCTCTTTCGCGAGCTCTCCCGCCAAGTGCGCGTTCCGCACGCTCATGCTCGAGAGTTTGTTGGAGTAGACGCAGGTTTTCTCGTTCCTCGTCGAGCCTCTCCCGCAACTCGCGGATTTGGTCGAGCTGCGCCCCCTGATCCGCAAGGAGCTGAGCCTCGCCTTGCCCGGCAGGGCGCCTGTTGTGAGGGGGCATGTGCCTTCCTCCGACCGGCTGTTCTTCCTGCGAATCCGACGCGCCTTCAACATCGACGTTGAAGCACTCGCGGGTCGGATCGTAGGTGTCATCAGCCGAGTCGGAGTCAGGGGCGCCGAAATAATAGTATGACGGGGGAATATATGGTCGTTGCGGGCCGCTACCGGGGTTGCGGCGTGGGGAAGCGGTCACACGGGGTTCTGCTTCCGGCGCCTCAGTAGAGTCCAGATAATCAGAAGCCGGCGTGGACGCGACGAGGTCAAGGGTGGAGCGTAGGTGGTGCCCAGGGAGTTCCTCATAAGCACTCATACAAGTGCTTACGGAAGAAGCGTACGCCTGGGCAGCCGGAACTAGCCCAAACGGAAACGGCGAAGGCGATGTTGCCGCCCACGCCGGGAGAGAGGTACGGGGCAGTGACGTCGCACCAGGCGGAGGAGCGGCGGGGTTCTCCGCTGGCATGCTGTCCTCGGCCAGGCCCATCCTGCCCAGACTTTCCACGAGAAAATCCGGGCCGACGTCTGACTGGGAAGTGCCGAATCGGGGAACCCCATTGCCCTCCGTGAGGTGGAGACGACGGTTGCGCCGGGCTCGCCGCCGCCGAGCGGCTCGCGCCTGCCTGGAGCGACGATACCGGCGGATTGCTCCCCCAGGCTGGGAGAGCTCGTAATCCTCGTCGGTAGGGTGTCTTGGCGGGAGCAGGACCATATCGTAGCCATAGCCGAGCGACATGAACTCCAAACTCCCGAACCAGATCACCGTGGCCAACGGGATAGGGCGTTCGGGGTCAGCCATCCAGGAAAAAGGCGGGAAAGCGACGTTAGCACGCAGCGAGTCCCCTACCTGGCGCGCCAACTGTCGGTGTTCAGACCCGAGGGGGTCCTAAACCAACGAGTAAAATGCTGCGTGTCCCTTTCCTGGATGGTGATGCAAGGAGAACACACGGGGATTTATCCTGGTTCGGGCAAAGGAAGGCCCTACGTCCAGCGGGGGAGGAGAGGTTTGTATTTCCTTGCACCGAGGTGCTTGTGTAGGGGCTACAAGCTTGCGGGAGAGGGCGACAAGCCCAAGTCCCAAAGGAGAAAAAGAAAGAGTACAAGATGATTGCTTGAGATGTTGATCGCTATGTTGTGTATCGCCGGTTGTCCGTCGTCTCCTCTAGGGCCCTGGCCTACCCTTTTATAGGATGAGAAGAGGCCAGGACGACGGGAGCCTTGAGATGACGTTTTGTCGATCCTGTTGAGGTGGTTGTAGCGACGTGCCTCAGGAATGGGAGGCCATCTCTGGGATGTGATGTCGTAGGCGTCGAAGTGACCCGGAGCGTCGTGCCATACCGTCCCTCTTTCCCTGTTGTGCTGTACTGGGGGTCGAGGCCGGGTCGAGGCCAGGTCGAGGCCGAACGGATAAGTCCGAATCCCTGGAATCGCGGTGTACGGACTTTGTCGTATCTTTCCTCGAGGGTAACTAGTGATGTACAGCGTGAGGTAAGGTGGGTACAGTGACGTTTTTCACCTCCCATCACGGGATGGGCGATTAAACAGTGAGGACTGACACTGGTATTGTTCCCACGTCGACTGTACGTGCGGCCATGCCGGTAGGTGGTAGTAGGTAATTGCATTAAATGCTGAGACTTTTGTCCGGGAGTAGGTAAAGAAAGGGGGTCGAGCGCCTCGACCCGGGCTCGCGCGAGTCGGAGCGCTCCCGGGGGGCGGTCGAGGCCCGTGCGGGTCGGAGCGCGGTCGAGGCCTCCCGTCGGGGGGGCCTCGTACGAGTCGGAGGCGGGATGCGGTCGAGGCAATCCGTCGAGCCGGCCTCGTACGAGCTGGGCCTGTCGCGCGTTTCTGAAGCGGGTAGTGCTTTGTCGTGATTGGGTTACTTTAGTTTATATTATCGTTGAATATGGGTACCCCTTTGGCATTGGTACCGACAGATGGAAGGCTGGAAGCCATCTTTCCTACCCCCTGTTCGGCTGAGCTTATCAGCACGGCTTATCAGCCGTGAAACAGTGTTTTTCTCTCACAGCAAATCAGCCACAGCCGGCTTATAAGCCAAAAAAACAGCCTGCCGAACAGGGCCCTAGACATTTTATACTCCTATCCAAATTTGATAATAATAAATAATAATGGCACGGACAGGTTCAGATGACCTTACAACAAGTTATACTCTTTTAGGTCGATCTCAGTGGAAGTTCCATTGAAGTGTCATTTGTGTTTAATAAGCTGCTATATAAGTATTTTTTGTGATGTGGTGATGTTTTTAAGAAGAGAGAGAAGAACTCTTGACATGATTACCAATTCTTTATAAGTAATGAAACTAAATGTTTATGAAACTATGGAATAAAACTTTTCATTAAGAGTAGGTGTATTATCTAAGTTCCATTTCATTCTGTATGATATATTAGTCTTGAAAACAATGCTATGAAATTCTCCACTGAGACTGGTCTTATGGTAAAGAGACATACGGAGTATTTGATAATAATTAAAATAATCAAAATAATTTACTCAGCTGCGTGGGGAAAATAATAAAAGGAGACATGTCACATGGATTGTATTGTGAATATACAATTATTTATGCTTCATTAAAATATACCCATAAAACTGTGGAAGTAGAAAACTTCCCTGCTAAAAAATATACGAAGTAACTTGACAACTTTGTGCTGAAAATATGGTTGAGGCTGGTAGTGGTGGGGAAGAAAGAGGCTGACATCCTGAAGCCACCAGAACGAAGAACCAAAACCAAACAACACCCACGGGGAGCGGCGATATAGCTAGGGAGTAGGAGTAGTTCACTTCCACCCTCCCTCTCTCCTCCCCTCCTACGCCAGCTCCTCCCCGTCGCATCGCTCTTCCTACCGTCCCACGTCTCCCTCCTCTCCCCGCGTCCGCTTCCTCCCCGCCGAGCGGAAGCGCGCAAGCAATCGCTGCCTTTTCTTGTCGTGCGCAGCTCCTGATCGGCAGGCCCCCGCGGGATCTCGCTTGCTGGCCTGGCCGCGCGACATTGAGGCGGGGTGCCTGACCGCACTTGGTGTTGGTGCCTTGGAGTCGGTCGGGTGTCTGGTTCCTGATTTGATCTGCAGCTGCGGCGGCGGCGGCGGCGGCCGACATGGCGGCATCGGGAGGGCTCGAGCAGTGGCAGAAGGACGGGTTCTTCCAGGCGGCCGAGGAGGTGCAGGAGTCGGCGGACTTGTGAGTGCCTTCGTCATCTTGGCTTCGATTCGTTGCGCCCGGGGCTACAAAAGTTTGAACTTTATATATGCAATGTCTACCGCTTGGCGATTGTTTTTGCCGTGAATTTTGACTGTCCTTGCCCTTTTTTTGGAAGGTTGGGTTGCTGTTCCTTGATTCCTTTGTGGATTATGGGTGTACTGTTTTTAAGATGGGTTTCTGATCTGGCCCGTGCTTGTTTGCGGTCCTTGCGGACTCGAGAACTCTAGACTCTTGAATTTTCTACTAATTTTTATTAGTGATTATTGGGCTAGGTTGTCGATTGGGGTAAGATGAGATTTGGATGCTTCTTTGCGGCGCTCTGATTGGTGAACTGCTGGCTCTACCTATTTTGTCCGTTCTTTCCGTTTAGTTCAGATTGTGATGTCGTAAAAACTGGTTCTTTGGTGGCATTTCATATCTTATTGGGTTGATTTATGTTTCTATTTTGTATTGTATGGCTGGGGCAATTAATGCTCTATTCTAATCAAGTAGAATACAACTTTGCTTCAGTTGACAATTCTATTTGTTAAGTTTCGCCATGTAATGCTGCTTGGGTTGTGACAATTAATAAGAACTCATGTTGAAACAGACATTTACAATTGCAAATAGTCAAATGCATTCAGGAACATATATTCTAATGCAATTTTCCTCGAATTTGGCAATTTCCCCATGCAGGATGGAATCTGTCTATAGAACTTGGATGCGTGAGCGATGTAATGGTTCTAGCTCAGAGGAGGTAGACGATTTGCAAAGGGAGCTTCAGACAGCTTTAGGGACTGCAAAATGGCAGGCATGCTTTTACATAAACCTTTATATACTAGTAGCTGCCTTGTGGTCTTGTTAATTACTGCTAGTGATTGTCTGTGCAGTTGGAACAGTTTGAGAGGGCTGTAAGTTCAAGCAACGATAAGTATTCACTGGAAGAGGGTACAGTGGCAAGGCGTCGGCAGTTTGTTGTAGCCATTGAGGATCAAATTTCTCGTGTAGAGAAAGACATAAACGGTTCTTTAATGGACAATGACAGGCAAGGGCTCAATTGGGTGAAGTTAGATGATGAGGAGCGAGATGATCTAGTCGCTTTCCTTTCAGCACCTGCAGACTTCTATTCAGAAATGAACAGTACAGACAGCAGTAACCATGTCCCATCTAGACAAAAAAATGTGCCAGTTGGCATGAACGATCAGAGTGATCCAGCTTTAATCATTAAAGACATATATGAAGTGCCACGCAGAGAAATTTCTACTGTTAAGAGTGATGTTTGTGGTCTAGCTGAGGAGTTACATGGCCTTAGAAGAAATTTGAGTGTAGGTAATGATCATTGGAAGATTGACATTTGTAACGAGATGGTTGATGATAGAAAATCGTCCCCAAACGCAACTGGGGTTCAGGCTACAAGGCAGACAACTGCTTTATCAAGCATCCGGAGAAGCACAGAATCTTTAACAAGAGAGAGATGGTTTTGGAACAGCTTGTGGAAACCTAAGAGTGATGAAAATCGCTCATTAAGATATGGTATGTCAAATAATCTTGACCTCAGGGTTCTATCCTTATTGACACAGGTATATCAATTTCCTCTGCTGCCCCACCCTATTCTAGATTTAAGATGTTTATATGTAATATGATCTTATTGAGAGCAACTTATTGGACATATGTGTGTGCAAACAATCCTTGGAGATGTTGACTCATAGTGTAGCATCCCTAATGGCTGTATAATGAAATCAAACCTTCCTTTCTGTAATATGTAATGGATTTGAACCTACAAACTGTGAATCTGCATTCATGTCATATACCACTTACAGTATATAAACAATGATTGATATTATGATATTTCTCAAGATCGTCATGGGAGGGAGAACTTCGATTTATTTTGGCAACTGTATGCCAATGCATATGAAATATTGCTACATCCTAAATTCTGAATGTTATTTGCTGGTTTACATTTTTATTGGGCTAAGCATGTGACATTGACTTTTATGCATAGCAAACATATTTTATTTCTTTTACTGCATGATCCATTTTATAAATATGCTCCTTTTGACTGGTCCACAAAGTTAATGACATCCAATTAAGTTTGTTGGTGTTATCACTTTAGCTAATTTCTGAATCCAGTGGTTCTTTATGTTTTACAGAGATTTAATGGGCTAGCCGAAAGAAGCAGAAATTATTTGACAAGTTGGAAGGAAAATTCCAGAATTTCTGGACGGACAGGTGGGCTTCATATACAAGGCCAACAACAGAACATTCAATTTGGTCGTTCTATTCGGATCACCCTCTTACTGGTGTTGAGCATCTTTCTGATTGGTCAGTGCCAAACTTATCTAGCTTGAATTTGTTTTTTTTTATCATAAGTAGTTTATAGCATAACTTCTTGTATATCCATGCTTTTGGGGTGGCTTTGTTTTGCTATTTTTCTCTGTTTGGTACTCCATTTCAAATTATAACATGTTTTGGCTTTTCTAGATACATAGCTTTTGATATGCATCTAGATATACACTATGTCTAGACTCTAGATAGTAAGAGCAATGTGTTTAGAAAAACCAAAACGTCTTATAATTTAAAACAGAGGGAGTATCAATTAACATAGGCTCAAAAAAGCTACGATCATGTTGCACATATTGATATACAGTGTTATGGCGTATATTTGAAAATTTACATTCAGAAAATATTGGCAAGTGCAACAAGTATAGGTTGAAATCAGTGTTCTGTTTTGTCAATACTAATAATCACATTATGTGTTTTGCAGTACCATTTCTCGTCTCAGCATGACAAGGCATGCACTGTTTTACTGGTGAAGGAGCATTGGGACAATTAATCATGGTCCTGCTCATACATGTGTTATTCTCAAGTCGGCAAATGCATCAAACCAACCATGTCATTTACATGTGTGGCTGCATGTATGGCAGGAAGAGAAGCACGATGGTGAAGGTTTCGATTGTCCAATGCATGATTCCATATCATAAACTCCTCAACGACGCGTAACCGTGCTAATATTTTTCAGAGTTATGATCAATTTGTGATTTGTTGGGATGGCTGATTGCTGCCAAATGGAAGTGGCTCTGTATATCCCATGAATGCAATTGTAAAAAGTTGTAGAGCTGATAGGAAAAGGCGAAAAGCAAATATCTAAAAGATGAGTGAAATGATTTGTGGAAGTGCCGAGAATCTCAGTGAAATGAACTATGGAAGGATCTGAATACGGTTATTGATAATAATACATTAATACGGCATTTGTCAAACCGTTGGACGCACGTATGGTTCTCTGTTCACAGCTGTTTTATTGATCCAGGTTTCTATTGTCCTCGTTTTATGGCATGCTTGCCCTTGCCCTTGCCCATGAAGTAATCTTGGTTCGACACTTCTACTTACTGTAACATCCCATCCATGAGATTAATTATAGGCTGAAGCTGAAGCTCCAGCTTGTGCTCACATGTCTACCTCGGCTGAAGCTCTGAGATGGACACATCGTTCTCCGAAACTGTGGCCATTGACGGCTGTTGATCAGAGCTCCATGCACCGGTTCCGGGGCGATGTGAGACGGTGCTGAATTCAGAGCTGAAGATGAAGGCCGGCCTGGACGGGGCTCGCCTGTCTTCGAGTGTGGTTGTCCGATTGCTTAGCATAAGCACCACTGTGGAGGCATCCGGCCGCTCCACCGGGTTCTCCTGGACGCAAAGGAGCCCAACCTCTATGCAGGTGAGGACCTCGAACTCTGGGTACCCTGACTCGGCCAGCAATGGGTCCACCACATCCGCTGTGGAACCAGTCCTCCACTTGTCCCAGACCTGCACATGCACTGATGGTCGGTTAATCCCATTCCCATGAGGATTGGGGGATTTCATCATTTCAAAGTCCAAACAGACCAAAGCCCATATTCTATTGAGAAATCTTTCTTCATGACAATTTTCCAAAGAACATGATGCACTTACGTGGCTCAACACAGACACGGAGTCTATGGCAGAGTCATATGCGCTGTTGTTTCTTCGTCCGGTTACCATCTCCAGGACTATAACACCGAAGCTGAACATGTCTGACTTGGAGGAGACATGCCCCCAGTAAGCATACTCTGGGGCCATGAACCCGCTGCATGCATCGACAACTTGCAATCAAGATTAGCCATTAACGTTAGAGAGTAAACCGGCTCGTGGGCCTGCCGACCAAGGCTCCCTACAGTTCCTATATGTACACTCTGATATTCATTGAGTAATACATCGAGTATTCTACAATTCATACGTTCTCAATTAAGAATTAGGATCAATCAGGGGTAGTGTATTGACTGACTAGTGACTATACTTACAGTGTTCCAACAGGTCGTCTTGTTATATCTCTGGATTGGTCTCCTCCGAAAGCCCTGGCGATGCCAAAATCCGAAATTTTGGGGTTCATGTCCGCATCAAGCAATACGTTGCTCGGCTTTAGATCTCTATGGATGACCTTCAAACGGGACTCCTCGTGGAGATAGAGAAGTCCCCGTGCAATACCGTTGATGATGGCAAACCTCCTGCTCCAATCTAGCTGCTGCCGTTTCACTGGGTCTTTACTTACAAAACAAGAACATATTAAACACAGTATAGAGTATCAATTCAGGTTAGTTCAGTTATTTTGATTTTAACAGTATTTCGATGGATACCGTAAAGGAAGGTGTCTAGACTTCTGTTGGGCATGTACTCGTAGATCAGCAGCTTCTCTTCTTGCAGGGAAACCCCCAGCAGCCGCACCAGGTTCCTGTGCTCCAGCTTGGTAGCCAGCACAATCTCGTTCTTCAGCTCGTGGAATCCCTGTGAGGAATTCTGTGAAAGCCTCTTCACAGCTATCTCTTCCCCGCCTTGCAATGTACCCTGCACAAGGCAAAGCACCTGCTATTACCATTTTCGATAATCACTGGTATATATTTTATTGTGCCTTTTAATTATTTAATTAGAGTAGACACTTTACACTGCCAATTCAAGATAATATATACTCCCTCCATTTCAATTTATAAGTTATTTTGCCTTTCTTAGATGCACAACTTATTACGTATATAGACATTTTGTATATTTAGGTTTACAGTAAAAGCTATGTATATAGAAAAGCCAAAATGACCTATAATTTACGATAGAGGGTGGTAATTCTCGTGACTGTATGTGTATATATGGAAGAAAATGTACCTTGAACACTTCTCCAAAGCCTCCCTCTCCGAGTTTGTTTTGTTCCGAGAAATTGTTTGTTGCAGCTCTTAACACCACTAGATTGAGTTGCTCGGGTTCAACGTATCCGATATCATCCTGATTGCTATTACTGTTGTCTGTTACAGAAGGCAGCATATATGCATATCCATAAGGAAGAGGTGGACTTAAGCCCTGTTCGCTTGAGCTTATCAATCAAATCAGCCAGTCATTCAGCAGTGTTTTTCTCTCACAATAAATCAGCAAACAGTATTTTCAGCTATGACTTATCAGCCAAGCGAACAGGGCCTTAAAATATGGTGTAACCGTGTAAAGCTGACATTATTGTTGAGTGGAATCTAGTCAGCTCCTTTCAAAATCAAGCATATCTCAATCAACCATGGGACTATGGACTCTGGTTTGGGAATATCCTTGGAGACCTCGACTTCGAATCAGATTACATGGTAAACACATAGCGATACAGGCCCTGTTTAGTTCTCATCTAAAAACTTTACAACTCAGCCCATCAAATGTTTGGACATATGCATGGAGCATTAAATATAGATAAAAAATAACTAATTACACAGTTTGCATGTATTTTACGAGATGAATCTTTTAAGCCTAATTAGTTCATGATTGGACACTAATTGCTATAGTTACACATGTGCTACAGTACCTCTGAAAACTTTACAACCTCTGAACTAAACACGCCTATGGATTCATAGTACTAGTTTGGGCTGTACATAGGTGTAAGAGTTAAATGCAGCCCAGATCTCTAAAGTTATATGCACGTGTCATCAAGGTCTCTGAAGTCTAAAAATGCATCTTTAGGTCCTGAAGCTAGTTCGGGTCTTATCCAGGTCCAAACTTTATATTATTTTTTTGACCATTTCAACGACCACAAATGACAAATTTCATAACTATGAATTTGTAGATCTCATTGAGTGCTACAATTTTTATATACAAAATATATTTATCCATCACCATATATGAGAGAGATGATTTTTCTAAGACAACATGCTCTAGTACAAGATTAATATGCTGCTAAAATTTTATATTTTTTTTCAAAATATACAAGATTAATTTTCATATACAAGATTAACATGCTGCTAAAATTTTCATATACAAAGAATGGACTTGAACAGGCAACGTGAAGATCAAGTGATCAACACCTCAAGCAAGGACATGGAGCTTTTAAACTTAGTTTTGAATTAAAACTTAACTTTGAGCATGTCCTTTGTTAACAAACTTTGGATTTCACCTAAACATGTATACTGATAAATTACACTATAAAAACTGTTTTCTGAACCATGAATTTAGATAAGTTTTTTTCTAGATTTTTAGTTCGTTTGAAGGCTAAATAGGCTAACTTAAGAATCAAATACAATATTACGAGGAGAATTTTAAGTTAAAACCTACAAGTGGTATGATGCGAGATACAAGTAAAATGAGTTGTGGTTATGTTCTAGCGTCTACTTAAAATTTCTGTAGAATTTTAAAGATACATGCTCCCGCCGTCCTAAAATATAAGTCGTTGAAGGATTCAAAAAGTGTGCCACAATAGTTGACGTTTTAGCTCTGCGTATATGTCTGATCATACTCAAGGTACCATCAAAACGTCAGTTCCTGTCATCCACTCGCCTTAACATGAATTAAAAAGCAATAAACAATGTACTGATGCCCTCTAAAGTGTGGAGAGTTGAATAAAAAAATGTTCTCTAGCCGGAGTGCTGCTCCCAGACTTCACGTCACATTCCGTCTTTTTTATTTTTTAGCCCTTTTTCGAAAGATTTTCTCAAATACGCCCCTGACGGAAAGATTTCAGAAAATGGACCCAGGGCTTGGCGCCATCCACGCTGGCGCCAAGGTACAGCTTGGCGCCATTGATGTTGGCGCCAAGCCCCCATGCCACTTGGCCGACGATGCCGAGCTGGCGCTGACGTGGCGGCACCTTGGCGCCGTCACCATTGGCGCCAAGCTTGGCGCCATCGTAATTGGCGCCAAACCTGGCACCACAGTTCACGACGCCAAGACCCTGTTTTAAGTACCCAAATTTACCGTGAGATGGACATGTTGGAATTTGTTAAGTCTTGATATTTACTAAGGTTTAGACATATGTAAATTGGCTAAGTCTGAAATTTTACCATGAGATGGACATATGCAAATTTTACCATGACTTGGATATTTAAAATTTTGGCTAAGTCTTTAAATTTACCATGAGATTAAGTCTTTAAAATTTGTTAAGTCTGGAATTTACAAATTTTAGCTAAGTCTTTAAATAACCAAGTCATGGTAAAATTTGTATATGTCCATCACATGGTAAATTTGAAGACTTAAAATTTTACCATGACTTGGATATTGTAAAATGGCTTCATGTTATGGATTTGGATATTCAAAATTTTACTTGGGGCCAAAATTTAAAGCCAAAATTTGCATAAGCCCATTCTATGATAAAATTTGCATATGCCCATCAAAATTTTAGCATGAGAAGGACATATGAAAATTTGTTTAAGTCTATAAATTTACCATGAGATGGGTCGTGTTGGAATTTGTTAAGTCTGAAATTTTACCATGACATTGACAAATTTGATGCTATCCCATGTTAGTTGATATTCTAACATATTCAGGCCGCAGCAAAAATCCTGACTACCTAATTTTACCATGAGATGGACATACAAAGCTCTAAATTAACATGACTTGGACCCTAATTTTTCTATGAGATGGACATATAAAATTTTGGCAAAGTCTTAATATTTACTATATGATGGGCAACGTAGAAATTGGCTAAGTCTTGAATTTTACTATCACTTGACTATGCTAGAATTTGACTAAGTCTGGATTTTTGCTATGATTTGAACATTGACAAATTTAAAATTTTATCATGACTTGGATATTGAAAAAGGGCTTTATGTTTTGGACTTGGATATTTAAAATTTTACCATGACTTGGACTTTAATTTTACTATAAGATGGAATTTTAAGTCACGTAAAAAGGGCTTCATGTTAAGTCATGGAATTAGGTCCAAGTCATGGTAAAATTTTAAATATCCAAGTCCAAAACATGAAGCCCTTTTTCAATATCCAAGTCATGGTAAAATTTTAAATTTGTCAATGTCCAAATCACAGTAAAAATCCAGACTTAGCCATATTTCCATCCTCATCTCATAGTAAATTTAAAGACTTAGCTAAATAAATCTAGATTTTTGCTATGGCTTAGATATGTTAGAATATCAACTACCATGTGGTAGACATATGGAAAAATAGCTTTTTTAACATGACATGGACATTTATAAATTTGAAATTTTACCATGACTTGGATATTGAGAAATGTGACAAACTCTAGAGTTTTTACAGTGATTTTCTATTTGATCACTTAGAACAACCTTGAAATACTTAGGATAAAAAATGATATACATGGTAACAGGTCTATGACGCCAGGCTTGGCGCCAATGACGATGGCGCCAAGCTTGGCGCCAATGGTGACGGCGCCAAGGTGCTGCCACGTCAGCGCCAGCTCAGCATCGTGCGCCAAGTGACATGGGGGCTTGGCGCCAACGTTAACGGCGCCAAGCTGTGTTATCTTGGCGCCAGCGTGGATGGCGCCGAGCTTTGGGTCCATTTTCTGAAATCTTTCCGTCAGGAGCGTATTTGAGAAAATCTTTCGAAAAAAGGGCTAAAAAATAAAAAAGACGGCGTCACATTCAGCTGCAAGATTCTTGTATAGGGGTGGCAGTGTCTTTTTCTTTGGCAGTGGTCTCTGTGAGATCTCCTGCAACGTCATCTAATCGGGGACAGAGGGAGTAAGTACTTTTAGTTTATGATGTACTCCTTTCGTCCCAAAATATCTATCGCTTTTGCTTCTCGAGAAACAACTTTGATAAAATATATATAAAAATATATTAATATTTATGATACATAATTGGTACCATTAAAAAAATTTTGAATATATTTTTTAATAAATTTATTTGAATATATAAATATTAAACGTATTTTCTACAAATCGAGTCAAACTTGTGGCGAAAAAACCAAAAATGACAAATAAGCCGGGCTAGAGGGAGCAGTACATTTGTTTTTTAAAAAATACTATTTTTTAGCTGAAAAAAATCCTAGGACTATGGGCGTACCTGGTGGCGTTTTCTTCGAGCTGGCGGGCTTTTTGCAGTACAGGAAAACACCAATGATGACGACTGCGGCGAGCACCGTTCCAATAGGGAGGCCGATGGCGAGAGCCGTAGCGAACACCTTTTTTCCTGCGTTGCATTAAGTTCGTTAATTACCTGGTGCTATCTTAATTTGTCTGTGTACAAAAGTAGGAGTATTTTGGAACGGAGCGAGTGTAGTAATTATTGATGCTCGCAGTTGCTAAGCCCTTGTTTAGATACCCAAAATCACTCCAAATTCCACTATGCAAAAAGAAGATTCCCTGTCACATCAAAATGTCGGCATATATATGGAGTACTAAATGTAGATGAAATAAAAAACTAATTACACAGTTTTGTTGTACTTTGCGAGACGAATATTTTGAGCCTAATTAATCAATATTTGGACAATTTTTACCAAATACAAACAAAATGCTACAGTGCCGTGATTTGACACGGCACTGTGCAGAGTGCCGAATCGGCCGGCAACTAAACAAGGCCTAAGGTAATTTGGTCAAATGTTATCCTAAAAGTTCTCACAAATAACTTGGTTGACGCGAGTTAACTTAATTACTCCCTCCATGTTGGTAAAAGAAGTCGTTTTGGACAGCAACACGGTCTCCAAAGCATAACTTTGACCTCTTATTTTTATAAAAATATTTATCTAAAAGTGATATTTTTATACTTTTATGAAAGTATTTTTCAAGACAAATCTATTCATATGGTATTCATAGTTTGAAACTCAACGAATTAAAAGTTATTCTTGATTTAGATTCCCAATGTTTGACTCAAATCTTGTCCGAAACGACTTCTTTTACTCACATGGAGGGAGTATGAGGTTAGCTCTACCGACCCTCTCCTGGGCCGTGGCCTTCAGGAGACTTGACTAGTATGGAGTAAAGTTAATTCTCAGTACAAATCTATCTCAACATGTCCACACACCCTCACTAACTATCCACATCATCTCCCACTAATCCCCTTGTTACAACTTCTTAATTACAAGCTATCCACATGACCACGTCATCTCCAAATTTCACTCCAAATTCTTCACGATTCCATAGCATCCCGTGGGATATCTTCTCGTTAAAATTAATTTTAGTTGATTGATATATGAATTGTGTAGAGATCATATCCTATGCGATGAAAATTGTAGAAGTGAAGACATTCAGAAGCTCACCCGTCCTTTCTCCGGCGAAGATGGACGGAGGTGCTGCTAGAGGCGGCGGCGCATCGAGGGCCAGATCGTAGTAAGGGTATATCTCCATGCGCAGGTAGCAGTTGTAGCCGAGCACCACCCCGCCCTGGTTACCGTAGCAGCAAACTGGCAGCTGCCCTATCGAGTCCCGCAAGCACCGGTCGCACTCCTCCGCCGTCCTGTCCCTCATGCACTGCAACAGCCCGTACATGGTGCCGTTACGGGCAGCGCTGTCATACACGGCCTCTCCTGTCGCGAACATCGGCGCTAGCGATGACGACGCGGCGGAGCCGTTGACGACGCGCGCGGTGAGTCTACTCATGAGCGCGTTGTAGGTTTCCTCGAAGGCGTCCTTGTCGGAGACCTCCCCGGTGTTGTGGTCCCACCACCGGAACGCATCCTCGTCGCTGGTCGACGTGTTGGTGTCGGCGTAGCTGATGAAGGACATCATCGGCGCCGGATATGTCACCGTGGAGCCGTCGTCGTACCAGATGGCGTTGCGGCGGCTGCTGTTGCAGCCGCTCCTCTGGATGCCCAGCGCGGCGCTCCGGAGGTACCTGGAGCAGTCGGCCGGCGCGCTGTCGCCGCGGCAGATGCCTCGGACGAAGGCGCGGTCGGTGCCGTTGCCGCGGGCGAGGGAAGCGAAGCCTGTGGGCGCCGCGGCCGACGGGAGCACGTCCAGTAGCGCGACGACGTTGGACCAGAACGTGCTGTTGAAAGAGGAGGACGACGACGGCGAGGGAGCTGGAGATGCTGGAGAAGGCGCCATCGACGATTTGCACTGCACCAACGTCCAATCGCTGTCCATGGATGTTACGACGGTGCAGAGGCTCGCCACCATGGCAAAGAGGATCATCAGGCACCGGCCATGACGGTGGACGACGGATCTAGACGACGGCATTGGTTAATTAATCTGAAAACCGCGAGACAAATTTATTAAGCCTAATTAATCTGTCAGTAGCACATGTTTACGGTAGCTCAGCATTGTCAAATCATTGATTAATTAGGCTTAAAAAATCTGTCTCGCAAATTTATCGTAATCTGTATAATTAATTATTTTTTTATCTACATTTAGTATTCTATACCTGTGTCTAAATATTAGATGTGACGGGGCGAAAAATTTTAAAGAGGAACTAACAAGGCCTAACAACAGGGACGAGAGGTGGTTATGGCGACACGAATGTGTACTATGAGCCTCGCTCACATCGCATCTCCACTTGAATGCATGATTGCTGTGGGGGCGCCGGGCGGTAGTGGAAACTGTACCGGCATTTGGCGAAGACTTGACCGAGGTGATAGCACAGCTACTTACTGCACAGGAACGTAAATGCAATTAAAAGAAGTATGCATATGCATGGAACTAGGCACGGGACATGTGAGTTACCAAACAGGACACCCACTGTAAATTATCATAGTTTCTATAGACATTAATTAGAATACCATCTAAACATTTTACTAATATAGCAAGATAATTATTGAAGAGAAAGAAAATTAAAAAAACAGTTTCTAAACAAAAAAAACATGTCTTCACTTGAATCAATAATGAAGAAACTGCACGATCCTGCGTTGGGAAGAAAACACCTAGTTTCTACTCTTCTTCCCTGGATCTGGTGCGCTCGCCTCCCAACTCCAAGTGCACCAGCTCCTCCTTGGCGGCTGTGAGCTCTTGTCGTGCTGATGCTACCGCCCCACCGCGTCGTAGGACGTACCTGTGCCGCCACTAGTGTCTCTGGCCACTAATATTTTCTTCAGACTCCAACTTCACAGGACGGCTGATTGAGGATAACATACACCGAGCACTCCTTAGAAACTTAATCAAGCTCCACCTTCTTTTACCCATCCAGGATTTTTTCCCAAAAATTGAATGTAAAGCAAGTGTAAGTACATGTCGTACTCAGCAATATAGCACGGAGTATATGAGAGCTCAAAAGGCTAGACATGGTTAAACTGTGGTAGGTATTTTTAGTATATCAAGTTTTAAAATTAAAACCTGAGTTGCTAAGTTATGCTTAAGCTCCGATTCCCATATGATCATAAGCAATGGCAATATTATAATAATGATTAATCATAAGCAACAACATCATAGAGTAATAATAATAATCAACTATTCCTTAAGTTTCCCAGGCCGCTGGTGACCATGAGCACGACTGATATATTAGTTTTAATAACACTCTGTAGAGGTCGTACAACATTTCCCAAGAGTCGTGATTCCCATATGGCCGAGGTGATCAGCCTCTTTACCCACTTCCAAGGTGAGTATGCAGGGTTTCACTGTGAGCTTTTCCAAAGTTTCCTCCTACAAGTTAATTAGTAGCTGCTCCGCCGGATCCAACAATCACATGGCGGTGAAAGAACTTGTCACCGATAGTTTGATTTCTATCCAAGCCCATCCAAGCCCCGTCATCCCTCTAACCAACCATGAAACAATTTCACCGTCGGTTCTGTAATAATTGGCGATGATAATGGCTTCTGAGATAGCTCAGTCTGTAGTAGTGTATGTTTGACGTACATACTTGATCGATGAGTAGGGTAGAATGCACTAATTATTTGTGTTTGTGGATACATGTATTTAAATATAATTGTATATGATGTATATTTGTTATGATGTTATAATTGGCTATGATGTCTATTTAAATTTGAACGTGATTAGGTTTAATAATAATACGGTGGAAAGCATTTGAACTTTTTAAAATATTTGTACATGTGGTTTATTTTATTTAGCCTCCTCTAGAAACAATTAATAGAGGCGGCTTCATTGCATAAATCGCCCCTGTAAAATGTTTGCATACGTGGTTATCCTAAGTTTGCCGCTAGTGTAAATGGATTTACGCAGGAGGTTCTCAAGCTGACGCCAGTGCAATGTGACCATTTCTGTTGGCTACTCAACGTTTACCGTAGGCACGATAACTGGTACACCAGAGGTGCATCCTTTCTGGTCCTCTCGTACTGGGGAAAGGTCCCCTTAATAATGTAACGCCCACACCGGATTCAAACTGTCTCACAACGTTCTAAACCCAGCTCACGTACCGCACTAATGGGCGAACAACCCAACCCTTGGAACCACCTACAGCTCCAGGTGGCGAAGAGCCGGCATCAGGGTGCTAAACCTTCCCATCAGCGTGGGCTCGTGGGAAAGATCAGCCTTTCTGACGCTAGCAGTTTGCGAAATCGGCTGTAAAGATAAAAAAACTGCCGTCAATAAAAAACCTTTCCTGTACCAATGATGATATCACTTTGATGTACATGTATTTGGCACATGACAGTCTCACGGGTATCAACTTTACTCTGTTTTTTCTCTCCAGTCTATAGTATTTGGTATGCTTTCCCTTGACCTTGAAGTAAACTTGGTACTACTTACTTTAACATGCATGAGATTAATTATGGGCTAAACTGAGCTCAGCTGGCTTGTGCTCTGCACCCTGTGCTGCATACAAATCTACCTCGGCTGAAGCTCTGAGATGGACACCTCGTTCTCCGAAACCGCGGCCTTTGAGCGCTGCTGATCGCCAATCAGCACACCGTCCGAACTCCAAGAACCGGCTGTTGGGCCACCTGAGGCAGCAGCAGTGAAGCCGGAGCTGAAGGCGAAGGCTGGCCTGGACGGGGCTCGCCTGTCATCGGAAGTGGAGGTCGGACTACTGAGCATAAGCACCACAGCAGAGGCGTCCGGCCGATCGGCCGGGTTCTCCTGTACACATAGGAGCCCGACCTCAATGCAGTTGAGGACCTCGCTTTCTGGGTACCCCGACTCGGCCAGCAATGGGTCAATCACATCTGCCGTCGAACCTGTTCTCCACTTGTCCCAGACCTGCATATATATTGATTTCATATACGAGAATGCATATGAAGAAGTACATGGGACACAAGAAAAATCGTTCTTAGCGACATCGTGCACTTACATGGCTCAGCACAGACACGGAGTCTACTTCAGAGTCGTATGCGCTGTTGTTCATTCGCCCGGTCACCATCTCCAGGACTATAACACCGAAGCTGAACATGTCTGACTTGGAGGAGACATGCCCCCAGTAGGCATACTCCGGGGACATGTACCCACTGCATGCATGAACAACGTGCTATCAAGATCAGTAACTAAGAATTAATCGAGCTTACTAATTAATAATATTGATTGGTACATACAGGGTTCCAACAGGTCGTCTTGTTATATCCCTAGACTGGTCACCGTGGAAAGCTCTAGCGATGCCAAAGTCTGAAATTTTAGGGTTCATATCCGCATCAAGCAACACGTTGCTCGGCTTCAGATCCCTGTGGATGACCTTCAGGCGGGACTCCTCGTGGAGGTAGAGAAGTCCCCGTGCAATACCGCAGATGATGGCAAACCTCTTGCTCCAATCCAGCTGCTGCCGTCTCACGGGATCTGTATGTTCACAACAAGAAACTAAAATTAGAGGATGAATAATCCATGTGATTTCTCTTATTTGAATTTGAACAGTAGTTTGATGTATACTGAGAAGGAAGGTATCTAAGCTTCTGTTGGGCATGTACTCGTAGATGAGCAGCTTCTCTTCTTGCACGCACACACCCAAGAGCTGCACCAGGTTCCTGTGCTTGAGCTTGGCAGCCAGCACGAGTTCATTCTTAAGCTCGTGGAAACCCTGTGAGGAATTCTGTGAAAGCCTCTTCACAGCTATCTCTTCCCCGTCCTGTAATGTACCCTGCACAAAGCAAAGAACCCAGAGGCTACTCTTTGGGATGGGTGTAATCTCAAATGTACTTTTAGGAGGTGTGCAGATGACAGACTTATGAATCTTTGACTAGAGTTAGTTCATTAGCCTCTACTATTAGTTTTGTTGAGGAGGAGGATTCGGCTCTTGCCTGGTTGGCTAGCTTGTGTGTTAGAGTTGAGCTAGCAACCACGGTTCAAATCCCCGTGTGCACAGAATTAAGCCATCTTATGGCTAGGGTTTCGACCCTATTAATTTTTTTTATTTGGTAGTTTAACTCTAATGGTGTTTATTCTTCCAGTCTTTGTACAAAATTATTAATTTTTAGGGGTGTCATTCCAGTTTATGTGCCTGCAGTATGGAGTCTTAAGATTCCTTCTAGGGTTCACTTCTTTCATTGGCTGTTTTCTAAGAATAAGTTACTGACTAGAGATAATTTGAGTATATTAGAAGAAAGATAGATGATCAGTCATGTCTGTTCTGTCACTACCGGAGACGAGTTCTATGCCGAGTGCCAAATGCTTTGTCGAGTGTCTTTTATCGGGCACTCGACAAAGACTTAGCTCTCGGCAAAGATTTACACTAGACAAAGACGACCTCTCCCGACGGTAAGCACCCAACGGTGCCTAAGTGCCTGCTGTTACGCACTCGGCAAAGTTTTTTTTAATTACTATGCCGAGTGCCAGAAATCTGACACTCGACCAAAGAATTTCTTTGCCGAGTGCCAGGATCCTGGCACTTGGCAAAGAATTTTAATTTTTTTCTTTTTACACCCAAATTTTTTTACAGCCTTACTACAGTACAAGGAGCTAGATTTTAAAATTTGGTACATTTTTTATGTTTTTTTGCTGCATTTAGTTAATTTACTTCATTTACTTGATTTTTTTTCGTAAAAAGCAAATTTGAACTGCAGGTGTATGGAATAATGGAATTTAGCCATTCAAAAAATGATATTATTTTTTGAATCGCTAAGTTCCATTATTTCATGCACCTGCAGTTCAAATTTGTTTTTTACGGAAAAATTCAAGTAAATGAAACAAATTAACTAAATATAGCAAAAAGAAACAAAAATATACCAAATTTTAAAATTAAGCTCCTACTACTATAGCAAGGCTGCAAAAAAAATTTGAATACAAAAAAAATCTTTGCCGAGTACCAGAGAGAGGGCACTCGGCAAAGAGGTGCTTTGCTGAGTGCCAGAGAGAGGGCGCTCGTCAAAGGTGGTGTCCCGGGGTGGCCCACCTAGAATACAAAAAAAAAATCAAAAACACTTTGCCGAGTACCGAATCTAGGGCACTCGGCAAAGGTGGTCCAGCCAATTTTTTTTTGAAATCGGTACAGCCAAAATAAATAGCAAAAAAAGGAAAAAATATCAAAAAACCCTTTGCCGAGTGCCAGATCTAGGGCACTCGGCAAAGGTGGTCCAGCCAATTTTTTTTGACATTGGTACAGGCAAAATAAATACAAAAAAAGCAAAAAAACTTAAAATACCTTTGTCGAGTGCCAGATCGGGGGCACTCGGTAAAAGTGGTTCAACCATTTTTTAAAAATCCGTACAGGCAAAATAAATAGCAAAAAAACGGAAAAAAACTTAAAAAACCTTTGCCAAGTGCCAGATTGGGGGCACTTGGCAAAGTGGGGGGGGGGTTCTTACCCCTTCGGCCGGCCCGCACACACACGCCAACCGCACACACACGGCCCAGCTCCCCGCACCGCCGCCACCGCGCTGCCGCTCTCCACCACGCCGTGCGCCGCCACCCGCGCCCGGCTGCGCCCACGCCGTGCGTGTCGCCCGTGCCCGGCCGCCACCCCCTAGGTCGCCGGTGCCTGCATCGTCGCCTGCCGGTGAGGAGAGGAAGGAGGAGGAAGAAGGAAGAAGAAGGAAGAAGGAAGAAGAAGGAGGAGGAAGATGGAGGAGGAGAAGAAGGTGCTGTCCGCCCATGACCTACCGCCGAGCCGGCGTTGCCCACCTACACCTGTCTACCGCCATCAGCCACCGGTGCTCGAGGAGGAGCGTCGCCCGGCCTCCCACCGTCGACCGTCGCCATCTCCCCAAGGTATAGCGGTGGTGGTAGTAGTAGTTGTGGTAGTAGTAGGAGTCGTAGTGGTTGTAGTAGTAGTAAAGTTTGGTAATACATGGCGTATGGATTGAAAAAATATATGTGCTTGACGACCATCGAGTCGTTGATATATATGTAGTTGTCAGCTTTCGTGCCGTTTTGGAAACCTCATCGTGTAGGGGAGGTGCTGCTAAAATTTTAAATGGACTCTAATCTCTTTGGTTTTTATGCCGGAGAGGGACCTGTCCGAGCCGAGCCGAGCCAGAGTACCTAGGCGACCCCGGTCGTCTTCGTCGCCGTGCGGGTCTGCCGGCACCGCGTCGCCTCGCCACTGCACTGACTCGCCATGGCCCCACTAGTCTGACTCCACTGCCACCCTCGTTATAACCCCTCTTTCCATCTCATGATCGTAGGTCACGTAATCTAGATAGGCGTCTCCCGTTAGAAAGAGATACGGTTGGAGGTATGCAGATCATTGCATATCTACGCTTGTATCTATTTCAAATCGTCCATGTTTTTTGGACGGCCTGCAAACCTCTTAGTCCTGTCGTATTCAAATGCCATTGGTTTGATCCAGCAGTTACGAGACAGACCTCTCATATTGGGCTAGTCGAAATTCGACAGGATTCCGTCTATCTAGGAGATGATGTCTATATTGTGTCTCAACAGGCCACATAGGTTTATTATACCTCTTACGCATGCCACACCAAGGAGCATCTTAAGGGTTGGGATATTGTGCACAAGGTATCACCACACGGTAGACTGCCTGTCCCAAACGATGAAGATTACAACTTCAACACAAACACATATGACAGAGAGTTCTATCAAGAAGAGGGGCTACAAGGGAGGTTCGAGATAGACTTAACCGAAGCGATAGGAATGGATGTAGACAATGATTGGGTTGATGACGAGGACGAAGGGGATGAGGTGCAAAATGTGAAGGACTTACAAATGCTTGAGCGATTACGTTTAGGCAATGACAATGAAGACAGCATTCCTCCTTCGGATAGTGTTGATTATTTCGACATGGTTGATAATGATGATGAGACTTATGATCCAGCTAATCTTGATCATGTAAATTATTTCTAATATATGTAATACTATATTACTTTGTAATTATGTTTTGTTTATTTTGCATCTATTTCTAATTACTTCTTGTTTATTCTTTTTAATTTATAATTAACTCTTGTTTATTCTTTTCAATTGCAGGTGATTGAACAAAGATGGTGGACAACCGTTAGAGGAACGTGTTCTCTATTTACCAGAGGACACAGCCTGCGGCGGCTCCAGAAGAGGAGCCGTCGGACAAGAGGAGGAGGAAGAGCAGGAGCAAGAGGCAGCCTCGTCCTCCCACGCCACCAAAGGACAAGGTAGAGGAGGAGGAGGAGCAGGAGGTGGTCGAGGTCGGGGACGGGGACGGGGACAAGGAGGAGCTGGTCCGGCAGATGGACGAGGAGGAGGGTGGGGACGAGGTCGACGAGGAGGAGGTGGTAGGTACGGGTGCCGCTTCCTCTAGTTCGTCACGTGTCTACTTGCGAGGTCCCACGACCCTCCCTCCTCCGCCTTATCGTAATCAACGCCCGGTGATTCGACCCGAAGGGCAAAAGTAAGTAACTTTATATGTTATCAATACTTCTTCATATGATATGTTGAAAATTGAAGTAGAAATTAATATTTTTTCTTAATCACTTATGCAAAAACTAGAGGGTTGTGTCGGGTGGTGGTCTCGCATGCCATGTCAATGGCATTCTGGGTCTTCTGTTGAAGACCCACTTCCCTAGCATCGTTGACTTCGCCGGGAAGAGGGAGTCGACCTACACCTTTGACCACTACTTCAATGGCCCCAACGCGGAGCAGGAGAACAAGGTGGTGCGGGTGAAGCGGGACTTTTGGGTAAGTCTTCATCTCACCACATTGCTCAGTACAACACATTCATTGGAATTTTCTTGAAATAATGAATGGATACATCATGTCTGTATGCAGCTTTATTACAAATGCGAGGAGGGATTTGAGGTTAGGGCAGAGGCGGTGCTTACCAAAGCCTGCAAAAAGCTCGTTGTGGACATCCATTACGAGGCGCGTCCCTAGGCCATTGTCACTTACCACAGGTCGGTCCTTGGAGAGGATGTCAAGAAAAAACATGCAAGAAACATGACGCTGACCAAGGACCAGTTCATGCAGGTAGATAAAGAACATGAATATTGATTCCTTTTGAGATTAAGTAGTCTTAATTTGTTCCTCTTATATGTCAAATACTTGATGACGTAAAATGTATCCATGGTGGTGCGCCGCGTATCGCGACTGCTGGGAGATGATGGTGGACAAGTGGTTTGGCCCCGAGTGAGCTGAAGCGCACAACGCTGCCCGGGAGCGGTGATTGCTGATGCTAGGTGTACCGCACCATCAAGGCAGCCGCAACCTCGCCTCATACGGACAAGCATGGGTACTCGAATTGACTTCTCTATTCTAACGCTTAATTCTACCTGAGTGCTAATCATCTTCCTGTCTTTCTCGCAATCGGCGTCATATGGGGGGCTAGGAGTGCACCAGTTTCATGGCGTATGCTATGGCCCACAAGGGCAAGGCGATGTCCGACGTCTCCTACAACCCGGACGACCCGCCCGAGGCCTACACCAACCCGACCATCTACACCCGCATCAATGAGTACACGTCGGCGGCAAGGACTCTCCATGGTGACGACTACGACCTGAGCTCCTAGGACTTTGATCCAGAGGTCGTCATGAGGATTAAAGGAGGCAAGAAGCATGGGCGGTACTATCTCGGTGATGGCATCATCGACGCGACCTCTACTCCCTCTCTCCCAGATCCGAGCACAGAGCACGGGCACAAGCAATCCCATACGCCCACGGTCGGACACTTCATAGCAGCGAATTCTGTCACTCCAGGTGATTCCTGTTTTATTCGTCGTATATTGATATTTACATACCTTAGCTTTGCATTGTTTAAACATTGTGGTGAAATATTGTAGGCCCAGATCGAGCAATTGGAGGCCCGGTGGGAGGCCGATCGCCAGAGGGTGGAGACTTTGGAGGCCCAGCGCGTGGCAATGGAGCAGAGGCAGTAGCAGCAGATGGTAGAGGTTCTCTAGTACATGCAAGCTCTTGGGCAAAAGATGGGTGTAGCTCCGCCAGCTTCACTATTTGTTACACTGCCACCTCTACCTCCGGGGCATGCTACTCCTGGAAGTATGAGTATGATTGTTTAAGTTTGTATGTTCATGCTTAGGGTCAAACCACAACACTACTTGTCTGACACATGCAATGTCTTCTCCTTTGTGTAGCCTCAATCGACGGGTTCGAATAATCCACCTCCCGGGCCCTCGAATGATCCAGCTCATGGTACACCACAGTCTTAGTGGGAAACTTGGGAATCTTGGTAGTTGTCTTTGCTTTAGTTGTTCACTTGTGGATTTGGACTTGTGATAGACTTGTGTTAGCTATTTTGACTTGGTGATGGACTTGTGATGCACTTGTGTTAGTTATTTGGACTTATGATGGACTTGTGTTAGCTATTTAGACTTGTGATGCACTTATGGTTATATATGTGATATATATTGTGATGCATGTGATCTATGTGAGATATATGTGATGTATGTGAGATATATGCGATGAATGTGATATATTATTTTTGTCGTGATGGAATGTAAAAATTCAAAAAAATAGATCGGTTATGGTCACTTTGCCTGGGAAAATGAAGCCAATTTTGGCCAGTTTCCCAGCTT
Source organism: Saccharum spontaneum (assembly GCA_022457205.1). Taxonomy (NCBI): domain Eukaryota; kingdom Viridiplantae; phylum Streptophyta; class Magnoliopsida; order Poales; family Poaceae; genus Saccharum; species Saccharum spontaneum. The sequence continues at coordinate 20,520,920 of CM039605.1, read as the reverse complement.
TGCCGAGTGCCGAGGAAGAAAGTACTCGGCAAAGAATTATTTTTTTTTGCTTTGTCGAGTGCCGTGCATGGGGGCACTCAGCAAAGAATTTTTCAAAAAATCTTTTTCCTTTGCCGAGTGCCATGCAGAGGGGCACTTGGAGAAGAAATTTCAAAAAATAAACTTTTTTCTTTGTCGAGTTCCAGGAGGGTGAGCACTCGGCAAAGAATTTTTCAAAATTTTTTCTTTGCTGAGTGCTATGCAGAGGGGCACTCGGCATAGAAAATTTTTTTAAAAAAAACTTTTTTCTTTGACGAGTTCCAGGAGAGGGGCACTCAGCAAAGCATCCGTTAACGTGCCGTGCGTCGTCACGACAACTTTTCTTTGCCGAGTGCCCGCCAAAAAGCACTCGGCAAAGAGGTCTTTGCCAATGAAAATTTTCCCGTGTACCCTTTACCGAGTGCGGCACTCGGCAAAGGCTTTACCAAGAGCAAAATGGCCTTTGGCACTCGGCAAAGCATGTGTTTCCTGTTGTGAGGAGCTAGATCGCTCGATGTAGGGCCTAGCCGATTTAGGGATCGGCCGGCGCCTAGGGGATGTCCACACCTGGACCTTGTGCCTCCAGCGATGAGCGCGATACACAGGACACGTCGCCGGAGGAGCTTCGCTGGGAGCGTGATACACAGGACACGCCTACGAGGTCTCTTGAGACCCGAAACCCCGCACGCCCAGGAGGGACCCCGTTGGGTCGTGCGGCGGCTATGGGCTGCCCTAGCTAGCCTGACCTCTCTAGAGCGTCATCGTCATCGATCCTCCAACTATGCAGCACCGATGAAGAATGAGAAGAGGTTGAGGGGAAGAGAGGGTAAAAAGAGGTAGTAGATTGATTTGTTGTGTTTTTGTGTCGATTGGATAGATGAGAACTCAATTGGCCATGATCTACGGATATATACGGAGGGGGTGGTCTTATCCTAGTAAGATATCTCTCCAAGGCTCATTTTCTAAGTTTTCCACGAGTTTAGAACAGTTTGGATCGGAATCCAAAGGGCCAGACCCGAACAACCCTTTTTATTCGGTTTGCCGGAAGTTCCGGCTTGAGTACGGACCGGAAGTTCAAGCTTGAGCCGGAAGTTCTGGCTCGGATGCGGGCCGGAAGTTCCAGCTTGGGCCGGAAGTCCTAGTTCGGGTGTAGGCCGGAAGTTCCAGCTTGGGCCAGAAGTCCTGGCTCGGGTGCGGGCCGGAAGTTCCAGCTTTGGCCGGAAGTTCCGACAACGGAGCATCTTTCCGAGGTCATAACTCATTCATCCGAACTCCGAATTAGACGTTCCATATATGTTTTTTTTGACTGTTTCGACGAGAGGAACGCAATGGTAAAGTCTGTTCTACATTTTAACAACTTCACAAAATGGACATTTTTTAGTGTCAACAGTTGCTTTCTCAGTTTTAGTTTTTTTTTCTTCAGTTAGTATGGTTTAAGGTACTTTGCTTTAAGGTTTTGATGTGATAAACACTATATCTGCTGGTCTTGGTAATGCTAAGGCGCGGGCTATGCCCTTGAACTCTAAAAACAGGCAAAGAACCTGTTTTCACCATTTTTCGACAAATCAGTCATATTTTGATTGTGCATTTTAGTTAAAGTGACAACCTGACACTCTAGTACTGCACAGTATGCATTGCCAATTCACGATAATAGTGCATCATGACTGGAAGTACCTAGTATGTTGTAACATTGCATTATGTGTATATATAGAGGAAAATGTACCTTGAACACTTCTCCAAAACCTCCCTCTCCAAGTTTGTTTTCATCTGAGAAATTTTTTGTTGCAGCTCTTATCACAACTAGATTAAGTTGCTCGGACACAAAATATTCAATGTCTTCTTTGCTACTACTGTTGTCTGTCACAAAGGAAACAACATATGAGACTTGTGCAAGTCAAACTAGTTTATTTAGTTGTGGGTATGAAACATTCTAACCTGGATCGATGTACTAGTATATACTCTCTCGGTCCACAAAGTATGAGACTTGTGCAAGTCAAACTAGTTTAATTAACATTGAGCAAGGTTATAGTGAATAGTATTAATATTAGTATTAATATTTGTATCTTCAACAAGATTTACTATGAAAAATATATTTCATAGTTAAATTAATTTAATATTAGTACTGTTTTATATAACTTTGAATTGTTTGAGTCATCGAGAAATAAGAATTACATATGTTCAAAAGAAAAAGAAATGAGAATTTTATTTTTTGTGGGTGGAGTGGTGGAGGCAGTATAATAATAGTTCAAAGACAACATTATAATTTATAAAGCGATATGATAAAAAAATCCTTTTCAAAATTAAAGAGTCCTTTTGGAATCCCCACGGCACCGAGATTAATGAATGAACCGCTGGGAGCTGCTTGAGATGGCTCCCGACCCGCCCCCTCTCCCAGGCGACGGCGACGGCGCCACCACCACCACCGAGCCCATCAGCCATGCTATCCCACCCCACCTCCCTCCAACCACAGATCCGAGCTCCCCGTTGCTGGATCTGTCGATCCATGGGGATCTTGAGAGCCGAACACCACGTATGGAGACTGAGTGACCCGACGAGCAAGAGCCCCTCCACCCGACCTCGCAGGCATCCCCTCCGGTGCCGGCGTCCACCACCACCAAGCCCCAGTCCCTGCACTTGCCCCTCGCACACCTGCAGAAGCTAGGGCCCGCTACCAGCCCCATCCCGACTGACAAAGACATGGAGGAGCTGCTCGACTATGGAGGTGTGGAAGATCTGGAGAAAATTGATGTCAACCCTGCGGCGGCCATTGATGGCAGAGATGACGCGGAGACGCCAGACCTACAGCTTGTGCATGCATCAATGGTTTCTACTCCTGGATCGGTGGCCACCTCGAGCTCCGCGACTCTGGTAGCCAAGCCCGACGGATCCGGCGACGTCGACCACCACGCCACTGCTGAGAAGGAGGGAGGCAAGGCTACACCCTCTCCACCAGGATTCTCCGGATCTGATGACGGAGAGCCAGCATCAGCTCTGATCTGGCTGCCACCTGCTCCGAGCATAACTGAGCAGCTTGGATCTGCAGCACCGGCCAAGCTAAAGTCAGTTGCCCACGCCTCCTAGTCATCAGCGCAAGCAAGTGTGGAAGCGGCTAGATCTGAACCCCGCTTCTGACCAGCGCCGGGTGCTACGAGAGCCATCCGGCATTAATGAGATGTAGTCTAGCCCTTTCTCCAGATTGGCAAGAAGCGAGGAGGAAACGCTGGTGGAGGAAACCTGCAGCCCTAGAAAGCACCATGACCGAGATCAAGCAGAAGGACGCGGCCACGTTGAACAAGACAGGTGCCAGAGAAAGCATGGCCCGGGAGGCCTTCATAAAAAGGCTCGCGGGACGCTGTTTCCGGTGCCTCGCCTCCAACCACCAAATGGCCCAATGCAGAGACCCAGTCCGATGCCTTAGCTGCAAAGGAGTCAGCCACATCTCCCGCTCCTGCCCATCTCGCCGCCACCACCCTATCTCTGCTGAGCTTTGAGCCCGCCTGCAGTTCCCACCACAGAGCATCCATAGCCGCACTGCCTTTTCCCCCCGCTCCACCACCAGTCCACCGCCAAAGCTCCCACCCATGTTCCTGAGCTGCATCCACCAGCCATGCCAGCAAACCCGGTGATGGAATACTACCCGGGACATGCCCTGAACTGTCCGACGCGCAGCAGTGAAATCATCGTGGCAACGGAGGCCAATCGCCTGAGGCTTCACACTGGCTACCACCCCAGCACCTTTGAGGTGGCCGACGCCCTAAGCGTCCAGCTCCAGGTTCCGCGCAATAACATCCATGTCACGTGTCTCAAGCCAGGGGAGTTCGCCACAGTTTTCCGGCTGTCCCTAGAATGCGTTCGCACCTGCTCGCCGCCAGCCTACCGTCAGGCAGGAGCGGCGGACATGGAGCCGATGGACCACGGACGTTGCTGGAGCCGCTTGTCGTCTAGGTCGGCGTGCAGTAGGGACTACCGCTATCCGCTACCATGCCGCTGACGACTGGGAATGCCGTTGGTCTCGCTCCCTAGATGTCGAGGAGTGCCAGAACTACACAACAGAAGCAGCCTCTGGTCAGTCATGACCCGTTACTTGACATGTGCAGGGCACATGGGGACTTCATGTACAGGGAGGATGATCCAATGGTCCAGGAGTCTCTCCTTCCCTAGACGAGGGCTGCTGGACAGCCAAACTACTCGCCGGTCAGCTGCGAGGAGGCTTCTACGTCACTGGTGCACGAGTCTAGCAACAGGGAGGAGGCCTCCAGCAACGGCGGCGACACTGGCGCTCCTGCCTCCCTATCCCATGGGCTTGGTGGCTGCGATGATGAGGGCGCACGAGGGCTGGGAGTCCATGCCTTCCAGGATCCGGCACTGCGACAGGACTTCAACAACATGGTTGGTGAACAGGAGGTGGGGGAACAGGAGGCGGGTGGACAGATTGCTGCTGATTTTTGCAGGAGGCTGTTCAAGAAGCTCCCGACCCCTTTGCTGCCGACACCAAAGTCACCTCCACCCTGTCCAATCCTCCATCGCTCACGCAAGCCGAGGAAGACATTGGCTGCGATGCGTTCGAGCTTGCGCCTCGCTGCCAAACCATCTCTGCTGCCAGTGGCTGAGCGCGTGCAGTGCAAGCTCATGCGTGAACTGGAGTTCGTCAACCCTCAGCACTCGGCGCCAGATGCAGCAGTGACTGAATACATTGACATGTACGGTGGTGATCTCCCAGAACAGGCTATCAAGGCCATCAGGGCAGTAACACGCCTGGGCAACAAGAAGCTGGCGAAGGCCTTAGCGGCGATGGTTGAGGAGTCTGATGCAGTGGAGATGGAGGTCCGGTGAGCTTTTACAGCCAAAAAGTTGTAGCGTCAGTTGATCAATGCTGCCTACCTTAGTGACAGCATGGGCCGGTCTTAAACCGGTGCAGTTAGGATTGTTTGTCCTTTGTGAGGTGTGTACTGGGGAAGAGGAGGGTTGGAGGGTTGGCTTGCTATGGAGTTCTTAGGACCAAAATTCAGCGACAATTGGAAGACATGAAGCAGTGCAATTGGTCCTGAGCAAGGGGAACAACAAAGCCCCTAATGGTCGCCCAAATCAGTAGCGAGTAATTAGTCTCTGAAATCTTTTGAACCTCTGCAGACTAGGCTGTAGTAGGGAGCACATCTCGCGCATGTAATCATCTGTTGTATGCTAACTCCTTATTATTAATCAAAGCCGGGTAACCGGATTTTTTTAAAAAAAGAATGAACCGCTGGCAAGTACTCCTATATCTTAATAAGCTAGGAGCATGGGCGTACCTTGTGGATTTTGCTTCTGCTTGGCCTTATTTCGTCTGTACAGGAAGACACCAACGACGACGACGACTGCGGCAAGTACCGTTCCAACAGCGAGCGCGATCGGGAGAGTCGCGCCGAACGTCTTTTTTCCTGCGTTCCAGCCAGTTATTTTCTTTTTTTTAAGAACGTACAACACCACACACATTTCATTAGTAGTACTGTACTTCATCAGGGAGAACAGAGAATGCGACTTTCTGTTGTTACATATTTACATATATGCCCTGTGTTGTAGCATAGAGAATAGCGAGTGTAGTCACGATATATACAAGGTTAGTGAGAGATGCATGTGATCGCGCGTTTCGAGTTTTGTTTGTCTGGTTTCCACGTCTGAGCACAAAAAGAAAGTATTTTGAATATGTTTCCATCTATGAACTATATTTTTTAAACGGTAGTAGTATTTCAAAATAAAGTAGCTAACAAAAATCTATAGAAACTTGTCAACAAGCATACGGTGTGTAAAATTTGGACACAACGTTCACTAGAATTCAACTTATTTTCTTTCGCAAAAAAAAGAATTCAGCTTATTTTTTCTGCCATATATGTTTATATTGAACAAAATCTATACAAACTCGTCAACAAGAATATAGGGTGCTGTGGAGTTTAGAGACAAGCAGGTTCACTAAGGCTCACTGATTTTTTTTTCTCTTGCCATGTTTATATATATCAAGCTAAAGACAAAAAAGTTTATTTTCCTCTTCCACTATAATACACAAGCATAATTGCTAATAAACTTATCTATATATATCTATATATCTCTTGTAATCCTAAATTCCACTAGAATTGTGTCTCGACATGCAAGTAATCCACGTCAGCAACTTACTAGCACATGCAATTATGACACATATCTATTTATACAAGCTATCCACGTCAGTAAGCGCCTCATCATTGTCAATTAATATTATTTATTTCTTCGTATCAGCATACCACACTCCACTAAAATTTATTCACAATTTCCGCAGCAACGCACAGAGTATGCTTTATATATGACAATGGATACAAGTTGAGAAGCTCACCTGGCTGACTTTCTTGGACGAAGGACGAGGGAGCTGGAGCTGGAGCTACAAGCAGTGGCCCCTCGAGGGCCAGATCATAGAAGGGGTATACCTCCATGCGCAGGTAGCAGTTGTAGCCGACCACAATCCCGCCCCTGTGACCACTGCAGCATGACGTCAGGTTCTGCACCGAGTCACTCAAGCACTTGCCGCACTCCGGCGCAGTCCGATCCCTCATGCACTGCTGCAGCCCGTAAATGGTGCCGTTGCGGGCAGTGTGATCATATACGGCCGCCCCTATTGCGAACATCGGTGCTGGTGACGTGGCGGAGCCGTTGACGACGAGCAAGGAGAGGCTACTCATGAGCATGTTGTAATTTATAGACCAAGGACTCTCCGTGTTGTCATAAGTTGTCTCGACCTCATAGTTGTTCTGGAACTCCTCCCGGTACGTGTCCTCGTAGGCCGTGGACGCGTTGGTGTCGGCGTAGCTGACGAAGCAGAACATGGGCGCCGGATATGTGACAGTGGACCCGTCGTCGTACCAGATGGCTGCGCGGCGGGTGCTGTTGCAGCTGCTCCTGATGCCCAGCGCGGCGTTCTGGAGGTACGTGGCGCACTGAGCTGGCGTGGAGTCGCCGCGGCAGATTCCCCGGACAAAGGCGCGGTCAGTGCCGTTGCCACGGGACAGGGAGGCGAAGCCCGTGGGCGCCGCGGCCGACGGGAGTGCGTCCAGCAGCGCGACGACGTTGGACCAGAACGTGCTGTTGGTGGAAGAAGAGCCCGCCGTCGACGACGATTGGCAATCGAACCAGGTCCACTCACTGTCCGCGGATAGCACGACGGTGAAGAGGCTGACCACCATGGCAAGGAAGAAGAGCAGGCCAGAGCCACGGGATGGAGACGACGGCATGGTGGTGTTCCGGAGGTGTGGCGATAACGCCACTGCAGAAATCTCATCCCACACTTTGGATGATTGTATGCTGTGACGCCGATGGAAGCCGGACCAACCCAGAACATAGACTTGGTGCATGGACTGTTCAACTGGCAAAGCTAAGACTGAACTTGTCTGATGCAGTGATGCCGTCGACTATATGACACATTGTTCGTTACATCTTTTCGTAAGAATATGGCGCACGGCAGATGGAATAGCTGTCTGGACTTTTCGGCGTACGCATGTGAAATATCTTTCTATCTTGGCGACTGCACTAGATCTGTAGTCAGATGCGGTGATTCGTAACAGTTGATTTGTTCAAAGGAAAAAAAAATCACACCATATATGTAATAAACTTTTTGACTTTTGCTTTTTTTTACTGAATCTGTCAGATTTCTATACGTTTGGCGACTGCACTAGATCTGTAGTCAGATGCGGTGATTCCTAACAGTTGATTTGTTCAAAGGAAAAAAAAATCACACCATATATGTAATAAACTTTTTGACTTTTGCTTTTTTTTTACTGAATCTGTCAGATTTCTATACGTTTAATTATGCTTTTTAGGATTTATGCTACAAATGTCACTTCAACTAGTTTATAACTAGTGGGCCACATTCATAAAAAATCTGACAATTTGACCACATAAAATATGTCCACAGATAACTAGACACTCCCTTTTTGTTTGTATGTGTGGACATGAATATTTTGTTTGGCTGTTCGTTGTCATGCAGATGTTTGTGCTCCTCTTCCACCTCACGTGGCACATCTGCCACCAGACTTCGTCTTGACGCCCGGGGCTCCCCATGCTCCGGGGCCTCGCTCGTTGCCGCGGGATCATGGCAATAGGCACCCATGGTGCCAAGTCCTTGCGCCTTGCTTGGGAGCAAGATGTGTGGCAATGTGTGCGAGTGCGTGCGGGTGTGCCCTGCTCTCCATGCCACCTCGCCGTCGACCTCCCCATTCGCGATGGCAACGACAAGGTGTGCCCTGCTCTCCATGCCACCTCGCCATCGATCTCCCCATTCGCGACGGCAACGACAAGTGATTTGCCACAGCCATGTGGAACATGAGAAACATGTCTTAATAATTGAGATACCTCAGATCTTTTCCATAGATGGTTATGACAGTTACTTTCATGTTATTAGTATTCTGAGACAAGTGGCTCTAGGACAAGTTAATGTCTTCCATATATGCACATTTGACTTATGTACTATGCATATTTATTTGACTTATGTACTATGCCCATTTGATTAAGGCATTGATATGGACAAATTGGTTATGGAGGTTTGTTTTCCTTTGATTGGAGTTGAGTTTCTCATATCGTCTTTTATGCTTATGGAAGGCTATGAAAAATAGATTAAAAAATATTCTGTGCAAATGAGTAGGATTAATTAGAGTTTTGTGATAATTCACAAAAAAAATTAGAGTTTTGTGATTGCATTTGGTGAATGTGATCTCCGAGTGCTAAATGTGAGCTCCGAGAGCTAAAGTGACCAAAAATACAGTGCTAAAGTGGAAAAAAAACACACTGTAAATGTAGCCGTTACCGTGATGCAACCGCCCCTTAGACTACCCGCACTCATGGACCTCTATATTCATCCTCTATACGTCCTAGTCAGCAAGATTCTCTCCTCTATACTCAATTCTCCCGCACCCATCATCCTCTATCCACTCTATCCACTGTGGGACTCACTTATCACTTTATCTAAATATATCCATGTGTGATCTAGTTTTGAAGGATTTATTGAGACGAATTTAATGGTGCAATCTAAATTTAATTTGGATTTTTGGTTTGTGAGTTATAGCATTTTTTCCCTTTGTTTAGCTAGTGGGGCCCGCCACTATAGAGTATAGAGTAAGAACTGTACTACTCTAAATATAGAGTGAGAGAAAGAATAGAGTATCGTTTTAGAGTACCCAGTGCAGCAGTTTTTACTCTATATTCATACTTTAAAGCTTTAGAGTATCGTTTTAGAGTACCCACTGCGGGTAGTCTTAGCATCTCGCTTCCGAGCGAAGATAACCAACACTGAGTAAATAGCCGATCAAAAAAATAACACCGAGTAAATAGACGGAAAAAAAAATTGGGTACGGGCTACCTGGCACCGTGCGGCTGCCCACTTAGACGACGACTCGTGGCAGGATCAGCAAAATTGGCTCGGCAGGCTCACAACTGAAGGACCACGTGTCGCTGGTTTATTGGGCAGCCGCATGGTGCCGCTTTGCGGATCTACCGTACCTAATTTTTTTTCCAAATAAACAGGGCACAGGGAACTAGAAAATCTCCGAGCAAACATGCAAAAGCACTCGGTGCTTCCCGTGTTTTCCCAAATAAATGTCGCCGATGGACAATTTCCACGTGTGAGCGCTCGGAGAAGCCATCCCCGTGGGCTTTCAGCACTTTCTGGCCGCTAGGGGCGTGTTTGATAACGTGGCCCGGCTGGCTGGCCTGGTCGAGGTCAGCTCTAGCCTGGTCATAACGGTACAACTTCATGTGTTTGGTGTCGTGTTCAAATAGAGACGAGCTGAGTTTAGATCGTGTTTGGTTTCCTATACAGTAGAATCTGGTGACCCTAGACTTAGAAAATGGTAACATTACCTCCTCTTTGCCATTTCATTGAACACATGGTGGGCATCGGTGTCCAGCAGCTGCCACCATGAAAGAGTCGACGTGCGCAGCGTGGCGAACGCGGACACGCCCACCTTAGCGTCGTGGCACCGTCAGGATGCCAGCAGGGAGGAGCGCCGGTGAAGGGTGGGACGCTGCCGGCTTCGTTCTGTCCGATGCCACGGCGCCGCCGGGACTCGCCCCTGTCCACACTTTCCTTAGCTCTGATTGGCAGCGAGGCATGGCTGCAGACGTCGGCGAACCCTCCGCCCCCTCCCTCTCCGCTTGCCCATGCCTCCGCCGCCACTAGCACGGCTCACGGACGCAGAGCACTCTCCGCCGTCGCTGTCGCTGCTCAACCCGACAATGAGCTCACAGCCGCTGCCGGGGCACCCCTCCATGGCGACCATGTCTGTGCTCATGGGCGGAGAGCGAGGGAGAGGGAACAGGAAGGGCGAGTGTGCGCTTGGAGGAGGGGACGAGTAGGGGCGCGGAGCAGGGCGTCGGGAGTCACGGAGAGGAAGAAGCGGTGGGTGAGAGACGACGAGTCTATAGGTGACTCCATCACGCCACCGCGCGCCTGTAACAGAACCGACCAATTATACGAAATTAAGTAAGAAAATCACCCACCGGAGCAGACGATTTAGCAAACTTAAGCCTGTATAACCCGGTAGTCCGTGAAATCACAAAGGATTTCAAACCAACTCGCCACCAGGCAAGATCGTAATAAGTTTAGCGGTCACCATCACATATTACATAAAAGTTCGCATCACAATTACATCGGAGTCTAAACATAGTTATTACAAACCGAGTTCGAAATACAGTAGCGGAAGCAAATAGTTCAAACTACACACACTCACACGGAGTTCGAAATAAAGTGTCAGTTGATGATCATTTCCAACAAAAGCATTAGATGAGACGTAAGGAACGACCACTGCCCATGATCCTAAGCATCACCCATCGCAGGATAAAGGCAATTGATACAGTAGCCGTAATACATCTGCCCATCTACAACAAGTGGGAACAAAACCCTGAGTACGAGAAGGTACTCAGCTAGACTTACCTGACATAATTAAAAATAAAGTGACACCAAGGAATCATGAAGGGCTTTATAGTAGTGTAGCTGACTCATTTGCAAAAAGACAATTTTAGCATTTAAGAATCTTTTCCAAAAGCATTATATCAAGTTAATCATTATTAACCTGTCGGCTACATTTACACCTACACTAGAGCAAGCATATGATTAAGCAATTAATGATAACCAATGATCATTAGTAACTTCCATAATGTCATATCCATTATAACCATCCAAGTATTCCATCAACATTACTACGATGAAGTAACTCAAATAAAGTGTTTACTATCCAGTGAACGATGGCGATTCGAATCGATTATTAACCAGCTGGTAATTTATTTCTCACACAAACCTCACTCACCCGCTAAAGTGAGATATTGGTCACCGAGTCAACCATCCAGGTAAAGTCTCGAGTTTGCCAGGAACCACATGTACTCGGGGGCCGACCGACTACCCTTTGATCTTATCATCGCGCCCTTGTGTCCTACCACACCTTCTCCGGTACAGTGCGCTGCGGGCAATCTACTCGGCCCGAATAAACTCCCAGTTTCGCAGTCGGAAAGTACTTTATCCGGCCAGCTAAATGTGAGGCATGCGTTCAACATGACTCGAGGCCCAACAACGGCCGGTCCTTAATCGACACAAACGGAAATCACTATAGTCTGAAAGCTTGTAAGTTTCCGTCTGGTCTCAACTTCAAATTAACACTTTAGTTATCCCATGATGACATAATTATCCAAGCAGATCCAGGTAACCACTTATAGCTCGCAGGTGACAGGAAATCACCCGACTTCTACCGGTCTAAGCAAGCTAAGTATTTGCTCAACTGCGAATACCAGGGTAACAAGGGTAGGGTAATAACAAAGGTAGCTAAGGTATCATGCAGCAACGGTTGCAAACAACTCCTGAACATAGCATGGCGAAATACAGAACAACAACCTATGCTTCGGTACCAGCAAGTATAAAGTGCTTCAAAGATACACCAAAGATTTACTACTTCACTAATCAAGCACAAACAAAGCATAATTAAACCCTAATTAGCAATAGAGTTGAACAGTAACCCTTATTTTGAAGTTATAGAAAAATCTAGCTTCCTAGTACCTAACATAGCATGCTACAAAAATTTCATTGCATTTGGACTACTAGAACAGCATACACAAAAAAGGCAAACTGCAGAACAGAAATAGACCTAAAAATAGTTTGGACTATGAAAGGTATCAAACAACAGATTTAATATTTTATCTATGTTCTACACAGTAAATAATCATTGTACAAAAATTATCATATGCATGTTTTATACAAATTTCCCTCTCTAGCAAAAATAACAGAAATCAGCCATAAATAGCACTTGAACTAGACATCAATATTTTTCTACAGAACATGCATGAAATATATTTTTCCTCTAAAGTACATCACATAAGAAGGCTAAAAAACTTAGAATCATATTTTTCTGAGCTTCCTATGATTTATTATCCATTTCTTAAGGAAACATCAATATAAAGAATTAAATAAAACCCTATACAAAAATATCACAAATTTGACATGCAATATTTTTCTACAGTAGATCTAATGCTAACCAACATTACAAAATTCAGTTCACTTGATTTGGAGCAAAAATGGGCACAAAACTATTTTCCAAATCATTTCTTTCCTTAATTAATAAAAAGAAAAATAGAAAGGACATTTCCCATTTCTACTGGACCGGCCCAAGGAAGCCAACTGGCCCATGGCTGCTTTCGGCCTTAGTCAAAAGGGACAGGGACGGGGCGAGACAGCCCGGCTCGCCCTCCCTGCCCAAGGCCGAAGTCGGCCCATAAGAAGGAACCGAGAGGGGAGGCGACCATGCCGGCGCTCATGGCATCACGGCAGCGCGGCGCAGCGGTCCGGCGGCCGTTGCTGGCCATGACGGGGCACGGCGAGGTGCGCACGGGGTCCGCGAGAGGGAGGCGGACGCGGGAAGACAACAAGGAGAAAGAGAGAAGGAGCGGGGGAGCTCCGGCCACGCACGCCGGCCAACGGCGGCCATGGCGGCAGCGGAGGAGAAATGCCCCAAATTGGGCTCTACCTTGGCACAATCGGAGGCCTGAGTAGGTGCACGAGGTAGTGCAAGCCGAGGCGGAGCTATACACGCGAGCATGGCGGCTGCTGTGGAGAACCGACGACGGCGTTCACCGGCGGAGCGTGCGGTGGCGACGGTAGCAAGCCCGTCCGCTCTGTGCTAGGCGAGAAAGGAGAAGGCGGGGCAGAGAAATGGGGGGACAAGGAGGAGTGGAGCGCCCTAGCGGCTTTGAAGGCGGGTGAGCGCGGCTGCGGGGGCCACCGGACGGCCAAGTGCATGGCGGCCACGGGGCGCGCGGCGCCTGCGCGTGGTCAGGGCGCTCGCGTCCACGCATAGTAGAGGAAGGCGCGGCACGGGCAAGCGTGAAGTTGGGCCGGGCCGGCTTCGCGAAGCAGGCCGAATGGGAGGCGCCGGCCCAACAAGGTGAAAATGAATTTTTCAATTTTTGTTTTCAAATAAATTTCAAACAGCAGCTTCAAATAAATTTTTGAGCAAGTAAATGACATTTTCTGAAAATGGTCCAAAAATAAAAGTTGCTTAGAATTTAATTCCCTACAACTTTTATTAATGGACCAACTTAAAATTTTGCATAGATTTTGAACTGGGATGTAAAAGCTAAATATGAAGGATTTTTTACCATTTTTAGGAATATTTTTAAAAGAAAAATTTGGCAAAACTTTTAATACCAAAGTTGCTCCATAAATCATGGTGAACCATTATAAGTTAATTAGTTAAGTAAACAAGCATGTTTAACACTAATACAAGCAAGACCAAGGCATAGAATTAATTAAACAAAACCTATGCAACAAGCATGTTTCAAATCCATGTTTCATTTATATTTGATGCTACGATAATAGATGCTTGATGATGCATTATGCCCATGATTTCCAATGCCTAAATGCATGCGTAACACCGGGGTGTCACAGCCCTCCCTTTTATAAAAATCTCGTCCCGAGATTTTGAGTTTCGGACCATTTATTATAAAAATCTTCATAAGTTTTTTGTAGATATTCTCTCGTTTCCCAAGTTGCATCACCTCATCGTGATGACTCCACTGTATCTTGTAGGTTTTCACCACACTATTTCGAGTGGCACATTCTTTGGTGTCTAAAACTTGGACCGGTTGCTCATGGTATACTAGATCTGATTTGAGTTTTATGCCTCGAGGTTCTATTCTTTCTTCCGGAACACGCAAACATTTCTTTAATTAGGATACATGGAACACCGGGAATACGACACTCATTGCTTCAGGTAATTCCAACTTGTAGGCTACTGGACCTCTCTTTTCCAAGATCTTATACGGTCCCATAAATCTGGCAGCAAGCTTTCTTCGGACTCCAAACCGTTTCTTCTTCATTGGCGTGACTTTCAGATACACATAGTCACCAACTTCAAATACAAGCGGTCTCCTTCTCTTATCCGCATAACTTTTCTGACGTGATTGGGCAGCTTTCCTATTCTGTTGAATAATATGAACTTTCTTCTCGGCCTCTTCTACAAAGTCAATACCATAATACCTTCTTTCTCTAGGCTCAATCAAATTCAGTGGTGTTCTGCATTTTCTGCCATACAAAGCTTCAAATGGGGCCATCTTGATACTTTCTTGATAACTGTTATTGTAAGCAAACTCAGCTAAGGGTAACCATGATTCCCATGAACCCTTGGAAGATAATACACAAGCTCTCAGCATGTCTTCTAAAACATTATTAACTCGTTCAGTCTGACCATCTGTGTGGGGGTGATAAGAAGTACTACGGATCAAACTAGTATCCAGACCTTTGTGCAAATATTCCCAAAAGTGAGTAGTGAACTGTGGCCCTCTATCAGACACTATAGTCTTCGGTATGCCTTGTAATCTCACAATTTCTGCAATGTATTTTTCGGCATACTGTGGTGGTCGGAAATCGGTCTTGACAGGTACAAAGTGAGCTGATTTGATAAGACGATGCACAATTACCCAAATCGAATCATGTCCTTTCTGAGTAGTGGGCAAACCCGAGATAAAATCCATACTTATGTCATCCCATTTCCAACTAGGTACGAACAAGGGTTGCAACAAACCAGCAGATTTCATATGAATAGCTTTCACTCTACAACATGTGTCACATCTGGCAACATAGGCTGCAATCTCTTTCTTCATTTTTGTCCACCAATAGCGATGTCTCAGCTCTTGGTACATCTTACTACTTCCAGAATGGATGGATAGCTTAGAAAGGTAAGCTTCATCCATGAGTTTATTCTTAAGCTCTCGATCCTTGGGAACAACAAGACGGTCGTCAAACCACAACACGCCTTGTTCATCCACTCTAAAATGCTTAGATGACTCTTCTTTAATTTTCTCTTTGATGTAGAATATCCCTTTGTCTGTTTTCTGGATTCTATTATATTACTCTCCAAAGAGCAACTGATCTGAATACTATGTAACACAGCAGGGTGCATCAGATTGAACCCATCTTCAAGTAACGGTTGCGCATTCAGGCAATGTGACTTCCTACTCAAAGCATCTGCCACTACATTGGCCTTTCCAGGATGATACTGCACATTCAAGTTGTAATCTTTGATTAATTCTAACCATCTTCTCTATTTTATGTTCAGCTCTGGTTGGGTAAAGTTATACTTAAGACTCTTGTGATCTGTGAAAATATTGCACAGATTACCAAGCAGATAACGTCTCTATATGTTTAGGGTATGTACAACCGCAACGAGCTCAAGATCATGTGTCGGATAGTTGGCCTTGTGCTTTCTCAACTGACGCGAGGCATAAGCAATGACTCTTCCTTCTTGCATAAGAACACAACCCAATCCAGTTTTCGATGCATCACAGAACACATCAAAAGGTTTCTCTAGGTCTGGCTATGCTAAAACAGGAGTAGTGGTTAACAGTTTCCGCAAGGTGTGGAAAGCTGCCTCACACTCCTCTGTCCAAATCAACTTGTGATCTTTCTGTAGTAGACTTGTATTTGGCTTGGCAATCTTCAAGAAATCTGGTATGAAACGGCGATAGTAATCAGCTAATCCTAAGAAACTTCTAACTTCAGGAACTGTGGTCGGTGTCTTCTAATCTTTGGATCTACGAAAACTCCATTTTCTGACAGAATGTGACCAAGAAAAGGAACTTTCTTCAACCAAAATTTGCACTTGCTAAACTTGGCATATAACTTATGATCTCTAAGGCGGGTCAAGATTATTCTCAGATGCTCTTCATGATCCTTCTCGTTCTCTGAGTACACCAGAATATCATCAATGAACATAACCACAAACTTATCCAATTCTGGCATAAAAACCGTATTCATCAGAAACATAAAGTATGCAAGAGCATTTGTCAAGCCAAAGGACATGACAAGATACTCGTACAACACATATCTGGTGAAAAATGCGGTTTTCGGTATATCTTGTGGCCTAATCTTGATCTGATGGTGTCGACGAAACCTGGTCGGTAGTCTACCAAGGGGTATGCCCAAGGTAGTGATTTATCGGTAGACAGGTGTGCAAGCTACGAACTAGATGGTGATGCAAGACATAGCAAGGTTTTTATCTAGGTTTGGCTGCCATGAGGGCGTAATACCTACGTCCTGCGTCTGATTGTATTGCTTGTGTATGATGAGATGTGTTTTGAGGGGGTCCCCTGCCCGCCTTATATAGTCCGGGGGCAGGGTAACAAATCTGGAAACTAATCCTAGTCGGTTACAATTGCCATAGCTGGCTGGATAAGGATTCCTATTCTAACCGACCGGGATCTTTTTTGATCTCCAAGTTTGCTTTCCTTCCTTGCGTGGGATGCCGAGCAGATTGACTGGGCCACACGTCATCTTCTGGTGGGTCGGGCCCTCTGGTCTGGGCCAGCCCAAGTCTAGCCATAAGGGTATAGGGGTTAATACCCCCACAGCTAGTCTCCGAGCACTATGCATTGTGATGCGACACGCCGTCTTGACCCTCTCCGAACAGTGAGGCTTGAGTTCTTGACGTCTCCAACCAGTCAAAACACCATCCGAGCAGCTGTTGCAAGCGTCTGACCAGCTTACAATACAGCCGACCACTGTTATTGCCAGAGAAAGTAGGTTGTCCGAAGAATGTATTGTGCCCTTGAGAAAAAGAAAAAGATTTTCTTTCTAGTGAAGTGTGCCCACTTGTATTTTTGAAAATAAATGTAAGAAGGGTAAACAAAGCGTAGGGGTCAAAAAATAAACACATTCACCACTAGGTGAAGTGTGCCCACTTAATCCCCGAGCCTGGTAGTAGGTGACGTATGCACGTGGTGCCAGGGTCTAAAATGAAACGCCATGGATACTTGATACTGAGATGCACCGACAGGTGCATCGTACCGATGTAGTCCCCGAGCTTGCTGGAAGGCGAAGCATGAGCCTTGTAGCAAGGTCTGAAAAGTAATGATCTCCCAACTGTATGTGAGTCCAATTTCACACGTAGCCAAGGAAATCAGGCATCAAACTGTGGTCGAAGAGTGGTCGAAGCAGTCCCCGAGCACAGCGTGAGGTATGGTTGATGAATCCCCAAACAGAATGAGACGTGGTCGACGAGTCCCTGAGCAGAATAAAACGTGGTCGACGAGTCCCTGAGGCTGGTCAAGGAATATAACGTGCTCCGTGGCCTATGACAATCTGTGGCCAGACCAGTCCCCGAGCATTTCTTATTGTCTTCCCGTCTAATACAGAATATATAATTTATATTTTTCTTCCTTCTTTGCTCTGTCATGATATCACAAAAAGTTGACTGATGTGACGTTGCTTGTCAAGCTCAACTGCCTTGTCAGTGTCACAATGAATCATCCGCCAGACGTAGCATGCTAGTGTGGGCCCTCCCACATAGGAAAAGAGGGGCTCATTTACTAGCGCAGTAACCGGGAAAAAAGTGGAAACCGAAGGGAACATGCCACGTTTCTCATGCACGTTTCCCGAGAATCCTGGAGAGGTGGAACGACATAGTCAATGAGATAAATAGCCGTAGTGCGGCCATTCCCCATTTACACCCAACAGTCGTATTTGCAAACCAAATATCTTCTTCCTCTAGCCCACGTGCCCTATTCCAACTCCATCGCCACCATTAGCACACCTCGCCGCCGTTAGGAGCGACGCGCTCTCTATACACCAACAAAGCCAAAGTAAAGAGGCGAGAGAGGTAGAATATGGCCAAGATGGAGGCGGCGAAAAGGGCCAAATGATGAGGAAGGAGTGGTGGAAGTCGAAGTCCACCGAAGCGACCATCAACGACCTCGTCGGCTTGGGTGTGCTTCACAACCGGGAGCTTGCAGGATGGCGCCCAGCGAGCAGCGACAACTACCCCAATCCCCAGCCTGGTGAGATAGTTGTCTTCGAAGATTTCTTCAAGCGGGGTTTTGGGGTTCCAGTCCATCCCTTCCTTCAAGGTCTTTGTCTGTATTATGAGATTGGGATTTGCAGTCTGCATCCTAACTCAATCTTCCTTGTTTCTGTTTTCATCCACCTTTGTGAGGCATATGGGGGAATCCAACCCCATTTCGACCTCTTTAGATATTTGTTCTCCTTGAGGAAGAAGGGGTCCCAAGGCGGCTCCAAAATCGCTGGTGGAGTGTATCTGACCCTCCGGGATGGGATGAAGCAAGAATATCTCAACTGCCCCTAGAACACTTCGCTTGGAGATTGGTACAAGAAGTAGTTTTACATCCGTGAAGAACCCAACAGTGCTACGCTGTGTGATGTCGGGTACATTCCAGACAAGAGAGTAGCCTGGAATGAGCGATCAGAGCTGGCCGGGCAAGTGGAGGATTTGATGGCGCTGCTCCCATGGAATCGTCTGATGGACCAGCTGTGGTCGAGAACTTCATCAGCCATCGGGTGCAGCCATGCCAGAGGAGGGTGCACGCCGGGTACGAGTACCAAGGCTCGGCCGACCAGACGAGGATGTGGTCGAAGGATCTAGACCACGATGAAGTCGTACGCTGGATTGGGGAGTTGTTCAATCTGGCAGACCAGAGCTACTCCCGCCCGAGCAAGATCCAGCACGCATATAAACTCATCCGACTAGCTCCGAAGGTAAACAAACCAACTCTTTTGCTCCAAAAAGTGTTGCCGACCACCGTAGAGTAATAAGTCCTGATTTTTCTTGTTTGTCGTGTATACAGGTGCACGGTGTGGAGAGACATAACCTATTTGTGTCATTGGCCCCTAGAGTCGAGCACCCGTAGAGCGTGGAACCGCCACCACGGAATGTGCGGCGGTGCTACGAGGACGTCGAGGACGACCACGAAGCTAGGGCCCGAGCAGGTGCTGGGAAGAGTCCAAACGCCCCTGACCAATCGAGGAAGAGGGCCGAAAGCTCCCAGGCACAAGAGAGCCCAGAAGACTTGACCAGGAAACGCTGCCGCATGGTGCGTGACTGGTCAGAGGATGAAGCGGAGGAGGACGCGAGCACCTACATGCTCAATCCTTGGAAGAGAAGGAGCGAGCAGACAACGCAAGGGGGATCGACCCCACCGGCAAAGGGGCCGTAAGAGGGCCAAACGCCACCAATGGGGCCGACACCCAACATGAGGACAGCCGAAAAGGAAACCAGGCCGCCACCACAAGACGGAGTCTAGGGTTCCTCCGCCCAACAGACAAGCCAAGGGCAAATGCGGTGTCGCGCCTTCACCACCATTCATAGGAGCTCAGATCTGTAAATTCCTGAAAACTCAGTAAATATCACATCAATAGTTGTAGCAAGCGTACAAGTAGTAAAGGAAACTATTGTGCTGTGACATGCTAGCTTGGCGTCAACGGCGAGGCCCGAGCAACTGGCCACTAGTGTGGCAACCGCATCGACCACCACCACGACATCCTTCAAGCAACCAGAGGGTCAGGCCACCAAAGCGGCAAAGCCAACAACGAGCAAGGATGCGGTGAACGTGGCGAGCATAGAAGTGCCCGAGCAAGCGCCTGAGCAAGGGTCCGAGCAGGCGGCGCTTGAGCGGGTGCCGCCCGAGCAGATTGTGGCAGAATCACCTAATCTAATGCCCTCCCAAGAGTACTTGTCTTCCATTAGACACTACGTACCCAAGAGAGAACACTAAACTACGCGATTCCGTCGAGCACACCACAAGGGAGAACTCGAAGATCCATATTTTTACATCAGGATCACAAATGAGAGAGTAAAGCTTACAACATCCTTACCATTTCTTACATCACTTTTAGTACAACATCAGAGTAATTCATTATGCAGTTATAACAGCGGAAAAAATAAAATATTATCAGAGTTCAGCGGAAATGAAACCATTTAATGACAAGTTAAACATTAACATGGGAACGTTTAAATGCATGAAATGATAACAGATTAATAACATTTTTCCCTTGTAAAACTTTTGATGAGAGTTTTAATCAATAAACTCTACACCGCATCGTAGAGGAAATCCTCGCTGAGCCCACTAGGAGGTTCCCACACACAAGCGCCAGCTTATCAGCACCTGTCACCTGCAACAGGGTAGAACAAACCCTGAGTACTCAATTGTACTCCGCAAGGCTTACCCGCCAGGAGGAAGTAAAAGACTCCAAGGATTATGCAAGGCTTTTTGGCTTGTGCGTTTCTTGTTTGCCAGAAGCAGCACTAAGAGTGTGTCCTTAATTTCTTATTTATAAAAACCGTATTTTATTTCTTATCCAACCTCCTATGTAAGCACCTAGTCTATAATCAAACAGGGTTGAGCAAAAGAAACCATTTCTTCATCTTTCAACTGCCAGTTCTTACTACGATGCCAGAGCGTAGTCAAGCCGTACCGTCACGCAGAAACGGTGATTCGCGAATCAATGTGCCCAGCTGGGTGCCCTGAAAACACATGCCTTGCTTGTACCCCAGGCACAAGCAAGACCAACCCATTCCACTCCTGTCAAGGGGTCCAGGTCCCCGTCCAAGCTCGGACTCTAAGCCCCCAACACTACAGGCCCGGCCTCAGTATGGTGCTTAGACCTCCTCAACCCAATATATATATAACCACCCTAAAAGCCAGTCCGAAAAGAGCCGGAACCCACGATAGGAGAGAAACAAGTCTTCCCGCTCCCATAAGCAAGTATATGCTCGGGACAATAAATTTGTGACTTGACGAGGGTCCATGCAACGAACGATCCTTAATTGACACAGGCGGAACAAATGCAACCAGAGCCCCACTCTGTTGCCTAACCAGGTCCAAGTCCATCCAACCCATTCCGCTCGGTCTCCAATTATCCATATACATTTATATTTTATGTGATAGTAACATGATAATAGTAACAATATTATAATTCCTATCTCTCGCGAGTGACAGGCAATCACTCGACTTCTACCGGAGTCCTGTAGCATAGCATTCTACACGATCCTGTCATACTAGTAAGACTCATGGGATCAAGATATATATGCAAGTGGGTTTCATTCAACTCCTTGAAACTTAATGCACAAGCATAAAATAAAGTGCAGAATAATAGGGGTTATGCACCGGGGCTTGCCTGGGTAAGATTTAACCAATAGTTAGCATTCCAACGCGATGATATGACCATCAAGGTTCCATCTTTTTGCTGCCTCCGGGTGACTCCGCGATCCACCATCGCTCCTATTATGACCTTCGTGGAAAGCAACGCATAGATGTAAATAGACAATGGTAACCGCAACTAGGAGACACGTTACGCTTCGCAAGCTAACGAGCTAATTCTACGCACTAGGCCACGTTCCCACATCGTCGGATGAGACATTATTTCCAACCATTTCTTTGTCATACAGACTGAGGTGTCGGTTTATCATTTTATCGATTAAACGCATATATTCTAATTAGGGTTCATTAGCTACCCTAACACATTAATTATTATGGAGCCACAAAAGTTACGGTGAACAGCTACTGATATTGAGGATCTACTATAACATTTTCAAAGCCAACATTATCCCCATTTCCTCACAAAATGTTCCACAAGTTTATATTTTAATAATATTAAGCATTTTGAATTAATTAACGAACTCCTAAAAATATGATACAACTATGTGGACAAAAGCATACTAACGGTTAGAGCATGATTTTAGGAACTAACAAAATTGGTTTCACCATTTTTGGATTTCCAACTGCTTTATATAGATTTTACAAATTCATGGCATTACTAGAATAGAAAACTATTTGATACACTGGAAAAACGAAAAGGACCGGCGGTAACCAAACCTGCCCCGGCGGCCCAACGCAGCCCATGCGGAGGCATGACCGCGCGCGGCCAACCGGCCCAGCAGACAGCCCAGGGCGGGGAGCCCATGCGCGTGCGAAGCAGTTTTGCAAAAGAGACCCCGGCCTAACGGATTAATACGTGACACTATGCACACTATTGTAACAGAGACGTGTTTCGCATCCAGAACCCTGTGAGAGTCCATCTTCACAACGGGGATGCCCCTGGGCGGCGCGCGCCGTGGCGCGACATGCGCTCGACGGCTAGCGCCATCGCTGCGGCTTTTCGCGGCCGGGGAGGGTCCATCAGCGAGCGCGCCCGGGCCAGCGACCTACTCCTCCTACGGAAACACACAAAGGGGCGGAAGCACGGGGTGCGGCATGCCGTGACAGGGTTAGCCCCGACAGCGGCCATGGTTGTCCGGTTCACGATGGTGGCGCGGGCGTTCAAGCGAGTGAGGGGGACGAAGGAGGAAAAGAAGTGGTGCGCGAGCACCACGGGCATACCGCGGGTGCCGCCCAGGTGCAGGGGGATCGAGGAAGGTCGTGGCGGTCCTGCCCACGCGTGAGTGGATGGAACGGCGGAGCCTCGGGTCGGACATGATCACGCCACCACATCGACGATGGGTGCTCTGGCAAGGTAACACGAGCAACCGATAACGGAGGTCAAGGTGAGTCCAGTGGTACAAGCAATCGAACCAATTTGCCTTACTCCAACCTTACCGGCATGGCGACACACTAGGCCGGTGGCGGCCAATTTGCCAAAATGACGGTCGATGGGGCCTAGCCAGGGTTGAGGGTAACGTGGTGGCTAGGTGACCCCCTCAAGCCGGCTTCAGGAGAGGGGAATTGTGCTGCGAAGCTCGGCTTAGCGAGAAGGGGGGATAAAGGAGGTGGCGGCTCAGTGCCTGGCGCAGCCATGGAGAGGGCGCGCGAGGGACCTGAGTAGATGAAGATGGGCGGCTCAGGTCGGTAGGGGTAAAAGCGAGCACAGGGTACAGTTGACGAGACGGGGGGAAGGGGGCAAGACGCGACACACATGATACGGAAATTGGCCGGCCCGAGCAGGAGGCGCTAGTGGTCGGCCTGCGGCAGAGCAGGGTTGGGCGGTGCCCCCATCACCACTGTGATCGGGTCAACAACCCAAGCAAGGCGACAGCGGCGATCAACCAAGACACGACCAGGTAGGCGCATCGAAGGGGGGATGGCGCCACGCCGACCGAGCGATGGCAACCGCAGCTCGGCGCGGTCCCGCAGCCAAACATGTGGATATGGCGCGCACGCAACAGCGGGGCCAACCGCAGCCAGCCGGGGGCTGCCATCGCCAGGGCAGGGCCGTGCGGCACCAGTCGAGCACGCAAGGTGGCCAGTAGCCGCAGCCCGGCAGAGGCGCGAGCCTGGCGCCAGCGGCGCCCGGGCCTGCGGTGACCGCGAACAGGAAGCTGGGACGGCACCAACGTGTCGCGCACGGATCTTAAAGCGTGCCCAACCTCGGTTACATCTAGGTAACAGCTCCATCGACGTGAGGGGGCTTAAGTGGCACATCCGGCTATGGTTTAGACCAACAAGCACCGACCAAGGTTCACCGGATAGGCAAAAAGAGGCACACCAACTAGGGTTCATCACTGATGTAGACAGTTCGTGAACACAGTCCCAAGTCAAGGGTTACATCACGTCCTAACGAAGTTAGGCAAATTCTACGGCAAGCAACATGACGTCAACCCAACTACCACCTACACCGCGCTCAAGTGCTAAGTTAGAAGCAACTAATTATGTAATAACGTGGTGGTAGTGCTTAGGCATTTTGGTTGGACATTAAACGTCAAAGTGGCATTGCCATTACTTCTCTTTCCGACAAGACGCGATCTAGGGTTAGGTAGTATTGAATTACGAATCCAATTTTTGAGCTAGCAAATACCTTTTAACAAGTTTTGTTTTCCAAAACAAAAGTTGTATTTTCATCTGCTCGACTTGCACTTCAAATTTTATTAAGTACTACCTCGGTGTTATTCTTATTTTCTTGTTTATAAAAATCATTTTTCACGACAACTAATTAAAACAACACATTGTTCTATTTTTCTAACTAGAGTCTCATTAGCATGTTTTCACATAGACCAATTTAACCGACATTATCTGTGTATCATTTATGTGAGGTGAGAATTTTAAAACCTGAGAACTCGCATACCTAATTTCTTTCAGCTTTTAAGCGAGGTGTTAAGCAGCTCGTAACACCGGGGGTGTTACACAGATTCTGTCAGGCACACTGAGTGAAGGGCAAGTCCCCAAGACCAATCAGGGCGTGCCCGAGCAAACCATGACCACCATGAGCTCGACACAAGGAGGTCTACCCGACGCCGCAGGCAGAGGAAAAATGGTGATGGGGCCATCCACTGCCGGACCAGACCAAGAGCAAGGGCAGACCAATACGGATCAGGCAGCTGAATCTGATGACGATGTCGTCGAAGAAATCCAAGGGCACCCCAAGACAGGCGACAACATGTATACATCTGCCATGAACATGGAGACCATTATGTTTGCCATGAGGAGATCTCCATCGACGAGGAGACGGAAAGAGTGGAGCGAGCAGCTAGATGGCTCATCGGAGAAGTACA
Organism: Saccharum spontaneum; assembly: GCA_022457205.1. Lineage (NCBI taxonomy): Eukaryota > Viridiplantae > Streptophyta > Magnoliopsida > Poales > Poaceae > Saccharum > Saccharum spontaneum. The sequence continues at coordinate 20,496,156 of CM039605.1, read as the reverse complement.
GGTAAGCGTACTCCTTGATCACTGTCGTTGACTAGTTCGAATTTGTAGTCATGCAAATATGGTACTATACTTGACTTGCAGGGCCTCATGAAGATGACAAAGTATCGTAAACGGTTGTTTGACCAAATTCAAGGCATCTCCAAAGACAATAAAGAGCTGACAGCTGAAGTGGATCAGCTACGCAAGCGGCTCGAGACCACTGAAAAAGACCAGGTAGAGATTGAGTCACAAAGGCTCAATGCTGTCCTCCAGCTTGGTCAGAAAGAGCGGGAAAGAGCAGGTAACTTACCTTAGCAGCACATCCCCGAGCACTGAAAAATATTGTTCAAGTGTATTTATGTGTCTCCTGGAGCTTGTTGCAGACCTGGCGGAGGAAGTCGCCAAGATGCGAACAGAGAACGCATGCATGGCCGAGGAGTGTGCCCGATTGGCGGTGGAGAACACCTGGCTGGTAGAGGACCACGCACGGTTCCGAGACCACTCAGTGAAGATGACCGAGGAGGTGAAGAATAAAAACCGAGAGATAACCAGTAAGTGGCCGTTTTTCTGATCGTGGCATAATGACTGTATAGATGTCCTTTATCTGTTGTCTAACCAGAATGACCTTTTGCAGCATTAGAGACCAATGCCAAGAAGCACATTACAGAGCTGCAAAAAGACTGCGACCTCTAGAAGGATCGCTGCACACAGATGGTGCAGGGGATCGGGCCAGTGCTTGACTTGATCGATCCAGGAATGCCGCCAACCGAACAGCGAGCCCTACAGCTAAGAGTAATAGACAAATGTCAGCTTGCGTGGGGTTGGCTTCAGTAGTTCATGAAGGAGGCTGGAGAGTTTGCGGGCCCCCCATTTGCTAAGCATGGTGCGCGTGCATTATCCCCTGATCGACTTTACGCACCTTGCCAAGGGCTATCCCAAAGAAGTTGGCGTGCAGGAAGCAGGAGAGCTGCGGGGCCAGTTGACCGAGCTGGCGACAACAATCATTGGTGACATAAACCTGTGCGGAACGCCGACGCCCCTGTCGCAAGGAACGCCGACGATGTCTGCTCCGAGGTCTTCAAGCCGACCACCTAGGACTGCGATCTCGAGCAGCCAGTCTTAGAGGGGGTAGTCTTCTAGCAAGGAGCAGCCGGAGCCTGCAGTCACGACTAGCCAGACTCTGGAGGCTCAAGCTCAATTAGCAGAGGCAATGCCGCAACCATGGAGAGGCGGTAAACCAGAGCCAAGCCCCAGCACGAGCACCGTCCTTCGAGCAGCTGGCCACCTGTAGCTATAGAGCAGACAATAGTTTAGTTTATTATAAACTTGTACCTCGTTAGGCAAGCTTGTAATAAAGTACTATTGAGGCAATGTAAGCTTGTGTTGTTTTTTGTTTAAAAAATATGCTAAGCTTGTATATTGCGTTTGATAACTAAGTTAGAACATATAAGTGTTCTAGTTTAGCTGTCACGATTGGAAGACATGTCATCTTGTGGAATCTGTATGGCCCTAGCCAGATCTGTGGTCGGAGTGCGAGGCACGGAGCCTGTTCACACGTAAGAGCGCACAGGTCAGACCAGAGAGCACCCGCCGACCACCCGGAGCGTAGAGAGCTGGTCCCATGCACGTGTGGGGAGAAAATCGGAGACGGGGCTAGCTCCGAGGACTCGAGAAAGAATGGTGGTCTATCAATCTGGTCTTTTATAAAATACTTATAGAGAGTAAGCTCCGTGTAAACATGTTAGAGTGACCGAAAGAAAAACATATATTCTTTATTGAAATAATCAAAGTACAGGAAAGGTACATATCTTTATTTATGCGCTCTATGGGTAGAAACGCCTAAGCTTATCAATATGCCAGGAGTTTGGTACTTCAGTACCGTTAAGGTGAACCAGTCTGTATGAAGTAGGTTGGGTAACTTCGATGACCTCGAACGGTCCTTCCCAAGGAGATGAAAGCTTGTTCATGCCTTCTTGGTTTGTTTTCCACTTCAAGACCAGGTCCCCGGCTACAAAGAGACATTCTTTGACATTCCTGTTGTAGTATCTGCATAGAACAGCTAGGTACTTGGTTGTACGTATACAGGAGTCAAGCCAACATTCTTTCGAGCAGTTAACCTTGAGTTCATGTGCTTCATCAGACTTGTCTTCATCAAAATTCTCAACACGCGGTGATCTAAAAGCGATATCTGCAAGGAGTACTGCTTCTACGCCGTAGACCACAAAGTATGGGGAAGCACCAGTATTGCGACTAGGCTGGGTTCGCAGTCCCCAGACCACGGCCAGCAATTCTTTAAGCCATCGACCAGGAGCTTTGTCATTTTCCCTGTACAACCTCTTCTTCAGCGCATCGAGGATCATGGCATTGGTCCTTTTGACCTACCCATTAGCTCCGGGGTGCGCCACTGACACGTATTTCACAACTATGCTCCTTTCATCGCAGAAGTCCTAGAATGCACTGCCAATGAACTGAGTACCCAGGTCTGTAATTATGCTATTGGGGAGGCCAAAACGGTGTATAATCTGATCAAGGAACTCAACTGCCTTCTCTGATGATGCCTTGGTTAAAGGCATGTACTCGATCCATTTGAAAATCTTGTCAATCAACACGAAGACACATTTGAAGTTGCCAGGGGCCGGCTTGAAAGGACTAATCATATCCAGTCCCTAGCATGCAAAGGGCCAAGAGGCTGGTATGGTCTGGATCTCATGTGCTGGTATGTGTATACGTTTGGCGAAAAAATGACAGCCATCGCAGCAGCGGACCAGCTTCTTTGCATTGGCCACAACAGATGGCCAGTAGAAACCTTCTCGGAAAGCTTTGCCGACCAAGGTCCGAGAAGCGGCGTGATTGCCGCAAGTACCACTGTGAATTTCATAGAGCAGTTGAATACCTGCGTTTTGAGTGGTACACTTCATCAAGACTTCCTCCTTTGCATTTTTGCGCATCAGGACACCGTCGACCAGTAGGTACTGCTTACTGTGGCGCATAAGCCGCTCGTTCTCTGTTTGATCAACATAACCGGTCCAATCCTACAAAAATTTGATAAAAGGTACTCTCCAATCGTCAGTGTTAGTGATTGGAGGGGGAACCGTAGCCACCAGAGGCTGGTCTGGAAGCTTCTCGACCACCTGACCTGCTCCTTCCTTGATGGATGGTTTAACAAGGTCTTGGACGAACACACCATGTGAAACTTGAGCTCGGGATGACCCTAACTTAGACAACTCATCGGCTGCTTGATTTTTATCCCGGACCACATGTGTGTATTCGATGCCATAGAATTTGTCTTCCAACTTTCTGATTTCTTTGCAATAAGCATCCATTTTCTCGCTAGTCGTGTCCCAGTCTTTGTTAAGCTGGTTAATGACTAGGGCCGAATCGCCATAGACATAGAGACGCTTCACACCAAGCTCAACCGCAATCCACATGCCATGGAGGCAGGCCTTGTATTCTGTAGCATTATTAGATGTAGGGAAATAAATTCAGAGGACACAGCGGTGTTGTTCATTGGTTGGTGAGATAAAGAGTACACCTGCGCCTGTGCTATCGATGTTCAGAGAGCCATCAAATTACATCTTCCAGTATTCGATTGGCCCTTGATCAGGAGGTGCGCTAAGGTCCATCCATTCGATGATAAAGTCCACCAGAGCCTGAGACTTGATGGATGTGTGACCCTGGAACTCGATTGAATAAGGGCATAATTCCATTGCCCACTTGACGATGCGTCCGTTAGCGTCCTTATTTTGAATGATGTCTCCCAATCGGAAATTAGTTTTGACAACCACCCGATATCCGTCGAAGTAGTGTTTCAACTTTTGAGATGTAATCAAGATGGCGTAGATCAGCTTTTGAACTTGCGGGTACCTAGCTTTGGATTCATTGAGTACCTCGCTGATGAAGTAAATAGGATGCTAGACTATGTACACGTGGCCGGGTTCCTCATGCTCGACCACGATGACTGTGGAGACCACACGATTAGTGGCCGCAATGTAGAGAAGGAGAACGTCATCTTTCTGAGGGGCTATAAGGACTGGAGGAGAGGTTAAGAATTCTTTGAGCTGCGTGAAGGCAGCGTCGGCCTCCTTCGACCAGAAGAACTTCTCGGAAGCTTTGAGTAGCTTGAATAAAGGCAGACCCTTTTTGCCGAGCCATGAGATAAAACGGCTTAAGGCGGCCATGCATCCGGCGAGCTTCTAGATATCCTTGACATTTTTAGGTGGCTGCATATCCAGAACAGCCTTTACCTTTGTTGGGTTGAGGCGTATGCCATCATGGCTGACAACGTTGCCTAGTAAAATACCAGATGGCACTCCAAAGATACACTTCTTTGGATTAAGCTTCCATTGGTACTTGTTGAGAGCCGTGAAGGTGCGCTGGAGGTTGTCGACCAGGGTATGGGCCTCCCTGGTTTTCACGACCACATCATCAACGTAGGCTTCGACCAGATCATCCTTGATCTCATCAACAAGGCATTGCTGGATAGCACGCTGGTACGTGGCCCCCGCGTTCTTAAGCCCGAATGACATAGTCGTGTAGCATTAGGCGCCGAACAGTGTGATGAAGGACGTCTTCATCTCATCATCCTTGTTGAGAGCGATCTAGTGATAACTAGAGTAGCAATCGAGAAAGGACAGCAGCTCGCAGCTGGCTGTGGAATCAATGACTTCGTCTATGCGAGGTAAGCTGAAGGGGTCTTTAGGGAAGTGTTTGTTGAGATCGGTATAATCAATGCACATTCTCCATTCATTATTCTTTTTGCGTACAAGGACCGGATTAGCTAACTAGTCTGGATGATACACTTCTTTAATAAATCTAGCTGCTAAAAGTTGGGTAACTTCTACCCTAATAGCCTCCTTTTTGTCGTGAGCGAACTATCGTAACTTCTGCTTGATAGGTCTTGCGATCTTCAAGACGTTCAAGGAGTGCTCAATCAGGCGCCGAGGAACACCAGGCATGTCAGCAGGTTTCCACGCGAACACGCTTACGTTGTCCCTCAGAAACCTGACGATCACGTCTTCCTATTTAGGATCCAGGTTGGCCCCGACAAGGGCTGTTTTTCTAGGATCGCCGTCGACCAGCTGGACCTCCTTGTGCTCATTGGACTTGATGTGCTTCCGTGGTGATTGGCATTCTGGGATGTCCAGTTCACCAGCAGGAACCTTGGAGGCATCGGCCAGGGTTTGCTCCATGCGGATTGAGAGGTCAGTGGCCTCTGCTACCTTAAAGCTTTCCTCTTCACAGGTATAGGCAGTGTAAATGTTGCCTCTGAGAGTAAGGACACCCTGCTCGGTAGGCATTTTGAGCACCAAGTAAGAGTAGTGCGGTACAGCCATGAACCTAGTGAGCACTGGTCAACCAAGGATGGTGTGGTAAGTACCCTCAAAGTCCGCGACCACAAAGTTGACGTAGTCGGTGCGAAAGTGGTTTGGATTATCGAACTGCACAAGGAGCGTGATTTGCCCGAGAGGTATGGAACTCTGTCCGGGAAGGATGCCCCAGAACTGTGCGTCGTAAGGCTTGAGATCAGCCTCAGTTAGTTTAAGGGCAGGCAAACTACTGTGAAACAGGATGTCGATGGAACTGCCACCATCCACGAGCACCCTCTCGAACCGGATGCTGTTGATGCAGGGGGTCAAGGATGAGGGGGAAACGACCAGGTTCAGAAATTGCCTCCCACCGGTCTGCTCGGCTGAAGGAGATTTCACGATGGGACCAGGCCGGGAGTCTGGGATCAGAGATGAGGTCGTCGGCATTGACGACGCTCAAGCAGGCCCGCTTCAGCAGCTTGCGCTCATGCTTGGACTCTAAAGACACATTTCCGCCAAAGATGGAGTGGACGGTTTTGGTGGGATTGACATATTGGTGACAAGGATTTCTATCCTGTTCGTCATCATCGTCGTCATCACCATCACGCCGTGGTCCATCGTCAATGGCTTTTAGACCATTGTCGTTAGCAAGTTGCTTGGCGTAGATGTTTTTGAGGAAGCGGCAGTTTTCCATGGTGTGATTGGACTTGGGATGGATCTGGAAGGGACCCTTCAAAGCTTTGTTGTAGTCCTCTTGATAGTCACGGTGACCAGCAGGTTTCTTGACCGCGTTGACCTCATGGTCGTCTTCATGGGGGCGCTTGCCTCTATAATCACCAAGATTATCAGGCCACCGATCACGATTATTTGGACGGTCATGATTGTTGTTGTTGTTGCACCGGTCACGACGCTCACGGTTGTTGTTCCAACCACGGTCATCGGGCTTCTTGTCCTGGTGCAGTGGGTGCTCGAGGCGTGATGACCCACCCACATCTTCCTTAATGATCTTCTCGGCGTCATCGGCATCCATGTAGTTCTTGGCAGTAGCGAGGAGCTCAGAGACCATAGACGACCGTTTCTAGAGTAGCTTGCTTCTGAGGGCGTCATGATGGAGAAGGCCTTTGATGAAGGCTGAGATGGCTTCATCATGAGTGATTCTTGGGATCTTGAGACGCATATCCGAGAAGCAACTGATGTAGTCACGCAGTGGTTCGCCTGCTCGGTCACGTATGCGCTCGAGGTCGTACTTGTTGCCTGGCTGGTCACATGTGGCAACGAAATTGTCGATGAAGGCTTGCCGAAGGTTCGACCGGCTATCAAACTAGTTCTCCGGGAGGCTGAGAAGCCATTGATGACCTGCTTGATCAAGGACAACTGGAAGATAGTTAGCCATTACATGCTCATAACTTGCGGTGGAATGGACGGTGATCTCGTAGAGCATGACCCAGCTTTTGGGGTTCTCCTTGCCGTCATATTTCTTGAGCTTCTTGAGCTTGAAATTCCTTGGCCAGATGACTTGTCGGAGATGGGGAGTAAACTGTTTGAGGCCCGGGGGGCCGTGTTCGGTGTCATACATACTAGATGTGGCGCACGTTCTCGTGGGCCTGGCGGTCATTAGCATGACTAGTGATGTGACTGCGGACGTCACGAAGAGGAAGACGGTAATGGAGATTGTGAGGAGGATTCTGGTTGACCTACTAATCTCGATTGTCGTGATGATTGCGGTTGTTGTCACGAAGACCTCGACCACCTTCTTGTCTGTCCTCATCGCCACCGCCACCATCGCCACTACCACCACCACCACCACCATGTGGGGGATTGGGTAGGGGCTGATCGTCGTGATGTTGGTGACTTGGATGCTCTGAAGCATGCGAGGGATGGCTCCGACTAGATGCGATGGACGTGCTTGTAGCTGCTCGGGCTCACTAGGCGAGCTCGATGGTTTGACCCATAGCGGCAGTTAGATATGCTTTGATGTCTTCGCGGACCATGTGGTTCTCTAGCGTGTCTGGTAATCGGTCCAGGTTGGCCATGGCGATGGCCATGTTGGCACTTGGGGTTTTAAAAACTGGCCTATCGCCTACTCTATCAAAGGCGTCAGCCAGATCTCGAGGTCGAGGTCCCCTATGACGTGCTTCTTCTTCTTCAGCCTCATGCTGATGGCGTTGGGCGCGGTCGACATTACGCTGTTCGCGAAGTTGCCGTTGCTCATCAGTTTCTCTTGTGACTGCGGGCTCGTCATTGCTGACGTTGAGCACCATGTTGCCACGTCTTGGTGGGAACCTTGGGATCAAAGAGAAACCCAGAGGGTACGGTAGTGGATCCTGATCATATTCATCATCGTCGAGGTGTGAAACCTCGGTGTGGATAGATCGTGTAGATCCAGTGCTGGAGTCGCTGTCCTCGGGCAATGTATGAACTGAACCTTCACAATACTCCCAGATACCGACCATATTAACGGCGTTGCCTGGTGGTGGTCGAGGTATATCCAAGAAGTACAAATCTGAAACATAGCCATGCTCCATGGGACTCATGAACAGATGAGGTGTATGATACGCACACTCGGAAGCAGCATTTTTCAGGTCATATGGGAAGGCCTGGCAACCCTCCGTCGGGACTTGGTACACAGAGGGCCTAAGGTCGGGTGTAGGAACCAGGCGAAGCCATACCGTATGTCCTTTAGGAGTAGCGGTGACCACTAGATCTGTATCTTGCCATGTCAGACGGCAAGCCCGAACTGGTCGGGTAGATCTATTGTTCTTAAGAAGTACCTACTCGGTAGATTGATTTTGGATCAAATCTACCAAAGTCAGGGTTTGCAAAAGCTTGTAGCCGACTTGGTCAATAGCCTCAATCAGGTCGGTGTTGTCGATCACCCTTCCTTTGTAGCAGGGAAGTGGTTGACGAGTTGTCAGCGTGGTCGAAGCCATTGCTGGGGTGGTCGTAGCCATTACCAGCGTGGTCGGAGCCGTAGCCGATGAAGATGTGGTCAATGCAGATTGGATTCGCGCCTCCTTTGTGGCAGTGAGAGTGAAGCTGTTGACACCGGTGGTTCAGGTGATCTGGCCGACGGTGAATGTGAGGCCGTCCGCCACGGCCATGAAGTCGGGGATGATGACCATCTTGCTCGCCTAGGAAGCTGTAAACACACCCCCTACCTGGCGCGCCACTATCGATGAACCCTGGTCAGCAGTCTACCAAGGGGTATGCCCAAGATAGTGATTTGTCGATAGATAGGTGCGCAAGCTACGAACTAGATGGTGATACAAGACACAGCAAGGTTTGTATTCAGGTTCGGCCGCCATGAGGGCGTAATACCTACGTCCTGTGTCTGATTGTATTGCTTGTGTATGATGAAATGTGTTTTGAGGGGGTCCCCTGCCCACCTTATATAGTCTGGGGGGCAGGGTTACAAATCTAAAAAGTAGTCCTAGTCAGTTACAATTGCCATAGCTGGCCGAAAAAGAATCCTATTCTAACCGACCGGGATCTTGCTTGATCTCCAAGTTTGCTTTCCTTCCTTGCGTAGGACGCCGAGTAGATCGACTGGGCCACGCGTCATCTTCTGGTGGGTCGGGCCCTCTGGTCTGGGCCAGCTCAAGTCTAGCCATAAGGGTATAAGGGTTAATACCCCCACAGATGGTAACCAGATCTCAAATCTATCTTGGAGAACACTTTGGCTTTGGCTAACTAGTCAAACAGAACATCAATATGAGGCAAGGGATACTTATTCTTGATGGTTACAGTATTAAGTGGCCTATAGTCCACGCACATTCTCAAAGTGCCCTCTTTCTTCTTCTTCACAAACAAGGCGGGACATCCCGATTCAGACTTGCTTGGTCGAATAAACCCCTTTCTTAACAATTTCTCTAGTTGTTTCTTCAGTTCAGCTAATTCATCTGGAGGCATCCGATACGGTCTCCTCAAAATTGGAGTTGTCCCTGAAACTAACTCAATTCCAAACTCAATATCCCTATCTGGCGGAAGACCAAGTAACTCATCTGGGAATACATCCGAAAACTCACACACTACCGGAATCTGGTGAATAGGAGTAACTTCTGTAGCACATGTCACACTCATTAGGTCCATTCTCTGAGGCAATGGTACTTGGAAAGTACCCTCACCCTGGGGATCCTTAAGGGTAAGTACTTGACTCCCTGTATCTATGACTGCTCCCCAATCTTTCATCCAATTCATCCCTATAATGACATCCAAAACTAGTCCAGACATAACTATCAAGTTCACCCAAAAATTTCTGTTACCTAATTCAAGGGTTGCCCCTCGAACCATCTGATTGGTCAAAACATCAGCCTCTGCTGAACTTATATGGTAGCCATAACCTAGTTCTATGCATGGTTGATTATACTTCCGTGCAAATGCTTGACTCATAAAAGAATGCGATAATCCAGAATCAAATAGAACAATTGCATGGTGTTGGTTAACAGGAAACTTACCAGCGGTCACGAGCTATCCCTCAGGAATCTCATCAATAGTGGTGTTGTGCACACGAGCAAGATAGGTATATTACTTCTTCTTGGGCGGATATGGACAGAACCTTGAAAACTGGTCTGGTTGATCACAATTATAGCATGGTCCCTCAATATAACAGCAAATCCCATAGCTCCCTTAGAGCTGCCCAGTCCTGCAGTTGTGGCTATCTTGGCTGGATGCACTGCCATCTTATAAGGCTTTTATGGTCCCTTGTAGTTCTGAGCTTTCTGCTGTGGTGGCCTGAACCTTGCACCAGGTGCGGGCGGACGATAAGCAGAATGATTAGACATGGGGACTTTTGGCTGTGATGGACCTGACTCAAAGGCCCTTTTGCGAGTCTGGGATGTGGTATACACATTGTTATTCTTCTCTTGTTTCAGGCAATCACTGATGAAGTCATTGAATCTGGTGCGGGTATTGGTACCCACATGCTTCATCATCTTTGGATTCAGTCCTCTCTGGAAACTAGCAATTTTCTTAGCATCTGTGTCAACCATGTCAGGAGCATAACGACACAAGTTGTTGAAAGCATGTAAATATTGAGTCACAATTTTGGTGCCTTGATTCAACGCTAAGAACTCTCCCAACTTCACCTCGGTCAACCCTGGTGGAATATAAACTCCACGAAAGGCATCAGTGAACTCTCTCCATGAAATTTGGGCATTCGAAGGAAAGGTGGTGCGATGATGCTTCCACCACATTCCAGCCGGTCCCTGTAACTGATGTGTAGCATATTCAGTTTTCATTACCTCAGTTAGCCTCAACACACAGAACTTATCTTCCATGGTGTTGATTCATTCTTCAGCATCAAGTGGTTCTGCCGCTTCCTTGAATATCGACGGTCTGGTGTCCATAAAATCCTTAAAGTTGCTATACTGATTCACCCCATTACCACCACCCTGGTTGTTACCGCGTTGAACATTGTTGGCAATAGTACGTAGAAAATCCTCCATGTTTTTCTAGGATTGTTCTATATTACACTGATTTTCGAGAAACTATGCAAAGAACATCTCTGGAGTGAGTGGGGGAGGAGGTGGCAGATGAGGTTCATGGTGGGGCTCATTATTGTTGACGTTGTTTCCACCACTACCACCTGCCCCAGCACCGTTACCACCTGTCTCAGCGGCCTCATAAGTGGTACAACGAGTGTTTGTCATCTGCATATTTCAGCAACAAGTAATTATTGAGTGGAGCTGTAAAAATTATGAGTGAATGAAAAATTATGCCATACTGAATTCACTAGAGAGAATAATTTCATACAATAAAACAGAGGCATAATAATCGCATCCCAATTAAAACAACATCGCTAATTAGATTACTTAAGCGCAACACATCGCGTCCACACAACCAAATTGCCAGCATACATACACTGGACTTTTATGCGTTCGGATATCGCATTACCAACCAAGTTCCAACATCATACCAAGTCTTAGAAGTTCGAATCGAGATGCATCAAGTTACATTCCAACAAAAGAAAGGTCATCGTGACAGGACCTAATCACTAGCGCAAGGCCACTAGCCTACTCCTCAGGGCCGTCGTTGGGGTCGGAGATGTCACCATCACTACCATGTGAAGCTGCAGGCTCGTCCTCATCGTCGTTGTCGATGTCCATGCCAGCGGCGTCTAGAGGAGCATACAGACCAACCCCATTGTAGAGTGTATGAAACTCCTCGTGCAAGTTGATGTTGTACTCCTCTAGCTCATCGACCCTCTGCCTCAAAAGGTCCCTCTCATCCCAGGCTTCATTCCTCTCCTGAACCAACTGCTCAATCATGTGGTTTGCATTGTTGTTGGCCTGAGTCAATGTATGCACCCGCTGCATAGAACCATTACCTCTCTCTATAGCCTGGTCCCGCTGCAAGGTCATATCAGCCAACTGCTCCTGCAGACTTGCTATCACACATGCCTGCTTCTTCTTCTGCTTCCTTGCCTTGAACTTATCATCACCATGCAAGCCAGTCAAAGTCTAGTAAGTGCACTCAAGACCCTCATAAGCTCTGATAGCTGCAAACATAGCACTCATGGCATGGTTGTCACTCGCCTGTCCCTCCTCCAGACCTCTGACTAGGGCACTTCCCTGAGGTTGAACCCAAATAGCATCACAAGGATCATCTCGAGGAACAGTACCAGCTAGTGCTGCTGCAAGCTCATTGGAAAATCTGCTCATGACGTCCCTGATGACACGGAAAGCCGCTCCCTCCGCACCCTCAACAGGAGTGCGACCCTCAAACTCCAAGTGCCAGCCATCCCACTCTGGAGCATCACCAAGTGCAGAACTATGATCTCCACCACTGGAATCTCATCCTCTGCCAACTGACTCTCACTCCAAGAGTACACCGACTCCTGACCCTCTGGGTACCCCACATCATGGAGCACTCTTCAAAGCAAGGTCGGCATGCCAAACTCGCTTAGAAAGGTGTTCGTGGTGCGGTGCTCCCTCGGGGCCAACTGGTGTCGAGGTTCTCTTCCTCCGGTGGACTTACGGGCAGTCTCCTTCGTGCGGGCCATCTGTAGTAAAAGTTTTTATTACCTCATGAGAACATATTTTTGGTGATACAACTTTTATCAAAATGAGATAATCAATTTATAAGGGGAGGAATGAATGACATGAATGAAATGCACAAGCAACATGATGTATGTACATTTCGTACGTTCTCACAAACTTATGAAATAAATAAATTCTAGTGATATATTCGGTGGCATACAACGATCTCTCATACACATAACTAATACGTTCTACATGATAACGCTATTATGCACCTACAGAAGATTCATTTCAGCCCAATTGCCAATGAATGCATGAAAGCAGTAATTTATCTACATGCTCTACATGCATCCCCGGATACGCGTACAACAGTAGTAACTACCCAAACCATCGTCCTATTGACGGCATCGCCTCAACAGACGGAACCACCCACACATGAGATACCTTTGTAAAACATGCGTAGAACATGTAAATACTCTAGCATCATATAAGCATTCTCCCTAGGTCGGCAGTGTATCCGATCATGCTCTCACAACTCACACTTACCGAGGCATAGAGGCAATTGATCCATACACTACCACTCAAGCGAATGACACTCATACAATAGCACGCTGTATGAGCAACGAAATAGAAATATGATGCAAGAACCCCAAGTCAGTACTTAATTAAGCCACCTAGAGTCTTTAACTGGGCATAAAGGATATGACCACCGGCACACTCTTTAGTTTTGAATCACATTTTTCAAATGTCTTTTTGTTTTAAATACACTTGTAAATAGTAACACGCTAAACCATGCTCTGATACCAGCTGTAACAAAACTGACTAATTATACAAAATTAAGTAAGAAAATCACCCGCCGGAGCAAACGATTTAGCAAACTTAAGCCCGTATAACCCAGTAGTCTGTGAAATCACGAAGGATTTTGTGGCAGAACCTCCTAAATTATGTGGCCCACATGCACCCATTATTGTCCCGAAGACCTCTGACGGCTACGCATGTGTTCCATATAACTTAAAAAGTTTGTCGGGTGTACTCAAGAAACCCGAATCATCCACATTTTACAACTCACACAGGATCAACAAAGGAGTAACTACAACATTACAATATTTGATACAAAACTTATATCAGAGTGTGGAACAATAACAACAATAGATTTACAAATCATGGTTAAGTTAACTTTTTACAAACTTAATTTAAATGGTGGAAGTCGAGTAGAACTATAAAAGATAACTTAGGTAGAGCAACTAAGTTAGGAGAAGATAACCAGATCACGTCGAGCCCACCGACATGACCTAACTAGCAGAACCAGTCAACACCTGCAATAGGGGTTAACAAACCCTGAGTACTCAATTGTACTCCGCAAGACTTACCCGATGAAAAGAAAAGACTCTAAGGATATGCTGGCTTTAAGGAAAGTAGTGGAGCTAGAAAAGGAGAGTTTTGTAGAAAAGCTTTACTAATAGTGGATCCTTACTTTCAATATTTTAGTCAAGTTTTAGTATCAATTTTAGTGAAGCTTATTGTAGCTAGATTTGCACCTATTCTACTCAATCACTTGGATTAAGCATCACATCTCATATCCATCTCTTTATCTCATTTCCATAATCATCATGAACCATTATTAACTATGATGTAGGGCAGTTGATCGAGTCTCCATAACCGAGGAGCAACGACGATTCAAACCGATTATGCCCAGCTAGGGATCCTAACCGCACGACATAGGTAGGACTCTAACCTACATATATCAACCTTCACTCGGATCCTCCCAAAACATGACCGGGTCCAACGCCACCGAGAGTACAGTACACCTCCAATCCAACCCTTGGCTACGAGGGTACACACTACTCTCGCCATCTCACCACTCCCAGTGCGCGGTTGGTCGTTCACATGATAGAATTACCGAGGTCTTAGGCTTACCGTAGCATGCGGTCAGTTGCAAAGTCTCAACCAAGCAAGCCTACAACAAACGGTCCTTAACTGACACAAGTAGAGCACTACATTGACTCATTTCATGATGCAAGCTACCCGCCCGGTCTTAGCTTAATATTACCATATTCATATTCATATGCTCTCATGACCTGTCATTAGGTCAGGAGAAGCAAAGGTAAACCTATTTCTCACGAACAATGAAACCACCATTCGACTTCTACCAAAGTCTAAGCATAAGAGATTGACCTACATATACTAGTGGGATATCATCTAGATATAAATGTAGATCAAGGTAATCATACAACAACGGTATCGACCAACTCCTACTAACTTAATGCACATTAAACTAGTCTTAAGGTGTAATAAAGCATTTATAAAATAGAAGAGTGGTTGTATGTCCGGGGCTTGCCTGCATTGCAGCGGGGGTTAGTTCTCGTAGAAGTCAAGATTGACACCAACTCCATGGGTGGACGAAACCTTTCCGAAGATTGATCAACACCAACCTCGTCAACACTTGTTCAACACGAACCTTCTCACTCTCGTAAGCACTACACATATATAAATGATGTGATGCTTAACATGATGGAATGCATGCCAGGATGCATGAAAATGAAAAAGGCATAGCATACAAGAGACATTTAGAAAGGATAAACATTAGTTATCCACTTGAGTACAACTTTCCTTCGCGGTATAGTTGCAATCCAACAGAATTATTAAACAACATTATTTTCATTAAGATGTTGTTAAGAAAACTACTTAACTTTACTTTTTACCCAAGAGGTTGCATCTAATAACAAGTAATTCTACCACAAGACCACTAAGTATTAACATAAGTAAGTTATTAACTACTAATGACCTAAGTTAATGACACTAACTATCATTAACAAAACTTAATCAACAAGTTAATCATGAACTCATGCATTAAGTACAATGCCAAGGAACAATATCATGGTTATGTTCCAAGGTCCAGAATCAATCCAAAAGTCACACAAATCCTAAGTTATTAAGACTAAACATATAATTTATTACTTAATTAATTAAGCGTTAATTAAGAACCTAATTTCTTTTTATCAAAATAGTACCAAAATTTTTTTGAAGCTAGAGCTAACCATGAAAAGCATACTCACAAAATTTCATGATTTTTGGATCAATATATTAGCCTCTAAAATTTATTGAAGTTGCATTTCTTAATTAATTGAGCTAATTTTACAACATAGCAAAAGTACTGAAAATTACCATTTCATATTTTTCATGGGTAGAGCATAACATAACAAGCATAGAAAACAAATTAACTTAATGAATTTAGCATCATTAATTATTTACTTATGGATTTACAAAAAATTATACTTTCAATATTTTTCAGAAAAAGGAAAAAGAGAAACTTCTCTTTTCTCGCCTGGCCTGGCCCGCCACACAGTGGCCCACTCCTTATCTCCCTCTCTTCTCTCCCTCGGCCAGCCCGAGTTGGCCCAGCACCAGGCTAAGGCCCAAGGCCGAACAAGCGGCCCAGGTCTGCCCTTCTCCCATCCTCTTCCATGCTCAGACCGCCCACGACGGCGACAGCGGCGGCTGACCGGTGAAATCCCGGTGATGGCGAGGTTGCCGGCCATGGCACCGACCTCAACACGACCACAGTGAGAGGGCGAACCATCCTCGAACATCAACGGAATGTATACTGCACGGTAGGGACGAAGGCATCATCTCCAGTGGCTTGGTGATGCTCTAACGTGATGGCGATGGCCTTCGGAGGCAATTCTCACGATGTTAGCTACCTCTACCCGTTCCTCAAGACCTCGCTACTCTAGTCCAGGACTCAATCGAATGATAGACAAACCGCAGCGAGCTTCGCCCTAGTAATGGCGGCTCAGCTCCGAGAGCACTGTGGCACGACCATGTTCCGGTGACCGGGGTGCAGTAGCGGTTAATTTGGCGATGGTACTAGGTCTAGGGGCTCACCGTGTAGATGATGCGCACGCTATAAGAGCCGAGGAGGCGACGGAGCAGGTTCGTCGATGTGGAGGGCGGACACGGTGGCCTGAACTGGAGATGACAACGTCGTTCTGACTCAGTCACCATGGTAGAGACCGAAGAGGAAAACGCATGAGCACCACGGAGTCAAGGAAGAGCTAGAACAAAAGATGGAGTGGTGAGAGAAGCTCCGAGGCATCTTGGCCACGGTGAGGTCATGGTCCACGGCCATGGTGAGCCGTCACAGTGGAATTGTGGTGCACGGGTGGTTCCGGCCGAGAGAGATGACGTGATCGAGTCAAGATGATGCGCTAGGAGCATGCGAAGCTATGGGCAAGAGGAGTTGTGCTGAGCTGCTGTAGTGGTGACCAATTTGGCCAACAAGGAGGGGCTCTGCGATGAGGAGAAAACAGAGGAGCAGGATAGGAACGTTGGCCTGCTACTCCTTGCCTTGCCCTGCTCTGTTCAATAGAGAGAAAGAAAGAGATAAAGAGAGGTGGAGAAAGAGAGAAGAGAAATTCAAATTGCTCAACTTTACCACTTAAGACATGACACATGGAGGGCATGGAGAAGCTTCATGAAGAGGAAGAGGTGGCAAGGAGATGGAGATATTTTTTTAAACACAAAACATCATGTTTCCATTTTTTAAACATAAGAAGAACAAGGTTTAGGATTTTGAAAGGTAGTTTAACTTAATTACTATTGTTAATTATTAAATGGTGATTACTAATTAAACATAAAAAAACATTTGAAACATCACTATGCAATGTATGAAACATGTGCAACATAAGAAAGTTATCATTCCAACATATGTAACATTTAAGTAGTGTGCTTTTGGAACATATGCAATATGAAATGCTTGTTTACCAAGATATTTAATGCTTATGCTCTAATGATGCTCATGATCAAATTTTTAATTGTTCTTAACATCTGGGATGTAACAGATTTCAAGCCAACTCGCACACCAGCTAAGATCGTAATAAGTTTAGCGATCACCATCACATATTACATAAAAGTTCGCATCACGCTTACATCGGAGTTTAAACATTATTATTACAAACTGAGTTCAAAATACAGTAGTAGAAGCAAATAGTTCAAACTACACACACTCACACGGAGTTTGAAATAAAGTGCCAGCTGATGATCATTTCCAACAAAAGCATTAGATGAGACATAAGGAACGACTACTGCCCATGGTCCTAAGCATCACCCATCACAGGATAAAGGCAGTTGATACAGTAGCCGTAATACATCTGCCCATCTGCAACAAGTGGGAACAAAACCCTTGAGAACGAGAAGGTACACAGCTAGACTTACCCGACATAACCAAAAATAAAGTGACACAAAGGAATCATGAAGGGCTTTATAGTAGTGTAGCTGACTCATTTGCCAAAAGGCAATTTTAGCATTTAAGAATCTTTTCCAAAAGCATTATATCAAGTTAATCATTATTAACCTGTTGGCTATATTTGCACCTACACTAGAGCAAGCATATGATTAAGCAATTAATGATAACCAATGATCATTAGCAACTTCCATAATGTCATATCCATTATAACCATCCAAGTCTTCCATCAACATTACTACGATGAAGTAACTCAAGTCAAATGTTCACTATCCATTGAATGATGACGATTCAAATCGATTATTAACCAGCTGGTAACTTATTCCTCACACAAACCTCACTCAGCCGCTAAAGTGAGATATTGGTCACCGAGTCAACTATCTAGGTAAAGTCTCGAGTTTGTTAGGAACCACATGTACTCGGGGGCCGACTGACTGCCCTTTGGTCTTATCATCGCGCCTCCATGTCCTACCACACTTTCTCCGGTACAGTGCGCTGCGGGCAATCTACTCGGCCTGAATAATCTCCCAGTTTCACGGTCGGAAGGTACTTTATCTGGCCACCTAAATGTGAGACATGCATTCAACATGACTCGGGGCCCAACAACGGTCGGTTCTTAATCGATACAGACAAAAATCACTACTGTCCGAAACCCTGTAAGTTTCCGTCCGGTCTCAACTTCAAATTAACACTTTAGTTATCCCATGATGACATAATTATCCAAGCAGATCCAGGTAACCACCTATAGCTCGCAGGTGATAAAAAATCACCCGACTTCTACCGGTCTAAGCAAGCTAAGCATTTACTCGACTGCGAAACCTAGGGTAGCAAGGGTAGGGTAATAACAAAGGTAGCCAAGGTATCATGCAGCAACGGATGCAAACAACTCCTGAACATAATCCATCAATTTAAGTAAATCATTAATTAACTATTTGCAAACCAAGGGAGAAATGCTCTGGAGCTTGCCTCTCTCGAAGGAACTCGGGCGATGATCAGGGCACTCTTGAAGCTCCTCAACGTCCTCCTCGGCGGCCTCGGGCACCTCCTGCTCGGGCACCTCGAGCTGCTCTTCCTGTTCCTCAGGAACTGCTACTGGCTTCTCCTCGTTTGATCCTGTATGATGTAGGTGCATAAGTGCAAATGGAATAGTGCATTGGCAAAAAGATGATGACATGAAATGACCGTGTGACATGAAATATGGATGCATTAAGTTGCATATAATAAAAGGAATTCACACAACATACATACATAGCATGGCGAAATACAGAACAACAACCTATGCTTCAGTACCAGCAAGTATAAAGTGCTTCAAAGATACACCAAAGATTTACTACTTCACTAACCAAGCACAAACAAAGCATAATTAAACCCTAATTAGCAATAGAGTTGAACAGTAACCCTTATTTCGAAGTTACAGAAAAATCTAGAAAAATTACAGTAGCTTCCTGGTACCTAACATAGCATGCCACAAAATTTTCATTGCATTTGGACTAATAGAACAGCATACAGAAAAAAGACAATCTGTAGAACAGAAATGGACCTAAAAATAGTTTGTACTATGAAAAGTATCAAACAACAGAATTAATATTTTTCCTATATTCTACACAGTAAATAATCATTGTACATAAATTATCATATGCATGTTTTATACAAATTTTCCTCTCTAGCAAAAATAACAGAAATCAGCCATAAATGGCACTTGAACTAGACATCAATATTTTTATACAGAACATGCATGCCATATATTTTTCTATAAAGTACATCATATAAGAAGACTAACAAACTTGGAATCATATTTTTCTGAGCTTCCTATGATTTGTTATCCATTTCTTAAGAAAACAGCAATATCAAGAATTAAATAAAACCCTATACAAAAGTATCACAAATTTGACATGCAATATTTTTCTACTGTAGATCTAATGCTAACCAACATTACAAAATTTAGTTCACTTGATTTAGAGCAAAAATGAGCACAAAACTATTTTCCTAATCATTTCTTTGCTTAATTAATAAAAGAAAAATAGAAAGGACATTTCCTATCTCTACTGGACCGGCCCAAGGAACGGCTTCTTTCGGCCTTAGTCAAAAGGGGCAGGGACGGGGTGAGACATCCCGGCTCGGCCTCCCGGCCCAAGGCCGAAGTCAATCCAACGGAAGGAATCGAGAGGGGAGGCGGCCACGCCGGCGCTCATGGCGGCACGGCAACACGGCGCAGCAGTCCGGCGGCCGTTGCCGGCTAGGACGGGGCACGGCGAGGTGCGCACGGGGTCCGCGAGAGGAAGGCGGACGTGGGAAGACAGCAAGGAGAAAGAGAGAAGGAGCGGGGGAGCTCCGGTCACGCACGTCGGCCAACAGCGGCCATGGCGGCAACGGAGGAGAAATGCCCCAAATTAGGCTCTACCTTGGCACAATCGGAGGCCTGAGCAGGTGCACGAGGTAGTGAGAGCCGAGGTGGAGCTGTGCGCGCGAGTATGGCGGCTGCGGTGGAGCACCGACGGCGGCGTTCACCGGCGGAGCGTGCGGTGGCGAGGGCAGCAAGCCTGTCCGCTCTGTGCTGGGCGAGAAAGGAGAAGGCGGGGCGGAGAAATGGAGGAGACAGGGAGGAGAGGAGCGCCCTGGCGGCTTTGAAGGTGAGCGAGCACGGCTGCGGGTGCCACCGAACGGCCAAGTGCCACCGGCGAGCGGCGCATGGCAACCACGGGGCGCGTGGCGCCTGCACATGGTCGGGGCGCTCGCGTCCGCGCGCGGGAGAGGAAGGTGCGGTGTGGGCAGGCGCGAAGTTGGGCCGGGCCGGCTTCGCGGAGCATGCCGAATGGGAGGCGCCGGCCCAACAAGGTGAAAATGAATTTTTCAATTTTTGTTTTCAAATAAATTTCAAATAGCAGCTTCAAATCAATTTTTGAGCAAGTAAATGACATTTTCTGAAAATGGCCCAAAAATGAAAGTTGCTTAGAATTTAATTCTCTACAACTTTTATTAAGAGACCAACTCAAAATTCTGCATAGATTTTGAACTGGGATGTAAAAGCTAAATAGGAAGGATTTTTGACCATTTTTAGGAATATTTTTAAAAGCAAAATTTGATAAAACTTTGAATACCAAAGTTGCTCCATAAATCATGGTGAACCATTATAAGTTAATTAGTTAAGTAAACAAGCATGTTTAACACTAATACAAGCAAAACCAAGGCATAGAATTAATTAAACAAAACCTATGCAACAAGCATGTTTCAAATCCATGTTTCATTTATATTTGACGCTATGATAATGGATGCTTGATGATGCATTATTCCTATGATTTACAATGCCTAAATGCATGTATAACATCGGGGTGTTACAGCGCCCACGCGCGCTACAGCCAGCCGGGCCAAGAAAAACGAAGTCTCATTCCGTTTCCAGGAAGCTAGGAGAGAGTGTGTGTTTTGGCCTGTAGGAGCTGGGCTCGCGAGTAGGCCAAAGAAAGCAAACATGGGAGTTGCAGCCCGAGAGCGCAGCCGAGCCATCAGGCCACGTTATCAAGCCCTACTCCACCGATCTGGTTGTGTGGCGCACTCCGCCGCCATCCGATCCCTCATGCATTGCAGGAGCCTAAACATGGTGCCATTGGCGTTGAGGGCAGTGGGATCATACACGGCCGCCCCTGTTGCGAACATCGGTGCTGGCGATGGCGTGGCGGAGCCGTTGACGACGCGCCCGGCGAGTCTAGTCATGAGCGTGTAAGCTGTGTCGAAGACAGCCGTGTTGGAGACCACAAGTTGTTCTGGAACTCCTGCCGGCAGCCCGGCACGCGTCCTCTCGTAGGCCGTGGACGCGTTGGTGTCGGCGTAGCTGACGAAGCAGATCGAACATGGGCGCCGGATATGTCACGGTGGAGCCGTCGCCGTACCAGATGGCTGCGCGATGAGTGCTGTTGCAGCGGCTCCTGATGCCGAGCGCGGCATTCTGGAGGTACGTGGCGCACTGAGCTGCCGACTGCCGTGGAGTCGCCGCGGCAGATTCCGCGGACAAAGGCGCGGTCAGTGCCGTTGCCTCGGGACAGGAAGGCGAAGCCCGTGGGTGCCGCGGCCGACGGGAGCGCGTCCAGTAGCGCGACGACGTGTTGGACCAGAACGTTCTGTTGGTGCGGGAAGAAGAGGGCGCCACTGACGATTTGCAGTCGAACCAGCTCCACTGGCTGTCTGCGGATAGCACGACAGTGAAGAGGCTGGCCACCGTGGCAAGGAAGAAGAGCAGGCCAGAGCCACGGCGGAGGCCGGATGGAGACGACGGCATGGGCATGGGTGGTGGTGTTCCGAGGAGGTGTGGCAACAATGACACTGCAGGAATCTCATCCCACACTTGGATGATTGCACGCTGTGACGCCGATGTGGATGCCGCACCGTACCAACCGGTGACGCCGACGCCGATGGACAATGCCGGACCAACCCCAGCGTAGAGTTTTTTTTTTTTTGATAGAAACCCCAGCGTAGAGTTAAGACTGGTGCACTTGTCTGATACCGTCGACTTCTATCTCTATGGCACATTTGTTCGTTGCATCTTTTCCTATGAATAAGGCCGTGGATGATATAGATGTCTCGACTTTTCGGCGAAACACATGGGAAATATCTTTCCATCTTGGCGACCGCACTCTGTCGTTTCGCCTCCCTGTCAAGGAAGAAGAGCAGGCCAGAGCCACGGGATGGAGACGACGGCATGGTGATGTTTCGGAGGTGTGGCGACAATGGTACTGCAGGAATATCATCCCACACTTTGGATGCATGATTGTACGCTGTGACGCCGATGGATGCTGGACATGGACTCTTCGATTGGCAAAGCTATGACTGAACTTCCGTCGCAAAAAAAAAAATGAACTTGTCTGATGCCGTCAACTATGACACATTTGTTCGTCACATCTTCGTAGGAATATGGTGCGCGGGATGGAATAGTTGTCTGGACTTTTTGGCGAATGCATGCGAAATATCTTTCTATCTTGGCGACTGCACTCTGTGGTTGGGTCCGGTGATTCGGAACAGTTTATTTGTTCAAAGGAAAAATAAATCACACCGTATATGTACATTATCTCTGTCTGTACAACTAAAACATTGATACGGGAATCGTTCACCCGGCTAATCGCACGCTGGCTAACCTTGCTCGCTCGCCCGCCCGGCGTCGTATGCCCTCCCTCCCTCCGCGATCACCGGCCAATCACTGTCGGTCGCCCCGCGCCGCGCACACGCTTCGTCAAAAAAAAAGGAAGGCTCCCAATCACTGCTCCTGACGTCCTTCATTGAGATCTGACCAGGAGGTGGCCCGTCCAGTGAAATCAAACGCCACCACCCTCAGCAGCGGTTGTCGCGCCCCTATCAAGGAAGTGCTGGAAGCCCAGTGGCACGAGCGACGGCTGCGAGCTCGTGGCCGGTGGCGGGAGCACGTGTGGCAGTTGCGGATCTGCCAGGCCACGGCGGCGGGAGCCTCGCGTCCTCGCGGGCAGTGTATGCAACCTCACGGCTCGGCGCAGTGTGCCTACAGCCGGCGGCGGGCTTGGGTGTACTGGATTTGAGCGTGGTTGCCCTTGGCCGCCAGTACCGGCATGGCGGCTCCATTTGAACAACCGTGCCTCGGGTCTCACTAGATGGGCACGTGTGGGTGCATCTTTGTGCTGTGCAGCTGATGAAAGATTTGTCTCGTCTGTCTGCAACGTTGCTGTAGGTTGTAAAACTGTAAAAGACTGCCCTTGATTTGATCTATATTGCCTCTAATCTTCCACAGCTAAAGTAAGTAGTGTGCTCTTGGTTTGGATCCTACACGGCTACACACGTCACGCACAATGCTAAGGATAGAAGAATTCGTTGACAATTGATTGCTAGAGCCATTTCAATCGATAGCATGAGCTTTTTGCGCCATGGGGTACTAAATTACTCTGACCCACTGTATAGTTGGGTTATTTGGTGCTGGTGTGGCTTACATGACACATGGTTTGCAATAATGTTCAACATTCTTGTATATAGACTGCTGGTAGAAACTAACATTTCATCCCTCCCCTTCCTACTACAGCATAGGATGGTGAGGAAAATAAGCAACCTGGAAGTGCTACAACTGAGGGCAAGGAAACCTGATGTCAAAGAGAACCACAGTTCTGTTGGCACTTCATTTTCTGGAAGCGGTGGCAATGATAGGAGTCATGGGAATATCAAGGTACTTGTTTCTCAAGCTACTCAGACCTAAGATAATTTGGTTCATTCACTGGAATTATTTATTTTGATACTCTGACTAATAGCTGAAAAGTGTGCACTGAAGAAGCCTGGAGATTTACGTTAAAAAAAGAAGAAGCCTGGAGATGAAATGCTGAGAGGCATTCTCATACACTATCAGCATATACATCTTATCCAGTATTTTCTGGCCAAACTTTTATGTCCTGTATTACCTTCTGCACTGTCTCTGAATGAACTACTTATTAATTATTGTAAATTCCTTCTGTCACAACTCACAACATTGTATTTTTTTTCTTATTTGCACACAATAAATTCTGAACTCTGAGTTGGTTCTCTCTGCGTATAACTTTGTGCAGGTCTCAGGAGGTTGCCCTCTAGAGCGAGGATGTCAAGCCAGTCACTGTCAACGACCCTTTCATCGTCACGGATACATGGTATTGCCCTGCAATTTGTTATTTGCAATGTCAGTTAACCTAACAAAGATAGAAATAACTACTGGCAGTGTTGATGGTACTGTCCAGGCAGACATTTGCATAGGTAGGTTGGTGATGCCCTATTCTATTCTGAATTATATCAGATATGTACTCTTTGGTTTACTAAATGGAATTTTGGTCGTCTCCCTTTTTACATCAAGAACTAAACCACTAATTAATTTATTCTATATGTATTGTTGGTCATTTCCCTCTTGCTTATAACAGCAGACTGTTGATAATCGAGGACATCCTTTGAACTGTCTCATTATCAAAAGACAGCAATTTCCTTTTAGATAACTGTTTAGATTCTACTGTGCGACTTGTAGACGACGAGAAGTTATTCACAAGCTGATCCCTTGTACAAAAAAGACTCGCTAAAAAAACAGCTCAAGAAGTGCTATTCACAAGCTGATCCCTTATACAAAACTTACTAAAAAAGCAGCTCAGTATTTTGTTTCAACCTGGGCACAAAATTGCAGAGAGGCTTCTTTTGTCTAGCATTTTATAGAAGGATGGAGTTATTATTTTTTATTCTTCTCTACTTTTTTGAAGGATGCAATCACACTCTTCCTTCGGCTTCGATTGGAAAGATGATATAGTCATCAATGATGGCAAATGTGGCCTTGAGAAGAGATTCCTCCATATGTTGACATAGCTTTCCAGTCCCATTTACCATCTTGAATGGATTGATGTTAGCAAACTTTCTCCTTAACTGTTAGTCTCTGATTCACCATTGGTCTACCATCTTTGCCATACCATCATTCATGACTCATGAGAATCCTTTTTTCGCAAAAAAAAAAGACATGGGAATCCTAATGGTTCAAATATATCCTACTGGGTTTTGTAGCTGCACTAAGATGTTGTCGGTGACATGGAGGTTCTTACACTTGCACTTGTAGTTTCCTCATGTCCCTCAAGCAATATATTTTAGAATTGTAGTGCAAGATTTATTTTAAATACATTAGGAAACTTTAATTTAACTTGGTATTGAAACATGTACCTTCTTGGGTAGCTAGCAGTTTAAAAGAACCAATTTCATATGCTAATATTTACTTGATGTGTTCCTGTATAACAAATCAATAGTCAGTACTGGATGCTTCTCAGTGGCCATACGCTTGTCATTAATAAGTGGAATAAATGTTTTACTCGTCACAAAAATTGGCAAATAGAAAATCTCATGATATAGATTTTAGCTTTAACTAATCGACACAAAATGCCTATCAGTTGAAAATGTTTTCCTGATCTAGAGTTCTGGGAATATGTGTTTCCACCTATACTAATGGTTTAAATCTGGAGAGCTGGTCCTAGGAACCTGAATAAATCAAGTCCATATGGACTGCTATTGACATTGCGAGGATTCTCCATCAGTTCAAGCGCCCATGGAGGAAACAAACCGAGGTGTGGTCCGTGTTCAAGCTGCGGGTCACTGCATATGTTGTATGCATTAGCAGGTCATGGCTTTTTGCTTAAAGATCAGTCTTATTACTAGGTGTTGTTGTCAAGCATCACTGTTCTATTTCCATGTATAACATATTGGAGATAGGTACCTTGCAGATCTTTTTTTTCATTAGTTGAAAACCAGCAGATTGAAAGAAAATCTGTTTCTAAAACATCTATCATTTGCAGGTCGTTGGAATAGTAGCCACCAAATTCATACAGATTGGGAAAGAAAAAGGGTGTATCATATGGCTATTTATATGGACGCTCATCCTATGCGGCGATCAGAATATAGTTTCCTTTTAGACAAACATAACCACTAGCTAGCAGTTGCTCAGCGTAATTGCTTTTAGTTTGGATTATTTCTTATGATAATTCATTCAATTTTAAATTCTATATTTTTCATTATTTTTTAACTTGTTGGATCTACGATTGCTTGCTTGTTGAATGCAGTTTTCTTCTGCCTTTCACGAACTTTGACAAGCAGTTTTCAGAAAAAACAAACAAAATGGCAAAACGTCCAACCATTTCCATCACCCTCCATAATTGACATTGATTGATGATTGGAGCTACGCATAGCATTTAACCATAGTCGTCGGGATTGTGTAACCTATAGAAAACCTTATGCATCGCTCAATCTGTGACTAATGATGAACCTGCACCAGTCAACAACCGTGTGCATTGCTCCATCCGTGCCCTGACAAACATCATGTTGTTTATCATTCACAGGCCCGATGTAAAGGCGCGCGTCATGATCTAACCCTAACCGTGTCGCTGCTTCCACATCATGCAACGCCACTCGATTAGCACATAATGGTTGTTGATCCATTTAGTTTGAAGTTGGTCACCTCTCTGCCCAAACCATGTGACCTCGCCTCACGAGTATGATGCATTGACCACAACAAGTTTGCATTTTGCAATTCATATTATCTGGTTAATTGTTTCTCGTTGCAACGCACGGGCATTTACCTAGTTAACATATAATCATGTTTTATATGCCTTTTGGTGCCGATCAACATGTATACTACTTTGTTGGTTCTAGTGCCACTTCATATGTCCAATGCCACAATCTCGAATTACCTTGAGTCTCCAAAACTGCCAACAAAATGATCCTTGTCCACAAACTGTCAAACAAACTCCGTCAACGATAGAAAACAAGGAAAATTAGTTTCCTTGACGATTTTAGCACTCAAGGATGATTTACTTGGAGGCTAGCCGTCAAACAAAGTAGGATCATACTTAATTTGTCAAAGGGACAAGAAAATGTTACAATAGTCAAGTAAATTAGTTTTCTTGAGGGCCAGCAACCTTGAAGAAAATATTCCTTAGTTTCCTTCAGGGCTAGCAACCTTCGAGAAAATATTCCTAACCATCAAGTAATGAATATTTGAGATCCTTAATGATTTCAAATATAAAAAGTTTGAACTAAAAAGTTTTAGACCTCGTCGAATACTATAACTTTGCTTTAGGTCATATCTCCATCCAAGGTCATTTGGAAAATTCAAAAAATTTGAATCTTAAAGCTTTGAGAATTTCCTTGGGGGTTTCAAATTACACTCAAGAAAATATGAATTATCTTGGAGGTTTTGAATAGCACTCAAGGAAATACAAATTACCTTAGCGGTTTTAGCTGATGATGTGCTCCAGCTCTAGCTGGAAGGATGCCGCCGTGTTCTAGATCCCATACAATAGGTCCAGTAGGTAGTACCAAAAGCGCTCGGACGGCGGAAGCACTTCACCGGTGGAGATTTGGTAGTAGATGTTGGTCAGCATGTAGAACATCTGGCGGCGCTCTGACACGGTGGGGTTCAGGCCCAAACCGAGTTGGATCTTCTAGGCGAGGACCTCGTGATTTGCTCCCAAGAAGCCCGGTGGAGGAGACGATGCTAGGGACTCGTTGTCCGCCGGTGCAACCTCCTTGAGCAGGTGAAGCTTGTTGTAGCAATCGGCGACGTAGGCCAGACTACCGAAGTTGAGGACCTGGATGGGGGCAAAGGTGCCGGCTGTGACAGAGAACTCAGTGGGGAGGCGGGAGTCGTTGTCTAGGGTGACGCTGCCTGCTCCGGCGACGAGGCGGGTGGCTCCGACCACCGTAGAGCCTAGATCACACTTGACGCACTCCCCTACCTAGCGAGCCGGCTATCGTGGGGTAGAAACTACGGCAATCATTGTTGTTCATTAGGTGTCACTGAGTGTGGGTCTTCGGTGGCTCGGGTGGACTCAACAACACAAAGAAGAAACGGCGATGTATCCTAGTTCGGGCTATCATGGCCCTACATCCAGCAGTAGTAATTCTTTGTATCCGAGAGCACCCAAATCGGGGGTTACAACAAGAGTGTGTAAGAGATTTGGAAGACGATCGCTCGATGCTATTCGGTGGCTCGTTGGAGGTGAGGTTTCTTCCCTAGCGATGGGGAATAAGGATGGAGGGGAGGAGCGTTCGGTTGCTCCTCTCTAGGTGGCTCTACTCTCAGTGCAGAGCTCAGAGTGGCCAAGAAGGCCCTGTTCTGTTTCGACCTCTCCCTCTCTAGGATCCAACCTCCCATTGTAAACCAAGGTAGGTCAGGTACAAGACGATTTAGGGGTTGTGTCCATAGTCTACATGGCCCGAAGTCCAGGA
This sequence comes from Saccharum spontaneum, assembly GCA_022457205.1. Classification (NCBI taxonomy): domain Eukaryota; kingdom Viridiplantae; phylum Streptophyta; class Magnoliopsida; order Poales; family Poaceae; genus Saccharum; species Saccharum spontaneum. Next base: position 20,467,933 of record CM039605.1, on the reverse strand, counting down.
GGGCGCTACTATGGCGTGGATGGACCTCGACGTTGTTGTGGAGTCAGAGGAGCCTCGGGTGCCATCTGGCTGCTTTGTTTTGATGCTCTGATAGTCAGGGCCTATCGGCTTGGACCGACCTCCACCAGGTGCGTCTTTTGGAGGCTTTCTTGGTGACGAAGGCGTCCGGCTTAAGGGGTTGATGAGTGGGCCTAGGAGCCCCCGAGCCCCTGGAGCCGGCGAATGGATTTGTCCCTTAGTGTCACGCCACGTGCGTGACCTTGTTGGAGGAGTGGGCAATAGTGTCGCACTCGCTGGCCAGGGTGGCATCGAGGAGCCCCCTAGCCTTGGACACTCGGGGCACTGGGTTCTAGCCCGACCCTTGGCTTGGGATGAAGGCAAAGTTGAGGATCAGGCTCAGGATATCATCCATTGAGAGCCTGAGGCTTGGGAGAGCCCTGAACAAAGGCCAAGGGTGTCCTCAGGTTTCGCCCGATCCTTTGCCGGAGGATACGCGTGAGCGTACCTGATAGGTATAGTTCCCGAGCCCCCGAGCGATCCTGGAGGGATCGGTCGGGGGGTCCATTGATCGGGAACTTCCTACCATGGGACTTAACATACCCCTATGTTTGAGTCTCCTCACTTAATAATGAGAAGAGGAAAATAATCCAACGAAGATCGATCACCGAGTGCGAAAGCATTACCGTTGCCTTTGTATCTCGCGGCGACATGGCACGAGGCCGGCAATGGTTGGCACATATTGCAAACAATCAAGAGGGAAAATGTGACTGGCGTGCGGGAGGAGGAGGCGATAGTTTTTTTTATTGGCCTTGATATTCAACTCATCGGCTAGTGTTACGGTTTAGTCCAAACGAATGATCTAGATTCAATACACGCTAATAATGGACGACGGATTCGAAACGATAACAAAAGATCACCGTACCATATGCCAATGAAGACGTGTCAGTCACCGTACTTTATAATGATGCATAGAGGCAAGTAATTGAGCATCAACCATCACCAGATCAAACGGCAATGCGAGTTGTAACAACACCGTAACATGGTGTGCCTTTCCGATTTCTTGCCGGCGGTGAAACTATGGATCTCCACCGGTTTAGAAATCGAACCGACGGTGGTAGGGCTTTCCACCACCGGTTCTAACGGTGGTGTGCCTTTCCAGCTTCCAACCGGCGGCGAAGTTTGGTATCTCTGCCGGTCTCGTTGCGTGTCGGACATCGGATACCTAACCGGCGGTGGTAATCCTTGCACCACCGGTTCGGTGTACGATACGGTGGTGAAGAGTAGCAATGTGTCACCGGATCATACGTCGAACCGGCGGTGAAAATGTCTATCACCGCCGGTTGGTCATCTAGAAGGGCCCCCTCAGGTTATGAGCCAGCGGTGACACCGCCGGTTGTCTCAAAACCGTTGGTGAAAGTCCGGGCGGTGATTTACCTTTCTGTAGTAGTGGCAACCTGCACCCAGGCATGCTCTAGCGATTCCGCACGCGTGTTAGATCGAACGGCCCAAAAATTCGCGTGCCCACAGCCGGTAAAACAACCAGTTGTTGTTTAGCAAATATCTAGAAATATACAAAGCTAGTGAATCTTAATTTATAATTATTCTTGTGTAGGTAGCTGGAAACTAACTCTAATTATCTGTTTAATTCCAACAATCCAAAAAGGCTCTTAGTATTTTTTTATATAGATTTTATTAAACTTGAAATTGGTTATAACTGCTTGAGAAACTAGATTTACACTTTTTTAGACCGAGGAGCACATATTTTCTTGAAGGTTTACTTCAACCGCCAAATAATACGTATTTACTTTGAGTTTCACCAACACACTGTCAAAAAAAAAAAACTCTTGTTTTAGCCCTCAAGGAAATTTAGGGTTCCGGTAGTGATGCCGATAACACTTTTTTTTTGTCAGGAATTAATTTGATCAGTTCATCATCCACACTTTATTCTCTTCCCTACGACCCGTTTCTCGTTCTCGTAGTACGGATGGCTTCATCTGAGTACAAAGCATCATTCATAGTCACGTTATAACAGTGATACCGTATGACCGACCGGCTGCAGTTTTAAGGGTGCCTTTGGTTTGGCTTCTGGGAGCAGCAACCAAAGGCCCGTTGCAGGCTTGCAGCTCAGCAGCTTCATTCCAAAGCCGGCTTTCTCCCAGTGCAAAAATCACAGCCCGTCCGGACCTGCTTTCACCGGCTTCGGCTGGAAGAAGTTGGTTAAAATTACCCGCATTGCCATCGATAAGTGGAAAATACCCCTTCGTTCTTTCCCTCCCCTCTCCGTATTCACGCAACGCGCTCGCCTCGGGAGCCTCCATGACCGGCGACCGGCGCCGCCGCGGTTCCAGCGGCTCTCCCCACCGGCCCACCTCTCCCCCACCCAGATCTATTGTTTGCCATCGCCTGGAGCTCCACCCGTGATTCCACTCCCCCTTCCTCGCGTCCTGCTTTGGTCCGGGTGGCGCCAGGAAGGACGCGTGGTGGCCCACCTCTCCCCCACCCAGATCTATTGTTTGCCATCGCATGGAGCTCCACCCGCGGTTCCGCTCCCCCTTCCTAGCGTCCTGCTTTCGCCATCGCCTGAAACAAGCAGCTGGTGCTGAGCTGAACTTGTGTGCAGTGATGGAGTAGCTCTGTTCTTTCCCAAATTTCTCTCAATTTTGGCATGTAAAAATCTTAATTGACCTTAATCAAATTTGTTCTTTGTATATAACTCTACCAGTTTGGTTCAAGGGCAGAGATTGAATTCTCAGCGGATTGGAAGATCTAGAGCTTCAAAGTTTGGTAAATTTGATACACAATTAGGATGCAGGTCCAAGTTCACAGCTTCGTTTCTATGCAAAACTTACAAAAAATTAATTTCCGTTTTCAAAAATCACTATTTATAGTGAATCAATCAATAACATAATATTTTATAACTAATTTGCATATAAACAGTGTCTAATGCAGACAGGGGTATTATAGACTTTTTACACAGCTTACAACCCGCAGCAGCTTGTCCACAGTTGTTTTAGTCAAACGGCTTTCAACTTTCTCACAGAGCCCACAGCCCTCAGCGGCTTTTTTTCCACAGCCACAGGTAAGCTGACCAACATCGTAAGTGGGAAAGGGGTAAACACTTCTGCTGTACTCGTACTATACTCATACTGTACGTTTTATTGCTTTGAGATAAACAAAAAACTCAGACTTACTACTAGCTATAAATAAGGCATTTCATTTTAGTCCACATGATTTTGACAAGCCGATGGTATCGATCTCGAGCCTGCCGGCCAAACAAGTCCAATTTATGATTCCAGTACAATAGTATAGACGACCGACGTGCTGCGAAACAATAAGCAGCATGCACGTTGACTACCGATCATTTTATGCGTTTATTATTACCTCTGCCGACGCAGGTATATAACTACGGCGGCCCGTCGTAAGTTCTTCTTAATTCATCATCAAACAAGGGAGCTTTGCCTCATTAGTAGAGGTAACAAAGACTTTTAGAAAAGAAAAGAAAAGATACAGAAAAAAATTACAAGAACCGGGCCCCTGTAGCCATTGTTCTGTTCCCTGCGCTGTAAGTTGGTGGACGAAGACCGTATGTCGGTGGATCTTGCGCGGCCAGAACTCGGCCTGTTGTCATCTTCTTCCTCACATCATCTGCACGTATATATGCATGGAGAGTCACGGTGATGATGGCATTGCTAAAAATCAACCGGTGGTATCATATAAGCGCTTGCGGGTGTGTTAATAAGAGAATAATTTAGACGACAGAGTATGGCGATCATGTACCGTGGGCGGCTGCGGAGGTTTCATCAGCAAACGATGAGACAAGGATGAGGAGAGAAGCGAAGCACAGCACCACCAAGATTGTTCTCCTTGCCCTGACGGTCACCATGGTGCTGCGATCCGCGTAGTTGGGTATGTACTCTGTAAGTATGTAGTAGATGATTTGTGGGTGTTGGGAGGGCTAGCCTACACAGATGCCGGTCAAGCTCAGCCTACTGGCTAAGCTCTGACTGTAGTTTAAGCTGGTAGCAAACACACATCCATCAAGCTCAGCCTACTTGCTAAGCTCTGACTATAGTAACAAGCTGCTAACGAACTGTGACAGTGGATGCTTCCTAGTAACGTGCACGGTAAAGTAAGCTCTATCTTCCGCATGTTGCCACTGAAAATTAGCCTAAGGCAAGACTTTTATCTTTTTTTACCAGATACGTACACTACTACAGCACCGGCAAGGTGCTGACCCGCGGGCCACCACCGCCGGACATGGAATCGAGAGTGATTTTTTTTTCGAGATCGTGCTTTAGCACGTTTTTCATTAAGCAGAAAAGGGAGTTTTGTACAATCAGGGTCAAAGTTACTATAATCCAAAGATTACCGAAACCCACACCCTTCACCCACACCACACTCGCACGTGGTTGTAATTACATGAAAACTACTGAGCGACAAAGGTGCTGATGGTGAGGGGCTAGTTGGCCTCGTCGTCCAACCCAATCATGTCCAAGTTCATGGCCACTGGGTCGAACTCCCCACTGAATCGAGAGTGATTTTTGGTAATTGAAATGGCGGCAACCCAATTATTTGGAGTAACATGAGTGTTAACATACGTTTGTCAGCTTTTCTTATTAGGTCCTTGGATGCAAGAAATCGGAAGGAAAGAAATACATAGAAGCCGGGATAAAGATCGAGATGAATATATTGGACTTGTACATTTATAGTTGGTCAAATTTGTATGATATCAAGTTTAAGTTGTAGAATTTTGCAAAAGATTTTCAGCGAGTTTTAGATCATCAAATATTTAGTTCAGAGCAAAAAGATGCAGCCAAAAAAAATCAAAAACACCAGCATATGTGCATTGGGTACTTATCTTCACCGGATAATATGACGTGGATTAATTTTGAGATAATTCTCTAAGTGCCATAAAATGTTATAGAAACTCTCTATGCACCACTAGATCTAGAAAAGTAACAGTCCCATGCATACCTTACAAATTGTTTTCTAGACGTGCCACTGCCGTCACAAGTTGCACTAGCGATGGCTAACGGGAGGATGGAAAGGACAGTTTTGGCCCTGGATCCGCTTGTCCGATCGTCCTTATCTTTTTAATTAGTTATCTTCCCTAACCTCATCCACACACTCCTTATTAGAAAAAAAACTTCCATCCGCCACATGACAATCTAAAGTTGAAGCCATATTGGAGTCATCACCGTCCTATGTGGCATCGAAGAGTACTTCGCCAACAAGATGGAGCAGTAGTGATGCTTGGGCGGACACTACCCTAGAAGGCTCATCACCACTAGCTCGGGAAATCCCATCACCACCGCTTAATGGTGGCTTAAAAACCTATATGGATGCTCTCTGTAACACAGTGGAATCCTAAGGTGGGGGTCGCCTGATGAGGACATGACATCATTGGATACGACCATTGTTTATATGGTGAGCTTGTTCCTATATTTGCATAGTGATTTTTGGTACAGTTCACTTGGTTTCATATGTACATGTCGTTATTTGAATGTAGGTACAAATATGTCTTAACGTGCAAGTTCATCAAAGTTGAATTTTCGGTTTATCGGTAGCTCGACAGTACTTCATTGGAAAGGTCATAACTCATCCTTCCGGAGTGCGATTGAGGTCAATGAGCACTTGATGGAAGCTTGTTTGATGAGCTTTCAAATAGATCTAGCCTCATCTCAATATCACGTCAGCAAGGCCTCAAGACCATCAAGATATTCTGTCGTTGTTTCTATCGGGAGCTACACTGTCGACATAGGCTTGTTATTCATCCTTGGGACCCTGGCCCAAGTGAGAGCACACCCCAAGGACTTGGAGAACACACCAAGGAAGCTCTTGGATGTCCTCCTCCTTGGTCACCACCTTAGGAGGCCAACAAGGACGTCCAAGCCAAGACGCAGTCCAATTTAAATTCGAGTCTTCTTCGGCCTTCAGGATCAGTCTATAATAAAACAGATGCCCAGGACACATCCGGACTCCGTTTTCGATGATCCACATATGGATGGAAAGATAATTTCATAAGCTAACCAATGGATTTAGTTTGAGGCCCAAATTCTATTGGAGTCAACGGAAATCATCGAAACAAGTTGACATTCAGAATCTATCAGGGCGCTGTGTCGCCGTCTTTTGGGCTATTTGGGCCTTGTAACGTGTCGAGACTTCTTAGCGACGTGAATAGGGGTCCTTGGATGCTCCCTAGGATTTATAATAAGTAGCCACCACCTACGTTAGGTTTGAGTTTTGTTTTAGATCAATCTGTCTCTAAACAGTCGTCGTTATCGGTTTGCGAGACCCCAACTTCGAGTGCTTAATCATATATCCGCAATTGTCACTTCAATTGAGTTGCATTTTATCTTATTCTTGCTTGTGTTCTTCGATTCACAGCAGGGATTAGCCTTCGTGGCGAGGTCAACCGGATTGTGACATGGTTGATAACCAGAGGAGACGTGGTGCTAAGGTTGCAGGGTTCGGGTCTTTGTAATATGAAGCCGGATCAGTGTGTCGCTCTCGGACCAAATCGATAGTTATCTTGAACCTGACGGAAGATCGGGAATCACGTCCCCATCATCGCCAAAGTAATCAACAAATTTCCACTCTAAGAGGATATTTTCATTGTGTTTGTGGTGCTAGAGCATACCACATTTGTCCACTAGCACCGAAGAGCTCTTCTTTAGAGTTTAGTGCACCTAACGACTAGATTAAAGGAGTCACTGATCTAGCCATTGGGGGGCTCCGTTTGTAAGATCCACCGAAGCTCTCTGGTGGGTATGCAAAAAGTTAAAGTTGGTAATGGCTAGTTTCTTGAGTGGGCTTATATATAGAGATGTGGTCAAGCATTTTAGCTCTCTTGGTACTCTCATCTGATAACCACACCTACTAGAACTAAAGAAACCTCTCCACTCACATTTGCTTAGTTGAAATTATTTGGGTGAGATTGGAGTTGATCTAGTGATTTGCATCAAGAGTCACTACAAGAAATGTGCCATCTTTTGACATTTGATACATATGTCATAATATCTAAAAAATATGTCATTGGTCATCATTTGTGACGCTACGTCGACGAAAAATCAAATGTCAAAAGATTAGTGTCATAGATGACAACTTTTGATGTTTAGATGTTCATGTCATAGCATTAAGACATTGATTTTGAACATCACAAACGTTTAGAACAACTAATTTTATGTCACAAGTTCTTAAACCTCACCACGTAAGTATATGCCATGTAGGATGGCTTGTTGACGTGGCCCTAAGGTGGCAGACTCTAGGAACATCATAATCATAAAATTGAATTCAGCCTATTTGAGCCCAGGTAACAGGCAAGATTATAGTGGGCTAAGCCCATTTATTTGGGCCTTTTTTCTTAGCCCATTATTTGTTTAGATTTTTTTTGCCCTTTTTTTCCCTTAGATCAGGCCAGCCCATGCCACAATTTAAACTAGGCCCACACCACATTTTGTCAGCCCGTACAATCTTTTAACATTATTTTCAGCCCAATATTCAATACAACACAGGCCACTTAATAATCAGCCCATATATCGTAGCCCATTACCATCAAAATTAATTAATACAATAATTAATAGTTATAGTACACATGAGAAGTACATTAACTATAGTACAGCTGCAAATTCTTCGAGTACCCACAACGTGCAACCAGGTGCACCGAAACTTGAAACACGAACCAGCATCAAATTGCATTTAATCTTATTTTATAGCTAATATCATTCAGTACTTCACGTTATTACAAAACAATCATCTAACAGACAGCTTATGTTATGTTTATAAAAAAAGTAAATTTAAGTCAGAAACAAAATAGGTGGTGATATGAAAAAATACTTCTACATGATGAGCTGATTCCACCATAAGGTGGGAACCACCATGCTAAAGAAGTCACACAAAGCTGTTAAAGCAGCGCATAATAAGGTAATCTCGGGTGCCCACTGCACATATATAGCTAAACAATGGAATGGCTACGTGAAAAATGCACTCAGGTCCCAGATTTAAACAATTTTAGCACCAAAATAATAGACTATTGCATGGGAATCTACTAAATCTCAGTTAATTCCTTCTGACGCTTCATTGTTGCAGAAACTTTTCTATAAAATCCAATTGGTCTTGATACCAATTTGTATGTTATGTCATATCACACAAGGATATGAAATACCGCTCGTAAGTGATCATCCATGCACATGATAAGCTTGAAAAAGGTGTTAGTCTCAAAGATACCAACTTGTAGAGTGACCTCCATCTAAAAGTGTGCATGTAAGTGTGGAACACTTGTAGGAGAAATGTACTTGTACTTTTGAGGTCATAATACCACTTGAAAGATAATGTTACTTGGAAGTGAACATCACTTGTGGGCTATAATTGGAGTAAGGTATCTACAATTTGGACTTTGGCAAATATAAGATAAACTAATTTAAAATAAGCTATGTGTCATGCTCCTAAGCAATTTAAACCACATAGGTTTTCTCCATGGATAAGTGTAAAATGAGCAGCCCTGCCATATGAATTAACTAGTGTATGCAAAAACAATAATTTAAATGTGCACATGCAAACCTAGGTATAAAAGGAACTAGAATTTGTAAGAATTCAAATCTAGTTACATAACATGAGTAGGGGAATTTGGGTCCACAATTCTTCACTAAACCATTTGGCAATGGCATGATTCAATGTGATGCACCCCATGATATGTACTCAAGCTTTTCCAAATCTCCAAATTCCCCAACGTCCATTGGACTTCTCACTTCCCCTTCAAGGTCTAAACTTTCTTGGTGCTCTTCATGGTTGAAATAATTTCTTTTGGCACCCAAACTTGTTTGACCCCTCTTATATTGGCATGCTTGTTCACCTTGATGGCCATCACCTTGTCATTTTTCTTCTTCAACAAGTATGGTGTAGTGGTCTTTATTGTCCACCTTGTTGGTGTAGGCGTTGGAGAGATTGCTTGTCTTTCTTTTGTTTTTCTCTTTCTTCTCCCCATTCTCACCTTGCATTCATAGGACTATCCTATAAGTCCTATGAAATACTGACTTCTTGAATTGCTCTCATTTGCCTTAAGCTTGAATTCATGGCACCACATCAGACCTTCAAACGCTTCCTTGTCTTCATTATCCTCCAATTTACCATAAAAAAACCCAGCGATCTCTGCTGGCTCAGTGTCAAACCATATAGGGACATAGTTCTTCTTCTTCGCAAAGAATCTTATCTCCCCGAGGCTAAACGATTTGAGGAAAATCGAATGGTGACCACCACGATGCAGAACGTGATCGAAAAAATAATCCGGTCGGCAATATCATGGCTCTACGAATCCGAGTACGCGTGGTTGGCGATGAACAAGGCGATGCCCTGCAGCTCAAGCTCTGACTTGAGAGCCACTTGCAGAACTTGGAGAGGCCGCCCTCGTCGTGGTAGCCAATGTACATGTCGTAGCTCAGGTGCTTGGCCTTGGAGGACGGTGACGCCATGGAGCTCTTGGTGAAGGACACCCGCAGCACGGGGAATGAGAACGACACACGCGGTGGCAGGGGCTAGCGTCGTCATCGCCGCCGCCGTAGGAAATTTTTGGCTACGTCTTTACTGCTGGAGTCGTAGCGTTCGGATGGCGTTGGAGCCGTTGGAGCACGACGTCAACGACCATGCTGTGATGGTGCTGATGCTAACATCGGTGGTGACCTTGGTTTCATGGCGCGTCTAAGGCTCCTATTCTGGCAGCAGAGGAGGAGGTGGGTCGAGAACCCGAGGTGAGATGTATGGGGACTGCATGACGATGAATAGAGGTGTGGCGTGATGGAGAGAAAGAGCATTTTAGACATTTTCACTAGCTGTGTCACATGTCATGCCCGTCAAAATATGAAAAGCCAACGGAATATGGATGCAACGACGTGAGAACTGAAAAAATTCGGACCTACCGTGATCGTTTAACTTTTCATGTGGTATACGTCCGAAATTATACTTTTTCAATGGAACAAGGGGAAAGAACTCAAAATGTGGAAAGACATTTTTTTTTTCCGTGTGTGTGATTGTGGAAAGACATTCTTTGGGACTGCCCAGCGCCTCAGGCTCTTCCGTCCCTACACCGAGTCCAGCCATCGCCCCGTGCACCCGTCTCCTTCCCCTTCCTACACCCCGCACGCCGCACCCCACTCCCAGATCCCACTGCTCCCCAGATCCGCGCCCGAGCCCTAGTCTCCAGATCCGCCGCGGCGCCGGAGCACTCCTCGCATTGGCGTCCGCGGCGCCATGGCGTGCCTCGCGATCTCCCTGCAGCCGGTGAACGGCCCGGACATCCTACTGCAAACGCGGTCCTGGTTCCCCGTCTCCCGCGCCCTCGCCGCCGTCTCCGCCTTTCGCCTCGCGCGCCTCCACCTCGCACGTGGCAAGCAGCAGTCCTCCTCATCCTCCGCCTCCTCGGCCTCGCTCGACGCCATCGGCGACGACCCGCTCGCCGCCGCGTCGGGGCAGCTCGTTGTCGGCGTCGAGTCGCAGTACCGCGTGGTGTACCGCCTCGTCAACTCCATCTACGTGCTGGGGGTCACCACCGCAGGCTCCGACCATGCCGCCCCCGCTGTCAACGCCTTCGCCGTCGCCGACGCCGTCAACCAGACCGTCTCCGTCGTCGTCGCAGCCTGCCGTGGCGTCGACGTCACCCCCGAGAAGGTGCACCGCAAGTATCCCGAGGTCTATCTCGCTCTCGACCTCGTCCTCCACGGCGTTGGCTCCGTCCGCCTCTCCCAGATCCTCGCCACCATCCATGGCGACAACCTCGCGCGCATGGTCAACTCCTCCCCCGACGCCGAAGCCCGGGCCCGCGGCGCGGATCCCTGGCCCGCCGTCGAACACCTCGCGCAGGACCGCCATGCTGCGAGGGAGGGCTTCTCGGGCGCCTCTTTCGAGCTTCCCCTGGAGACGCTCGCGGCTGGTGACGAATTCTCGTCTAACATCGCCCCTGCAACCACTGTTGCTACTGGGGATGAGCCACCACCTGAGGAGGCAGCACCTGTGGAGAAGGATCCCTTCGCAGCCAGTGACCTGATTAACAACAAGCCGGAGGAGGCATTGGTGGGTGGATTCAAGAAGAACAAGGAGACTGCCCTTGTGGTTGCTGATCCTGCAGCTGCGCTAGCTGGATTGGAGGTCACGACTTTACCGCCAGCTGAGGCGACTAAGCCGACATTTATTGGAGTTGAAGGGTTTGAGGGTGATTATGGTGGCATTGAGTTTGGCAATGATGAGGCTTCACTTGCTGAGGCGTTTGAAGGGCTCAATGCGCCATTTGGTGGTGGGCTGGATGCTTCTGAGTTTGTTACAACAACGAAGAAGGATCACAAGGACAGGACCGTCACTGGTCTTGAGCTGCTAGTAACAAGTGGGAAGCCACCGAATGCAGCTGCTGGTACTCCATTGGAAAATCTGTTGGTGACCAAGCGTACAGAAATGACTGCTCCTGAGTTGTTTATTGCTGAGGAGATCAATGCAGAATTCAAGGAGTCTATTCTTGTTCGTGTTGGCTTGAAGGGTACAATCTTCCTGCGGACCTTGCCACTGAATAAGGCAGCGGGCAAGGAGACTGAGTTCTCATTTCGTCTTGAGGGCACATCAGGAATGAAGAGGGCTGCATTGCAGAGTAATGTGTTGAGTAACCTACAGAATGGACTGTTCCATGTCAGGACTGTGTCGAAAGAGGAGCCCATTCCCCTCATGAAGTACAGCTTCCTACCGAAGCACTCGCCTCTCCCTTTGAGGATGCGCCTAGTGAAGCACCACAGTGGGACGTTACTCTCAGTGATGATACAGTACGCATCCAATCCAATGCTACCCCAGCCTCTGAGCAATGTTACATTCATTGTTAAGCTTCCTGTGGATCCCACTCTGCTCAATGTTTCACCCAAGGCTGTGCTAAACCGGGCAGAGAGGGAGCTTAGATGGCATATTTCAGAAATTCCCCTGAAAGGTCCAGCCGGGAGGCTCAGGGCGCGGATGCCTGTTGACCAAGACTCCAAAGATGGTGAACTAGAGGTTATTGGGATGGTGAAGTTTGCTTACCAAGGTCCATTCACATTGTCTGGCATTAAACTACGCCCAGCCACTGATGGAATTGCCCAATTTAATGAAGTTGGCCATACCTTCTCCAGTGGGATTTACCTGTGCATCTGATAGGTACCTTCTTGTACTGTAGGTGCTTCTTCACCTGTTTCTATGTTTGTTTGTTTCTACAGCAGGGTGTGAAAATCCTATTGTATGTAGCAAAGTGTGTTTCTTTCTGTGAGGCTGAAATTCTATCACGTTTTTGGGTTGTCTGTTTCTTGATATGTCATTTGTGATTACTCATGAAAGCTACTTTATACATCATCAAGGTTATCAATCACTCATACGAAGAAACAATGTACTGCTCTATTTGATTGCTTCTCTTTTTTCTTAGCATGCATTACTTAGAGATGTTATTGCCTCTGTTCAAAAGAGAATGGCACTGTAATTAGCTAGTATTAGATGATATCTAGTTATTCATGCAGGGCAACTGATCGATTTTTATTACGAAAAGATTGAAACGGTTGCATTCTCTGTTTTTATTGTATGATATCCCTGTTCATCAAGTTAAAGTTAGGAAGATTGCACTAATAGGTTACTCCCTCACTTCCCTCTGATTGCTAATGTAAGTTGATTAGGGACATTGACATGCTCTACAAGGTGGAATTTTTATTGCCAATTTCTATGAAAAATATGTAGCTAAAATCATGTCTTGAAACTATTTTTTATGATATAAGTGTACCAGCATCAATCTTACATTTTCAATCTATCTAGGTGTTCTTATTGTAATGTTCAAAGTTGAAAATAGGAATCCTAGAGTGACTTGTATTACGAGGAAATACCTGTTTAGCAATTAGGATCAAGTTTCAATTTCAGTTTCATATAAAATCCACTGTAGAGCTTTCTCTGGAAAGAAAGAAATCCCTACTGATGCAAGTTAACAGTCTTGGCAATGATTAATATACTCGGCTGTATGTATGGCACATTGATATTTCTGCAAATAACCAAAGAGAGAAAGTGACAACTGACAAGAGTATTGGTCAACATATGCTCAAGTGCAATCTTGGGTGTTGGATCTAATCTGATTGGCCCCAAGTGAAACGTTGGAGTTCCCTCATAATTGGGTTGACTTATGCCCAATTAGATTTAGTCAAATTAGAACTTAAAAGTGATAAGAGGTAATTAGTTAGTCAAATTAAAAGTGATAAGAGGTATGGGGGAGTTCCCACTTCTCACTTTTGGGCCACTCAGATTAGATCCAATACACAAGATTGAGTTTGTGCATATATACTCTTATACACTTTATATTTCCTCATAATTAAATTACTGGCAAGCTGAGCATGTTCATGATTACTGTGCCCCCCAGCCAGTTTGGGACACCAAACTGGTTTGAACACCCCTATAGCCCCTATCTTACTATTGGTTTCCTGGCTGATTATTAGTGAATGAAAATGGTAGTGTATAAACATTCACATCATTAACCTCAAGTGTCACTCATTTGATACTGAGAAATCTGTGTTTCATTTTTTTACTCTTAAGTAAATTCCTAAACTCCTAATAAGAGTACAAGACGCGATATCCTTATATTGCATACTAATTCCCTTGCACCCATTGATTCATTGAAGTTCAAGTTTAACTGAGATCTTGTGCAAGTCATCATCGCAGTCGCATATTGCTTGTGTCAATACTGGTTAATATGAAAGTTATACTGCCTGTAGTGAGCATGGTCTTATCTTCTTGTTCAGATTTGTTTGCGCTGGAACATTAGATGAATATTGGTACCCTGAACAGATTATTGCTTCTAAATTGGAGTGAAAGAAACTGTCTCAGCTTTATCATGGACAGTAGAAGTCCATTTAGTACAATGGTAATAAAGAAGTGATGTCCTCAAATGTGTGATCACAAGTTTGTGTGGTGTCCAATACCTGCATGATCATGTAAATTGTTTACTTAAAAATGACATGAATTTAGTATGTTCATCAGAAAATGTCTTCAGAGTATCCATCATTTTATGTATGCATATATATTGCTATAGAAATTAATAGCTGAACTTTTGTCTGGTAACCCGAGGTGTGTGTGGTGTGGTGTGAGTTTGTATTGGGTATTTGAGCCTTTCTTTTCCCTATCTTAATGCAATGATACGCAGCTCTCCTGCATATTCCAGAAAAGAAACTTTTAGTTCAGAATATATTGACTGGAAGCTTCCCTTCATTTCTGAAGTAACCCAACTAATGTCACATTTTCACTGAAGGTTTTTAATGCTATGGTTATTTCTCAAATTGATGCTTTCATTTAGCTGTCAAATATTGGCCTTGGGAAAAGCAATGCCTTGTGATTATGAAGAACTTGTTTTCTAGTTTGTTTGAATCATCTGGAACTAAATAATATGTTTTACTTGGTTTATATAGTTCTACTAAAATTTTATGCATCCTCAGAAACATCCTGAAAAGTATACTTTTTTTTTTGAACATCTGAAAAGTATACTTGTTTGCACTACTTGACCCATCCGCAGCCCACAGAAACTTGGTTTTATTTTTGAGACAACTCACAACTTATGCTCCATCCTGGACACATAGAGATGGCAACGGGCACAAACCCGCTGGGTTTTGCCATCCCAAACCCATACCCATGAACAAAAAATCTACCCATCAGAAAACCCATGACCCATCACGGGTTTAATTCTATGCCCAAACCCATGCCCGCTCGGGTCACGGGTACCTAACAGGTCACTCGTGCCCGTGATAACAAGCACACCAACTTTTATATGTTTTATTAGCAACAAGCATGCCTTTTTGGAAAAAAATATTTATTACTATATTTCTCTAATACAAAGTACATAGAGCAGTACGGGAAAAAATTCACAACGACACATGTATTCAACGCTTAGGCACAAAGCCACCAATGTTGCCTTGTTGTGAATTGTGAATTGTCCTACGTCCATGTGCTTATATATAAGAGCTTGGTACTGGTCTTGTTTGAACAGACGAGGTGGGACTATTTCTTCTCTCAGTGAGTAAAGCTAGCAGGCAAACATCACTGCTGTTGTAGAGTGCCAACAAGTCACTATGCTAAATGGGCCGGCCCAGAATTAGACAGGTCTCATGTGCTCTCAAAGTCTCATGTGTGTGAGTGTCATTTTTTTCAAAAATCCTACTGTGTAGTGCCGTGTATTCTTATTTCCTTTTATTTTTTCTCTACAGTTATATACTTTCAGGAAAATTTAAAAATACTCAATTATTGACATAATACATGATAGATCAGGTTTAAAAAGCCCATGGGTTTATGGGTTTGGGTACTGTATCCCCAAACCCACACCCACGAACCCGCTGGGTCTGGTTTTTTACCCATTAACCATGGGTAGAGAAGTTGACCCATGCCCTTGCCCTAATAGGGTAAAAACCCATCGGATTTCGGGTACCCATTGCCATCTCTAGACACATGTTTGGTTTTGGCTTTTCAAACCATCTGTATTAATTGAAAGTTGGAATTTCTTCCATCAGTTTATCTTATTTGGGAGTGAAGTATTCTAGGCGCAAACAAAAGGCCCACAAGGAGAAACAGTGTGGCTGAGTCAGGAGTTTCCAGGAGTTCATCATCTTAGTTAGCCCTTCAGGATAATAGATGTCGTATATGAGTTGGTTTGTTAGGAGATCCTTTTGGCAGATGTTTGAGGCAGTAGCATGTAATCCATCCTATATAAGCTAGGCATTGTGTACAACAAACTCTTAAGCAATAGATCTTTCTATCGTGCTCCTCCCTGTGCTTCGTGCCTTTTTTGTTTGCAGTGCATTGTTGTTGGCCCAACAGCTGTGGGTGCAGAGTGCATGGCCATGTAGAGTAGCTGAATATCCCTCCACCATCTCAGTTTTGCCTGTAGCATGTAGCAATGATGTGCGTTATGACACAGAATTGAACTCTGCGCCTGCCATTTCATAGAATCTATCTGCTCTTTTTTTTTTGTCTTCAACACCAAGAGCCTTGTGTATTTATTACTAATTTCATTGATTTGGTAATGCTTAATCTTTTATTTCTTTTTAGAATTTTAGGTTTCCTACCTTGCTAATCTTCCATTTCCCGCTTATATTTTGTATAGCAACTCTAGGTAGAGCTAGGCTGCAAATAATTCTAATACCTTGTCTTTGTATTCCTTTTTCACCCTTTTGTTTTGAAAAGAAGCTGCTAATCTATTAGATTGTTTCTTGTTCCACTCAGAGGAATCTATGTTTTATTACATTCAAAACATTGCACTCTTTTGTTTCTTATGAGTTATTTTTTTATTTAGTTGTGATATTGACTTAGCGTGATATTATTTGTTACCATATAATATCAGTTTGTCTGTAGGCCTTTTGATATATCTTGGTTGGGTGTTGTCAGTAAGTGGATTATTCAAGGTCCTGCGGGCAGCTGCAACATTTATTTAATGTTTTTTCTTTACTCGAAATTTTATTGGGTCATTTTAGATGGAATCTTTCTTAATTTTGTTCATCATTTTCTGTGACTATTGTGAGCCATGAGGTTCATGGTTAAGCTTCAAGTTATCAGCTAAGGAGGGCCAAGTTTCTGCAAATCATGGAAATTAGGAGTCTGCAAATGATCCAATTTTGTTTTGTTGGGTGTTCATAGTTCATATGATGGGATCCATGCATACCACCTGGTTTAGAAGCACTTTTGAACTTTTTATATGGTCCATTGTGTAATGCAGCACCTTGCACCGTGGTACAGGGGTCAGCTTGTCATTCAGGTCTTGCTCTTCTTTCATGACAGATGATCTCTCCTACTATGTCAAAAGATGAAGGCAGCATTCATTTATTCCCATTACAAAGAGTAACATGTTTGAAACTGCATCGTCCCAACTGAAGTCAGATTGGCTCAACTGTTTATGGATTTCCTGAGTGGTGATGTAAAAGTTCCCAAAATTGACAGCAGCAGTATCATTTGCCTGTGCGGCTCCATTATCATTGTCTGGTAAGTGATATGGAGCTTATTACTGGACGTAAAGTATTTTTGACACACGGTGACCAGTGGCACGTGCCTCTGATGTGTTTGTTATACTCCAGTACTGAGGAGTAGTGCTCAATTTGCAGCTGCACTTCCCTTGGTTATATCAGCAGATTAAGTTAGCTATCTTCGCACCGCCATTTTACCTTTGTTATTGAAACTGAATTGCTACCATGTCTTGCTGACTGATGTGGCGCTTGAGGTCACGGTTCCTTCTTCATTTTCAGCTTCATTTAGTGAAATAGTACGTATGTTTTAATCGTTACACCAAAGGGCCGGGGTGGAAGTGATTGTGGTTCATCAGTCTATTGTGTGCTGTGTTGGGAGGGAAGAATGGAATGGAGCAGCTGATGAGGACGCGGGGGACTGATCCCAGGCCGCGGGCATGCTCAAGTCCAGGGACGGCAACTCACTGCCAGCTGCGACCTTCATCAGGGGCAGTCATGCGCCAAAGAGGGTTCAGTTCTTCGTGTGGCTGCTCTCGCACCGGGTGAACCTAATGAAAAAGAAGATTGTTGATAGCCCGACGTGTGAGCTCTGTGTGCTGCACGATGAGAGACGGTGGACCACATTTTTGCAGGCTGTGCTTTTGCCAAGGAGTTTTGGGCTAAGGCTGTGTTTAGTTGGGAAAGTTTGGGTGAAAAGTTACTGTAGCACTTTTCGTTGTTATTTGGTAAAATTTGTCCAACTATGGATTAATTAGACTCAAAAGATTCATCTTGAACTTTACAGATAAACTATACAATTAGTTATTTTTTTACCTACATTTAATGCTCCATGCATGCGTTTAAAGATTTGATGTGATGGGTGGAAGAGGAAATATTTTGGGTTTGCATAGCAACTAAACAGGGCCTAAGATCGGCATAGCCCTGCCCCCTGACGCAACAACCTTCTCTCACAACATCCACAACATTTCTAGACCTGCTTCTGTTCCACTTACTCAGTTCAGCACCTTCATTGCCCTGTGCTGCTGGCAAATTTGGAAGCGGTGAAACGGAGCAGTCTTCAGAAATGAGAGAGCAAACCTTCGTCAGACCCTCATGGCCTGTATTTCTGATGCCGCTTTGTGGAAGCTGAGATTTCCAGTTCGACATAGGCCAACTGTAGAAGTATGGTGTGGTGTTTTTTTCGGCAGCCATGTAATAAGCAAGCTAGAAAATCGATCAGACTGTTAAAATGATGTTTTCGTAAGCTGTAAACAAAACTGCTTACAAATTCAGGTGGGGATCCCCGCCCCCATCAACCCCCCCCCCCCCCCCCCCGCCTGGCCTGGCCTGGCCCGCCTGCTTACTTAGGGGGTGTTTAGTTCTCAAAAATTTTCACCTCAAAACATCACATCGAATCTTGCGGCACATGTATGGAGCATTAAATGTAGACGAAACAAAAAACTAATTGCACAGTTCACTGTAAAATCGCGAGACGAATCTTTTAAGCCTAATTAGTCCATGATTGAACAGTAATTACCAAATAAAACAAAAAACTACAGTACCCAAAACCAAAAATTTTCGCGAACTAAACACCCCCTTAACCGCTCTGGTCTGCTATATATGGAGGACTGTGGTCGCCTGCTCGGATCTCTACCTTACTGGTAGAGTTGAACACGACGCCGTAGTATGTTATCCGTGGGCGGCTGCTCGACGGCAACGCTGAGCAGTAAGGCGAGGGAAAGTGGTTGCTCGATGGAGCATGTGTGGACTTGTGTTGGTGCTCGACGACGATGTCGGAGGCAGTCGGAGAGGGTGACAAGTTGCAGAGCTGCGTGTCGATCCCATAGTTGGTGGCACAGCACGGGAACGGCAGACTCATCCAGAAGAAAATCAAACAAGGAGAAGCTGGGTGGAATTGCAGGCATAGGCGGACCGACCTATAGGGCGAGGCAGGGCGGCCGCCCTACCTCCCCTCCGGCCGAACCTGACCCCCGGTGGCGCCCCGAGTTTAGACACTCGATGATGAGACGACAGACGAGTCGGGAGATTGAAGACGAGAGCGGCAGCGGCGCAGCTCTCCGATAGCCTAGTGGTGGACAGCTGGGGCATCTATTTACCTAGGCTTTGTCTCTACTTTCTTGTGTGGGCTAGTGTCCCCCTCCTGGCCTCCTGATAGCCTAGTGCCCTGGTCACCGGACGCTCGTCCACCTAGTGAGGAGTGTGCTATTTAGAATTTACAAATCATGAGAACTACCGGTGCCTGTTAATGAGTTGAGAGTGTCCTAACAAATAAAGCTTTCTCTAAATAAAAAAATAGGGATGAAAAATAAACAAGACATGTGTAAATGTACATGGGTATTTGTCTATTTGACATGCATATTTACAACTTTTGATCATGATATGCTCATCTTTGTTTTTAGGCAAAATTTTAGTCAATAAATTCGCCCTACCTCCATTTTTGCGCTGGGTCCGCCTCTGATTGCAGGGAGATATAAAGACACGAGAGTCGTCACATAGAGTATCATAAGCAATCGAGGTGGGATGACATACCACGGTTAACAAACTCAGTGCCATTTATCATCTTGGAAGCACTTGGAAGGGCAGGATGAACTGTGTGAGGTTGGCATCAACAAGCACCAACAGGAAGAATACATCTGGTCTGGGCCGTAATAAGGCCTCCGACCTGAAGATGCCAATCAGCTCACCTTGTAGACGAGACGCATCACCAATGCTTGTTTCCATCACCTGCCTCCACCAGTTTGTTTCCATCACAAATGAGCCATCACCATCTTTAAAACCATTGGCACGTGTGCTCATCTTCTAGTCAGTCTGGAACACATGAGTTTACTGTGGGTGCTTAATTTCAGCTCGCATTCTGAATTATCAGCGCCACGTGTGTTTAGCTGTGCAATAGTTTGCAGGTAGTCTTCATAGGGTTCAAACTCTGAATCTTGAGCCAACCATGGATGCTATCTAATAATTGCGTACAACAATATATTCTAAGCATTCCGCTGAGTGTTTATCATCCGGTTTGTTTGGATAAGACATTATTGAGCTGGGTATTCAGAACAGTATTCAGCTGAGTTTGGGGCTAAATAAATTTCAGTTTGCTCTGTCCAAACAACTACAGAGCTTTGTTCTGAAATTTACTGTTTCGGCTGAACCTTTGGCTTACCACTTACCGATGAAGCTAATTTATTTTACTAATCTAAAATCTTATGGGAGGTTAAAGTTGTAAATGAGATAGTGAAACTAATAAATACAAAAATCAAGCAGACTGGATGAGATGGATGGAAAAACTGGTTTGGTTTCAGAGGTTCATGTATTCTAAGAACTGTCTTGTTAATACAAGTTCTACTTGCCTCCATACATACAAAGAAGATATCTGACACAAAAAAAATGAAGTATATATTCGTATTTGAGCAAAAAAACAAAATCTTGATATCTGCGAAAAAATTGTCCTCATTTGGAAATAGATATAACCACAATGGCAACATCAAAATAATAGACAAATTGATGATGTTACTGGACATTAGTTCATCATTTTCTAATGCTACATACAAATTGGACTTGTCATGAATCATGATGTCATTGTGCATCCATGTTTAATTGACTAACTACTTTTTGAGGAATAAAAAGGCAAAAAAAAACTATGGAAAACTGGAAACATTATGGACAGACAGGTCAAGGCTAATCGACTGAAGAAGAGAGATTTATTTCAACAAAACAATCAAACCTCACCACCATTATTTCAGTGATCACAATAAGTCAGCTCATTGTCCAAATATCTGACTGATGATGTCTTTGTGCGTATATAGTTCACATCCTACGGCTAACAAATAACTTGAAAGAAAAATAGTATCTCAATCTATCAACTATTCTATACCATTACTACTGCAATTAACAAGGAATTAACTAGCCCAGTTGGATAGCCATCACGACAACAATAAAACAAAATGCTCGTATATTAGATATTCTAAGCACACGACTTTCATCAGAGAGAATTCACATCGACAGTTACTCATAACTAAATTATTGATCTCAACATTAATCTTGGATCAGCTAAACTATATACGAAGTCGTTTTAAAACTCGCTCTGTCTGGAAGTAAATTCAAGGCTGCCACATCCATGAAGAACCTTGAGCAAAATCACCCCATATCTGGAGTGAGAGAAAAATAGCTAACATACGCTAATGAATCCTATACTCATATCAAAACGTCAGATTCAGATTTTAGTGATGTAATAAAAATATTTTTTGCAGCAATGTGGTTACCAGCTAATGTTCTATCACCTCATTATTCATTGATATTAGACTTGCCAATTACTTGTAAATGATAGAAGACCACAGAAGGAAAATGATTGAAACAGAAAAATATTGCTTAGCTTCTAGATAAAACGTCATAACATTAATTAGATACCATCGATCCATATATGGTGTGGCAGTCAGCCATCACCACTAACAAAAGACAAGTTTTGCAAAATGTAATACCCTCAGCCCCTAATATCCCTTAAAACAAAGCTAACAATTCAGAAGGATGGTTCAAACGGTGACCTAATTGGACAACCAAAGAAAACTAAATCTTGCGAGATTTGGCTGCTTCCTCCAAAATCTCTATAGTGAGAGCAGGGCATTCTCTTTTGAGGTCCTTATACCCTTGGCTTGCGACCACCTCATCCATTCTGTTTGAAGAATTGATGAATCGAAAGCAAGCATCTTTAAGCTTGCTGCAGTGATACTGATCAGCTATAATTAAAGTGGTTGCGACACTATCAATGGCAAGCTTCTTGCAAAGAATGTTCTCGCACATCAACTTCATCCTTTCCAAGCCGTACCTATCAGCAGCGACAAGTAAATGCTTGGACATCTCTTGATGGTCAGTTGCATCAAGATCATTCATGATGGGCAAAGAATCAGTGTAGATGAAGTGTAGCAAGGCCTTGAAAGCAGGAGGCTCTATATCTTCAACTACTATGCTCCCCTTCTTGTTGTTCCTCATCGGTCCATAGAGCTCAGCCTTGAAAACGGGCGATCTCATCGCAAGCACAATTCTGTGGGCTCGGAACGCCTCTTCTTTAACCCTGAATGTCACATCCACCCCTTCCTCCGACTCCAGAAGCTTTTGAAGATCATCTTGCAGATTCGGTGGTGGCACATCAATCTCGTCCACCTTGACTACAGCGAGGTCGCACTCGATCTCGAGGCACTCGTCCTTTAGGTATCCTAATGCTTCCAGATCGCTCTTCATGATGAACTTTTGGGCGCCCCAGTTTGAGCTTTCATGGTTGAATACCATCTTAGTTGAGAAAAAGGAGGATGAAAGCCCAGTGGCCTGGTTAACCAGCCTGAAGTCAAAGAGCACAGTCGCCTCTGTATTTTGGCTCATGAGCTCGAGGAAGACGGCGGCGTAGTCCTTGTACTCGTCGATGTTTCCGTTGGGATAGTATCTGATGGACCAGTTGTGGCCGCCGGCGGAGAAGGTGGCAGAGCGGACGAACATCCCGACGCCGAAGCCCTTGTGCACGCTGCTGCCAACGACCGTGAACGAGTGCGTGACCCGCGCGGACTCTGCTGCGGCACACATCGACGCTGTTCTCGTGCTTGGCCTCTCTGGTGCGGCAGACATTGGTGGCGTTGCGCAGAGAAGCTGAGAGGGTTTTTCAGCGAATGCTTCCGTCCCCAACACGAGACGAAAAGGGGGTTGCTATGGTTCGGAAGAAGCAAGCCGCCCGCAAATTAATTACTCAGACCGAGTGCTCGGAGGCTGTCCGTGTTTTTATCGCAAATGGGCCGAATTCTGATATTGGACCAGAGGAGGTAGGTGGATCGTTTCTTCTGTACATACCTGCACATCCCATGTTTTTCAAAACTTATAAAAATGTTATTGTTGTTAAACCAAGCATCTAAATTAAATTTTGATTACGGGTTTCTTGCAATAAATGCTTCAAAACAAGATTTTACATGGATATATTTAGATAAAATTTATTAATGAACATTTATCTTATGATGATAGAATATTTTCATTTATTGAGCAGAGACAATGTTCTAGATTCAGAGAAAAATGTTCCGTATTTATAAGAAAAATATTCTCGATTTATAAGAACATATTCTAGTTATAGGTTCATGTAATTGGTATTATAATATACAAAAAAATAAAAATATAATAACAAAAATATAAAATATATAGAAATAGTAAATAAATGCATACATAACATAAATAAAAAATATTAAAATCTAGAGCAAAGCATAAAGAAAAACACGTAGTAGAGAAAGAATTAAAAGAACATCACATGTGTACTTTTCAAACATCCTAAAATATACAGAACATTACATATATACTAAGTGAACATCATTAAATACATATAGCTACATACATCATATATATATATATATATATATATATATATATATATATATATATATATATATATATATATATATATATATATATATATATATATATATATGAGATCCCACGACGTGCGGCTACGGTCCTGACCTGACCGTCCAAGCCTCCGCGTCGTGCGGCCTCGGCCCGAGGCTGGGAGCTTGGGAGGATGCAGCACCGGGCGCTTGCGGACCCGCGTCGGGTGGCTACGGCCCCATGCCAGGAGCCTGTGGCCCCGCACTAGGAGCCTGCGACACCGCGTCGAGCGGCTGTGACCCCGCACCAGATGCCTGCGGCTCCACACCGGGAGCCTGCGGCCCCGCGCCGAGAGCCTGCGACGCCGCGTCGAGCGACTACAGCCCCGCACTGGGC
The DNA here is from genome assembly GCA_022457205.1 of Saccharum spontaneum. Lineage (NCBI taxonomy): Eukaryota > Viridiplantae > Streptophyta > Magnoliopsida > Poales > Poaceae > Saccharum > Saccharum spontaneum. The sequence goes on along the minus strand of CM039605.1, from coordinate 20,444,222 downwards.
GGCCGCGCCCTCGCCTCCTCCATGTCCGATAGGGTTTGAGACAGATAAACAAATCGATCCTGCCTCTCTCTGTGTAGTTTGTCGAGGGTATTTTGTTCTTTGCACAGGCATCTCACGGTGAACACTAACGGAGATGACAAAAATGTAGGAAAGAAAAATTGAGAGCGTGGACACATGAGAAAGATTTTGAGTTTAGGTGCAAATAGGAGAGCACAACTTTTTTCGGTATCAGATAGAAAATTTTATTACGTGAAAACATCAATAAATACATTATAGAATATCACAAGTATATTAAGTGAACATAATTAAAATAGCATACAACATCACATGTGTACTACGTGAACAACACAAAGAACATGATAGAACATCATATGTATACCACGTGAACATGATAGAACACAACATAGAAAATTAAATGTATACAACGTGAACATCACATATATAAAAAAATAAAAGGTAAAAAGTAAAATGACTAAAGCATTTAATTAGAGTAAAAAACAAAGAAGAAAAATACACATGAAAACATGATTAACAAATGATAAATATATAGAACAAATAAAATAAATGAGTAACTTAAATAAGAACGGGAAAAAACAAAAGTAAAGAAAATCACATGTATACACGAACATGATATGTATCTCATATAACATATTTATATGAAATGAAAAACATGAGAATAAAAAATGAAAAAATTTCATAGAGTAAATTAAAGAAAGAAATAAAAGTAATAATACACAAAATAAAATAAAAATTACAAATAGAACAAAACAAAATTAAATATAATAACTAATTAGAGTAAAGTAAAAAGAAATAAATTAAAGATAAAAAATATAAGGAAAATAAAAGGAAGAATAAAAGACCAAAAAACAAAAAAGAAGAAGTAAAGATATAAGAAAAGAAAACTAAAAAGAAGATACATTACATATGCACAAATTATTTGTATAGTTAAGCAAAGCCAAATGTTTTGGTATGTGATGTAATCCACATAAATGCAGAAGACACATCACAAATACACAAAGTTACAATGTAACTCATACAAATTCCGAAGAAACATAACAAATGCCCAGTAGAAAAATTAACAGACCAAGATGAGTTGTATATACATAGGTGTGTGTGAACGTTAAAGCTAAAAAGATAAAATAGAAATATTTATAGTAAACTAAAAAATGAGAAAAATAAAAAATGAAAATAAGAAAATCCACATAAAACTTAAAAGAAAACAGAAATTTAAAAATAGAAAAAAGAAATGAAAACAAAAAATAAAACATGAAAATAAAAATAAAGTAGATAAATAGTAAGTATAATTAAAAAGAAAGAAAAATAAAATAAGAATGAAAAAACATAGAAAACTAAAAAGAAAAGAAAAAGAAAGAATAAATAGAAGCAAGGAAAAAACAATAAAAAGAAAACAAAAGAAAAAATAAAAGGAAAGGTAAGAATAAATAAGAAAAGAAAAGGAAATAAAACAAAATAAGAACAAAAATCATAGAAAACTAAAAAGAAAAGAAAATAAAGAATAAATAGAAGCAAGGAAATAAAACAATAAAAAACAAAAAAAGGAAAAATAAATAAATAAATAAATAAATAAATAAATAAGAAAAAGAAAAGAAAACATCAACACAATCGTCAACCTATAAAAAACAACAGTGTTTGATTGGCCGAATAGAAAAGCACTGTACGTGCCCGCTACCTCTGCCTACCGTTCGGTGCAGGGCTCCAGTCTGGCCATTCGAACCGGATGATTCCCGGACAAAAAGCTCACTGACTCTTCGGTGGCCTACTTGGGGCTCGATAAAATTCTTTAACCTCATGTTTGCAGCTCACTGTCAAAGCCCGTCCTGCTTCTCGGGTCTGGGCGTGAGCAAAATATTTTTGGCCATATAGCATAGACACAGTTGTATTTGTTACTCCCTTTGTTCCATGTTCCAAACAGTAAGGCGTTTTAGCTTTATATTTCTTTTACTCTATATCTAAATATATAACTTTTCTAAAGGAGTACACTGTAAGTTGGACACCATAAGCTCAAAGTTCTTCTGGCAAGGAACTGAGGATTCTTTTAAGTACCACATGGCTAAGTGGGTTTCCGTTTGCAAGCCTAAGGTGCATGGAGTGGCGATTATAAATACATGATGAATTAGTGCTTAGTTACTAAGTGGATTTGGAAGATTGAAAACGAGTCTAATGAGCTATGGTATAGACTACTACAAGCAAAATACTGCATAAGGTAAAACATTTATTCCAGTGGGGTGTAGAATACTATGTGAGGAAGGGAGACAGTAAGATTTTGGCATGACTCATGGATATGAGTTATTCCTCTCAAAATCCAATCCAGGTGTATTTTAAGATTTGTTTGAAACCTGATGCTACTATGTGGGAATTATGCGATGACGGAGATTGGAATATGTTGGTATTTCTTATGCTCATGTAGAATATTCCACTAGCGCAAATACTACCGTTGTAGCATTTCACTCAGGAATATTCCAGGGTATCGTATTTATCACTAGGAAAGCAATGGTGAAAGAACATGATAGCTAACTATGGTGGATCCACTAACTAATATACCAACTAAACTAGAGTGGGGGTAAGGGATATATATGATATGAGCAATGACACACATGGGAGAAGTTCCAATGACAAATGAGTAGTCTAGCGAGCGAGCATAAGGTTTCCAAAGATCTATCTCTACTTGCATGGTTCTAGCTTAGCAAGACAAGTTACATCAAGCAATATCAAATGTTCATACACAATTGCACTTCGGGTCTCTAGGCCACTTAGCAACGGAAATGGATGAGAAGGGTGCTAAGCTACCAAGCACAAGAAGACTTATGTTTTAAGAAATTGTCTGAACGTGGTGGAACACAGAGATTAGACGGGGATTGTCACCACCTGTTGACTACCACATACAAACCGTAGGGCAAGCCGCAAGCACAGGTAGTCTAGACACCATGTCTACACTTTATCTTACTACTCTAATCTGAATTCTGGTGACATTGATTAGAGCACCGAGTTAAGGGCGGTGAACCAGTGCAAAGGTATAGTACCATTATCTTACTATCATACAACTATGATTATGCTAGCAACCAGTACAACACAACTAGTCATGTTTCAATAAAGTAAACCTCTAAGGCAAAGTAGAGACGATAATTGTATATAAACTCAAGTCTTACAAAGAGAAAAAGGAATACAAGAACCATACCAGACCTCCTTGAAGACTAGAGTTGGAGACCCTAACTCCCACTATACTAACTCTACTTACTAGTACTACATTTTGAGAGAGATGGAGAGCTTCTTCTGTGGCATGTTGTGAGTGAGGGGGGACCCTTCTATTTATAGTCTTCAAATACGGGCCCATGGATCCACGTGAAATGAAGAGGAGTCCTTGGATCAAACCGACATGAAGCCACCGGTGGGAGATGAAGGGAGGTGTGCTTCTTTGCATGCTTCCATGCAAGAAGGCGGTGGCCATATTTGGGTGGTCGACCGACCATATGAGGGTCAGTCAACCCCCTCCATTGGCCTGTGGGTCCTCCCCTCTGGTGGGATGCATGGTCCACCTGTCCTTGACTTATTTGTTTGGTGTTGGTTCGCTTGGTGGTGCAAATTCTTGATCATATGGGCCATCCAATCCTTGTGCAAAGCTTCAACACCATACACAAGAAACACAACTTCCATCCTATGGTTGGGAGTGTCCCAAAATGTGTTTAGAGGATTGCCACCAAGCTTGTGGGCCCAATTTGGGGTTGACCGACCCCACCTAGGGTCGCCCAACCCTAGGGTGTGGCCCCTCAGCCACACTTTGCTTCATTTCACCTCCTACATAGTCACATAGAAATACTCCATGTACACATGGAACTTTGTTATTTAAATAAAATATACTCATGATATGCTTATCTTCCTTTTATTCTGAGGCTATTGACGGTGTTGAGTATGTGAAATTACTAGAAGTATACCCGCACATTGCTACAGGATATTCCTAAAAATAAATATGTTATATACATAGCATTACTATATAGTATTCTGTATACTGTGTAAATATATATGAATTTGACCTGTATGTTATTTTATTGTATCAGATCTGGTAAAAAATTGATACGCTAGTAGAAGAAAATTCAATAGAATATTTGATTACATTATAGAGGAATAGATGATGAAACAAATAGCGTATGTAGATGACTTGTATTTTATATTAAAGTTAAAGATTTAAAGTATTACACATGATAGAGATGACATAGACATTGTTTTGTACTCCCTCCGTCCCAGAATGCTAGTCGTTTTAGCGGTGGGAGAGATTACCAAGGTAGTGATCAAAAGACCCTGCTTACCCCTATACTGCAGTCAAGTACGTGAGCAAAAGCTGCTGCCGATTGGACCTTTGGAGTGGCCAGGTGCCGAGCGGAGGAGAGGGCAAAGCTGCTACGTCTGACACTAGCTAGCTGCTGCACTTGCACTAGTTAGGCTGTTGCACCTGCATCGGCTAGGCTGCTGCCGCTGCAATAGCTAGAACGTCAAGCTTTTTGATACATAATTTGAATCCTAGAACGTCTTCGATTATGGGACAGAGGGAGTAATTAATAAGGGATGACACGTACTTAGTGGGGAATGATGTGGACACCTTGCATGAAGAGAAAAATCATCTAGTGTGGTTTAGCTTTATAAGAGTATATAGATGACATTTTCACCATCAACAAGATCCCCCAAGCTTAACCTTTGCTTGTCTCAAGCAAAAAAAAATTATACTTAGCCTCAGTGGATCAGGAGTTGCTACTATGTTTACATTTCAAAAGTACCATGTGTACAACAAACATACTCTTTCTTGATTGAAAATTTAGCAATGTTGAAAACTCACCCATATTACCTTTGAAAATTTAGCAATGTTGAAAACTCACCCATATTACCTTAGTCTTTCATGGGGCAAATGGCTTTTTCCTTTGTCATGGGTGGGTGAAAGACAAAACAACTTGACATGAGCACTAGTTTTCTTATTCCTCATAAGTTTCATACCGGTGGTTTTGTAACATTTTTTTCAAAAGAAAACTTAAGTTCCTCGTATGTTACTCTCATGTCGCTCATACGGTATATGTTTCCTCACCAAGGCATATTTTCATGTTGCCTTCTGATCCTACTTCTAATGGCATATGTGGAGCTTTGAGTAGGATAAAAAGATGTAGCATACTTATCTTGCATATATTGTATGGTCAAAACTTGGATCTAAGGAGAGAAGTGTCATACTCATAGATCAAGATCTGCAAGTGTGTGGAACATGATATATGAAAAAAAAATACTCCTTTATTTGATACGATCTCTCTCTATCTTATTATTTTCAGACATGGCTATCATTACTCTTTTTTCTATTCATGAGCCTTCATATGCTCACATTTTTTTCAACACTTGGACCTTTATCTGTCCATTTTTTCTTTTCTTTTCTCATACTTTTGCATAGCCTTATGTCTCTTATACTAGAAACATATTTGGAGAGAGATTACAACTTTAGAGCGTGGAGTGTTTATTTTGTGGAAATGAAAGGCATATTTTTTTGCGTACTTCTAGTGTAGAAGCAGCACATATGTGGCGTGTACGTGATCTTGATCTTGCGAGCATGACAAGTCTCTCAAGAAGGGTCAACAAGACTTGACAAAACACAAAGCAAGTAGCTTATGTAGAAAACTTATATCATGGAAGATCATATATGGCATTGGTAGGAATTTATCACCATCGAGAAACATTAAGGTTTTCATTATTTTTTCAAAAGAACACTTCGATAATCATACTCATTTGGAACAAGATTATAACATCTCTTATATTGCTATCTCATATCCCACAACAACTTGGACTTAGTTACAGCATTTTAACCCCACAAAGTTTTAGATTCATAATGGTTTTATATGAGCCAAAGAGTCCAAACTTAGAAGAATATCAAGATGTAAACTAGGCACTAAAGAAACATAAACAGAGCAACTATTCATCACTTCCAAGATGGGAAGAATGAGGTATTCATGAAGCATATGAAAAGGAGGTCTTTTCGGTCCTTTTTATTTAGAATTTTTTAGATGCAATAAATCAAAAGTGAAGGGATAAGAACACGTACCTTAGTGGGAGAGGGGCTCCTCCCCAAGCTTGTTCTTTTCAACACCCTTGCGTTTCCATGGTTAGTGGGGAAGGGGCTCCTCCCCCAAGCTTGCTCTTTTCAATGCCCTTGCATTGCCATGGTGTTGGTGTTGTTGCTTGAATTGCACAATAGTATTACTTCTTGTCACCCTACCTGTCTTATGTAGAGGGTTTCCTTGCGTTGCCATGGTGTTGGTGTTGTTGCTTGAATTGCACAATAGTCTTACTTCTTGTCACCCTACCTGTCTTGTGTAGAGGGTTCAGGTCATCGCACATGAGGTGTGTGCATGTGGCAGAACCTTCATTTGCAATGATCTTGGTTGGGCTCAAGCATCGTATCTTGGTGTCTCCATCTTGTGAGATTTGTGAGCTGCTTTACGTCTTGATGAGTCTTCAATTGCCACTTGTTGCACCTTCTTGAGTACATCATGATTCTTGCAACAAGAGAGAACAAACACAACTAGGAAGCAAGGGATTAATGTTAGCGCTTAACGTCCAAGTTTGATGTTCTTGCAGAGCATAGTTGCCACCACAAAGAGCATCCTTATGGGTTGTTACACCCCACAACATTTTTGGCGAACACAAAAAAGGTCAAAACAAGCTTTGCAAAGGGAAACCAGAAATGCCAACTTTTTTTGTTCTTTTGTTTTTACAACTTGAGAGAAACTTGCACTAAAACTTTAGATAGCAGGATGGCTCAAGAGCAAGAGAGAACTCCGGTGATTTGGAGGAAAATGAGCTGCCAAGCATGCTCTTTCATAGCCACAATGGGAGACATGTTGGAGGTGTCATAGGGGTGTCGGCCGACCTCTCAATTTGACCTAAAAACTCAATTTTTTTGTGGAAGCTTTTTTGAAGTTTTATGCAGGAAACAAAGTTGGGTTCTTGAGAATTCAAACTTGAAAAGTCCAAAACAAAAACGCAAAGGAAAAGTGCAATGGAGAATCAAATGTGGATACATATCGAATTACCTGTTGGCGAGGGCTCTTGGTTTCTGGTCCAATGAGGAGGGCTTTCTCCATTGAATTCAACTCCTTTATCTTTTGATGTTGGTTCGGCAAATTCATTTGTGTTGGAGTAGGCTTCACCTCCTTCTTGGTCATGTCCTTAGTGGGGACTTCTTTCCTCCATACTGTGCTCTAGACTTTTCCATCTTGTTGAGGAAGGAACTTCCACTTGTCATGTAGTTACGCTTCATATCTTATGACAGATGGATGTGAGTATCGAGTTCACTATTCCCATTTTCTTTGATTTCATCCCTACAAAAGATTAATGGACAACACAAATCGGAGGGATTGTAGAAGAGGTTTGGAAACATGGGTGGTTATCTTTGGTCAACTTTTTTTTAACCTATGCTAAAGAAGAGTTGATTTTAATGTTCGGTTAGCGTAGACCCCTTTTCCCATGTGTTGAACTATTTTCACTTAGTTTCACCAGATTCTTCAAAACTCAAATAAGGTCAAGGTGAGATGTGGAAAACTTGTTTGAAAGGCACCACAAACCTTGACTTACCTCTGAGAATGGTCTCATGACTCACCCACCAGAATTTAGAAAGTTTCCTACAGTTGTTAGTCCATATGTGCAACCAAATTCTATAAGTAATTTTTAGTTCAATCAAACTAGACACCATGTCAAATTTGATTAAGGAAGACTATTTAACCTAAGACCATGCTTAATTTTAAAGTCTATGGAAGTGTGAGAAAACACCCCCAAACTAAAGCATACTAGAATAGAAAAAGGAAGCAAGATAGACTACATAAGATTCATTCAAGTAGAGGTGAGAGCATGAATGGTGAAACATTGGATTATTTTTTTCATTTTTATATTTTGACATAAAAAGATGCAAACAAGGTGGATTAATGCAATTAAACATTATATGGTTTTGGAAACGAAATCTAATTAAACGAGTGATATGCATGAATGTCTAAGCATTAGCCTTCTCTCGTAGCGTGCATCAGTCGATTCCATACTGAATGGCATAGCCAACATATAGATCCTTTGGCCCCGTTTAACTTACGTCTACTATGAAGCTAAATTAAAAGCATCCAATAGATAGATAACAAATAAATTTTGCCATCTACCTAGACTAGGCATGACTCCCGTATACAGCTCAAAGTCTAGGGGCCACCTAAAGAAAGCACTAGGCATTTGATGATTCAATCAAATATGCAGTGGTACGAATAAAAAGGGAAAGATAACTCCGAGTTGATTCCCGGTAGGTGCTCAACAAAATTTTTAAGTCTGTGAGCTAGACTATCTCACATACCTTGATCAATTTCGCCATCAATTGTGAGTGCCTTTGTTCCATCACATATCATGATTTTGTTCTTTTTTTACGGCAACCTTCTCTTCATTTCTGCACAAGGTTAGAATGTATACATATACAAACCTGTGAAACGGCATAGTTGCAGTGTCGATGGTTCATGAATACCTGGCACCTTGGGCTCTTAGATGATTTTTTTCTTGTAGAAAAACACCATAAGATTGAAACGGTTGATGTCTTGTTTATTCTAGACTCAACAAGACATGGGTAATCCCACAAAAGCTAGTGGTAAGTAAGATTAGTAGACATTATCAAATCTTTCGCCAATTGCTTCCACGGCAACGGCGCTAGAAATGTTTGTTGATATTTCTTATGCTCATGTAGAATATTCTATAAGTGCACAGAATACCATTGTACCATTTCACCCAGAAGTATTTCAAGGTATCACGTTTATCCTTAGGGATTAAAGAACATGATAGCTAACTATGGTGGATCCACTAACTAATATACCAACTAAACTAGAGTGGGGGTAAGTGACATATGATATAAGCAATAACACACACAGGAGAAGTTCCAATGATAAAAGAGTAGTCTAGTGAGCGAGGAGGACAACGACGACCATAAGATTTCCAATGATCTATCTCTACTTGCATGGCTCTATCTTAGCAAGACATGTTACATCAAGCAAGATCAATATTCATACACAATTGCACTTGCGGGTCACAAGGCAACTTTGCAACGAAAAGGAACGAGAAGGGTGCTAAGCCACCAAGCATAAGAAGACCTACATCACAAGGCCACTTTGCAACGAAAAGGAACGAGAAGGGTGCTAAGCTGCCAAGCATAAGAAGACCTACATCACAAGGCCACTTTGCAACGAAAAGGAACAAGAAGGGTGCTAAGCCGCCAAGCATAAGAAGACCTACGTTTTAAGAACTTGCCACTTTGGGTCACAAAGCCACTTTGCAACGAAAAGGAATGAGAAGGGTGCTAAGCCGCCAAGCATAAGACCTATGTTTTAAGAACTTGCCTGAACGTGGTGGAATACAAATATCAGACATGGCTGTCACCATCTGCTGACTACCACATAGAAATCGTGGGGGAAGCCGCAGACAGGTAAGCATATAGTCTAGACATCATGTCTACACTATATCTTATTACTCTAATTCGAATTTCGGTGATGTTGATTAGAGCACCGGGTTAAGGGCGGTGAACCAACGCAAAAGTATTACTACCATTATCTTACTATCATACAGCTATGATTATGCTATATTTTGGAACAGCGGAGTAAAAGCATACTAGCCTGTAGATCAAAATGATTATATGGACATTAGTGAGCAACATTACCATGGATCCATACATTTCAAAATAAAATACCCTCCCACTATAATCTTTCCTGGGACAAACTAATAAATCTTTAATATAAAATCTAACATCTCAGGTTGATATTTATTTACCAAACTAATTCAGAAGTTAACCTTGCAAGAACAATGCAAACTAAATCTTGTGAGGCATTGCTGCTTTCTCATATATCTCTGCAATGATGGCAGGGCATGCCTTTTTGAGGTCCTCGAAACCTTGGCTTCTTGCCACATGATCCATTCTATTAGAAGAGTTGATAAATTGAATGCAAGCATCTTTGAGCTTGTAGCAGCGACACTGATCAGCTGCAGCTAGAGTGGCAGCCACATCCTGAACAGCAAGCCTGTTGCAAAGGATGCTCTCACACATCAACTTCATCCTTACCAATCCATACCTATTTGCAGCCACAAGCAAATGTCTCACGATTTCATCATTCTCATTGCCATCAAGATCACCCATAGAGGGCAAAGAATCAGTGTAGATGAAGCGAAGCAATGCCTTGAAAACAGGAGGCTCTATATCTTCAACTATTATGATCCGCTTTCTCTTGTCGCTCGTAAGCTCAGCATTGAAGACAGGCGACCTCATCTTTAGCACAATTTTGTGGGCTCTGAAAAGCTCGTTTTTAACCTTGAAGGTCACATCCATCCCCTCCCCTGACTCCAGCAGTTTGCCAAGATTATCCTGCAGATCTGACGGTGGCAGATCAATGTCGTCCCACTTGACAACGGTGAGATCGCACTCGATCTCGAGACACTCGTCCTTGAGGTACCCCAACGTTTCCAGGTCGTCCTTCTTCATGAACTTTTTTCTACCCCAGGTTGTGATTGTAGCGTTGTGAACCGCCTGACATGTGAATAGGGATGTTGAGATCCCAGTTGTCTGGTTTACAAGCCTGAACTCGAGAAGACTCCTAGCCTCAGTGTTTTTACTCATGAGCTCGAGGAAGACGGAGACGTAGTCCTTGTCGTCCTCGGTGTTTCCATCTGGGTAGTAATGGATGCACCAATTGTGGCCTCCGGCGGAGAAGGGGGCAGAGCGGATGCACCTTCCGACGCCGAAGTTCTTGTGGAGCCCGTTGCCGACGATGTTGAACGAGTGCGTGACCCGCGCCGTCTCCGTTGCGACGCACATCGATGCTGTCCTCGTGCCTGGCCTCTTGAGTGCCGCAGACATGGAGGCGTTTACGCTTGCGGCGCGGAGGAACCGAAGGTTGCGGGGAGGTGAGGCGGCGGCGGCGATGGCGAGGGGGTTGAGGCGGCGGCGAGGATTTTATCAGCAAGGGCCCCGAACCTCAGTGACGGATGGAAGGAAGCTATGCCCTTTTCTTTCGCCTAGACAGTTTGAGCCCAGCAGCGGCATCAGAGGCGTTCTATTCAAGGCCCAGAAAGCCCAATTCTATTCTCTTGGGCGTTCTCCAACGGAGATGAAGAAATCGCCAGTGACGTAATAAACTCTAAAAATAATTTTAAAAAGGAAAAAGTCTAAATCACTCCTGAACTAAGAGCATCTCCAAGGGACTTTGCAAATGGACTTTGCATTTGTTGTTGTTTGCAAAGTTCCAAACCAAAATGCAAAGTCTAAAAATAGGCCATCTCCAAGGGACTTTGCAAATGGACTTGGCAATTACTCAATTTGTGGACCCAGATGACCCACCGAAACTTTTCTTTTCCTTCGCACGCGATTTTCTTCCTGCGGTCTCACGCGCGCGCGCTTTCTCCTCGCCCTCGCGCCACCAGTTCCTTCGCGCGTCCAGGTGATCGCGCGTCCAGTCCAGGCCACCAGTTCACGTCACTGCTACCATCCACCAGGTCGCTGGGGCCCTTGGAAGGCATCCAGATCGCTACTGCCCTTGGACGGCTTCCAGATCAACGTCGCTGCTGTTCAAAGGTATGTACAATAGTTTTGTTCAATGTTCTGAGGCGCGTAATTGTTCCCAGCGGCGGAAGAGCCCTGGAGCCCTGGAGCCGCCCTTCCGTCGCGATCCTGGAGTCGCGCGCGTGATCCGTCGAAAATATGGCGCGCGCGAGGGGAAGGACCGGGCGCGAGAAGATATGGCGCGTGCGAGAGGGAGGACCGGGCGCGAGAGTCGCGGGAGTCGCGTTTGCCAAGTCGAGCGGACTTTGCATAAATGCCAAACCGAACCTGAGAATTGCAAAGTTTTCACAAATGCAAAACTAATATGCAAAACCATTGGAGCCCTCTTTTTGAGGTTTTTGGTAAATTCTCAAATGCAAACCTCATTTGCAAAGTCCCTTGGAGATGCTGACCCTGAAACACATAACCCCTGAACTATGAAACGGTCTAATTTACCCCCTGAACTGTCTAAAACCGTCTAATTTATCCTCTGGGCGGTTTTCGACGACGGTTTTGCTACAGTAACAGTGGTTTGCTATAGTAATAACGATTTTGTCTTTTTTATTTATTTTCGCTGAATATTTGAAAAATCATAGTAAATCACAGAAAAATTATAAAATAGAAAATCTAATTTTGTTGGACTCCATATGAGTAGATCTGCACAATGAATATATAATACGGTACACTTTAGTATAAAGTTTTTGCTGTAGCATTATATTAATTGGAAAATCCAATTTAGACTAAAGTTACAGCAAAAACTTTGTACTAAAGCGTACCGTATTATATGTTTACTGTGTAGATCTACTCATGTGGAGTCCATCAAAATTAGATTTTCTATTTTATGATTTTTTTGTGATTTACTATGATTTTTCAAGTATTCAGCGAAAATAAATAAAAAGACAAAACTGCTATTACTGTAGCAAACCACTGTTACTGTAGCAAACCGTCGTCGAAAACCGCCAAGATGGTAAATTAGACGGTTTTGGATAGTTCATGGGGGTAAATTAGACCGTTTCGTTCAGGGGTTATGTGTTCCAGGGTCAATAGTTCAGGGGGTGATTTAGACTTTTTCCTTTTAAAAAATGTCAAAACCTAGAGCTGTGCATGCTGTGATAGATTATTTAAAACATGTGCGAGTCTACTCTCGTCCAATAGAATTTTATGGGGAGCAAGTGGATCAACTAAGGGAATAATTGGTTTGCGTATCGGTCTAGCTTGGCTCATCCTAGGAGCCAGGCTCTCGAGAGATAGGCTGAGCACATACAACACTACCATATTTGGCTGCTTGCATGCTTGTCCGAGTTGAGATGGTGTTTGGTCGCCCGTACAAAGATATATTATATGACATAAACTATTATTGCTTGAGTTAAATAAACGCATCATCATAATATTTATTATGTGCAACTATTTTTTATTGCTCTTAAATTATCATATTGTTCCTTAAAATTATTTGAAATACATTAATATCAATTAACATATACAAATTATGCATTAACCATGTCGGTATCTGAGTAATTGCTCGGTGAGCCTAGCCTTGGAGAAACACTCAAAATCATCATATCATGGGAGCCAGCTTGAGGAGGGTGTTGACACTTAAAATTGTCCAAAGTGCGTAACAGATTCCGCCATCATGCTTCTATCGTCAAGACGGTCAAAAATCATACTTGGATCAACACATTTAGAGAGTGGATGAAGAAAATAGCTTTTTAGGGGGCTGACCTAACCAAAACCGTCCTAGGTGGTTCCCAAGCTGGTTTTGCAACTTTCTCAAATGGAAGAATGGATTGCACCATTGCATTTTTCTCTCGTCGAGCTGATCAAAAAACATATATGATTTGCATAGTTTGGAGTCCGGATGAATTAATTATGATTTCCAGAAGGTCTCCTCCCCTAGACCAGCACAAACTGGTGAAGCCAATTTTGGAACCAGCCAAGCCAGTTTTAGCAGACCTGGATCGGATTTAAATTGTGTTTAAAGTTGTTTCACAAGGATTTTCGACCCCTTATGGGATAAGACTATCGCCTCCTTAAATATAAAGCGCACAACCGATTGAGGTGCCCAACACACACAATCAATCCAAATTATAATTTACTTTACCTCTCTGTGCCCTAATCTCTTCGAACTTCCATGTTGTTGTTCATTGCTTAATCCGATGACCAAGGATGGCACCCTAAGCTTGATGGCCAACCTAGGGCAGCTTGGCGATGTTCTTGCCCAGACGAGGTCCCTCCAGACCTGAGCTTCGATGGTTACTTTGCTAGTTTGCCCAGAAACTAGCCGTTCTTCATCATGTAAGTACAATTGGTTATCATATGCTGGTTTGCTCATAAACCTTACCGTTCTTCACCATATACGTGTGATCCTCGCTACCCTAGGACTTTCTCAGGCTCAACACGAGAAAACCGGCTGGGCCGACTCCTTGAACCAGCTGGGCGAGTTTCTGCATAGTTGAGCTGCCTCGGTCCGTTTGTGACCCATGCGATCTAGCACTAGTGATGTGTGACCAATCTTTGCGTCAACATACTTTTTGGCGAATCTACTGGGGAAGATTGTTTTGGCTCTACTTCATAGCTGAATCTTTTGCCCTAGCCATATTCTTGATTTGATCTATCTTCTTGTGTTCACACCGTTGCATCTGGCCTAAAAGGCCGACCACATCTGGTTTTGACCTCATGTGATCTTGCTTGCTATTTTGCAATGTGTTGTTCTTATTATTATAAAAATAAGTAAGGCAATCAAGATCACAGGTACTGCTGCAAATACATCATATGATTCTAATAATTATTTTGTAAGTGCTATGAATTCTCATGTTGGTGTGTTGCTAGTCATAATGATACTAGATACTTGTGTTGATAATGGTCCTCATCATATATAAGATAATTCTGGATATCATGTTCAAGAGCCAATGACAACTATGGATTCTTCGAGCAACATACAACACAAAACATGACGTGGAATGATAGAATTGGCTATAGTGATGCTAACTATTCAGTCAATTACTCAATTCTCATATGGTGTACAATACGCTGTCTATAAATTCAGCATCGTATGTAAATGCTAGTTTTCATAATTCGACCTCACATGTTACTAATAAATATGGCCAAATTAATGAAATTTCAGTAAGATATTCAAGTGCTATTGCTCATGATTCGGCTTCCTATGTTGCTAATAACTATCGCTGAACCCATAAAATTTTAGCAATGTATGAAAGACTAATGCTCATGATTCAACTTCACATGTCGCCAAAGTTTGTTTTGATCTAAGTTCATATGAAACAACTATGAATTATTTTTGGATGCAACTATTTTTAGAGATGGACATCTTATGATGCCCGCGTCTGTTAATCGATTTTTAGAAACAGACGTCTAGAATGTCTACCTCTGTTAATAGCGATTTTCAGAGATACACATTTTAAGGTGACCACCTCTGACAATTGATTTGTATAAAGATGGGCATCCTAAGGTGATCGTATCTTAGGATGCCCATTCTGAGGCAGGCATTTGCCTAGAGGCTGACCATTTACGGAGGCATTCTCTTGATGTGCCCGCCTCTATTAACCAGAGAGGTTGTGTCCAAAAATCATTTTCGTGGTAGTATATTTGTTAGTCATTTGTTCGACGCATTATAACAATAGTACGATTCTATCTGCTCCCTCCATTTTAAATTGTAAGTCGTTATATATATATATATATATATATATATATATATATATATATATATATATATATATATATATATATATATATATATATATATATATATAGAGCCAGAACCACTCATAATTTGGAATAAGTGGGAGTATTGTTTTTCATCGTAAACCTTTAAATCATTTTGGCTTTTTAGATACATAGCTTTTGCTATGCGTTTAGATATACACTATGTCTAAATATATAATAAAATTAATGTACCTAGAAAAGACAAAACGTCTTATTTAAAATAGAGGGAGTAATTTACAATTGGTAGATGTCCTGTTTGATTTTTTTCTTTTAAAAATGAACGCTTCTTCAAGAATAAGTTGAAATAGCAAAACAATCTATATCTATATATAAAACGGTTACCCTGCTAAAAGAAAAAATTTACTGTACCATTTCATTTTTGCCAATACATATTTGCACTAGCATGTGTATTTTCATATGATAGCAAAATGGAACACATCGGCACATAATCTGCTCGCGTAAACGATACTAACTTTTTGTGACCAAAGTGGTCCGAAATCTGTAGAAAAGCAAGCACTTACTCAGTGGTCAGCATCCGACGATCGCATTCGACGCACGCAAGCATTCATTGTGCGGTCCAGTGCAGATGGACAGGGATATGGCGGGTTTGTGATTCGTCACTTGGCAGACGTTGTTTCTGTCGAAAACGATGCGACTGGCGAGGTTCACATCTGCCACAGCCTCCATCTGCTGATGATCACTTGCCATCACGGGAGAAACGCCGTCGCTCGTGTGTCCTGCTCGACTGCCCGTGGCCACGACGGATCTGTCAGAAACTGACGTGCCATGACTGGCCACTCGGGCACAATCTTGGCCGCTTGCTGCTGTTTCGGTTTGGCAGATGGTTGACGTGTCAGGAGGGCCAGCTTATTAGTAGTACTCTTTTCGTTTAATTAGCTCTTCATTCATGCATTGGATAATCTTGTCCTACTGTATGTAATTTTTTTTTGTTGGTAATCAACACAGACTAGCTAGCAGCTACAGGAAAATCATCGACCGTACACGAGTCGTGCTCATGTATACGCCGTACGCATGCATCCGTTGAACAAAAACAAATTGGATGCGTCGCAACTTTGTGTCGAGATCAGCTGCTCTGACCTCTGAGGTGTCGCTTACCCGCCCGTGTTGTCAATCGTGTCCTTCCACACCGGCCGAGAGAAACACTGTAGGAGTGTCACCGTCGCAAACATGCCGTTAACTGCAAGGGACAACTCCCGCGATACTCAGCGACGATCCAAGATCGCTGGTGACGAGACTAGGCGAAGACCCCTCTCGAGACAGCGAATATCAATCTAGCGAGCGAGGAGACAGTGGAAAGATAAAAATCTTGCCTCATTTTCTACCGGACTAGACTACGGGGGAAAAGAATATCTCCTTTTGGTCTCCCTACTGATTTTTTTTTGGTAATAACCCCCTGCACTGTTGGTTGTCCATATTATACTGATGTCCATATTATACTGATATACACAAACACAACTGGAGATCATCATTGAGCGATGGCATGCTGCCATTTGTAAATCCTTAAGTTTTCCACGACCTAGAAGAAGAGAGGACGCGGAGCTTCTGTAGCTTCAACAATTTATTAAAGTTGGTACTTTTTGTTCAACAAATTTAATTCACATAGCTAGAACGGAAGGTGTGGTACTTCTTGTCCAACAAATTTAATTCGCACGTTTGGACGGGGATTGAGATAGAGAAAGAGAAATATATATTGAGATGAAAGGAGTGGGTATGGGATTGGTACGCTGGTCTTTATTTCTCTATCTCTATATTCATTTTGCATTATCCAATCATACGATCAAATCTATCCCACTCCTTATTTTCCTATCCCAACCCCCATTTCCCAAGAACCAAACACCACATTGGTACAAAATGCTTTTTAGAGGCGAGTGTCACAACTGCCTAAGGCTATGCGTCTTTACAAACATATGATTTCTAATAAGCGGATCTCCACCGCCTCTACAAATCAGTTATGAAATTATGCAGTGTTTAGGACAGACAGAACAGTGCAGCTCTGCAATGGTAGCATGCAAAACTAAAGCCTATTTGTGGGGAGCAAGACTGCCAAGGGATGAGAGGCACATTGCAACTGTCTGGTGTTCCATACTAGCTGACGCAATGTAATTCAATCATAGAAACTAAATGGTGTATTTGTAAACTTATATGGCTATTTGAGAGCCAATCAATGAAATCAATCAGGTGGGGGATTCTCACCCCCCACCCCCACACGCACACCCCTAGGCTAGTCAAAAAAATACCATGTATCCCCCACCGATGGCCATGCCTGCCATGCATATCACTTGACCATGCCTTGCTTAGTTGGAGCCACATGTTGCCCACCGTCAGCCGTTCCCATGCCTGCATGTACCTGCACACCGGACCGCCACTCTGGCCCTTGCTCCACTGCTTGGGGGTGGCCCATGCCTCCCGAGCCGCCCAAAGGTAGCCACTATACCGATGTTGCTGGTTGTGTGGTTTACGCGTTGCCATGAATCGCATCGTGTTATGGCTACCATGCGTGCCATGCTATGACCACCGCTCTTGCCACCACTAGAGCGGTCACTGCTTTAGTGGGAAGATAGGAGATAAGTAAGGAGAATTGATATGTGGAATAGAGAGAGGTAAGGATATGGATACAGACAATCATAGAAACTAAATGGTGTATTTGTAAACTTATATGGCTATTTGAGAGCCAACATCAATGAAATCAATCAGGTGGGGGATTCTCCCCCCCCCCCCACACCTAGGCTTATCAAAAAAATACCATGTATGCCCCACCGATGGACATGCCTGCCATGCATATCACCTGACCATGCCTCGCTTAGTTGGAGCCACGTGTTGCCCATCGTTGGCCGCTCCCATGCCTGCCCGTACCCGCACACCAGATCGCCACTCTGGCCCTTGCTCCGCTGCTTGGGGGTGGCCCACGCCTCCTGAGCCACCCAAAGGTAGCCACTATACCGATGTCGCTGGCTGTGTGGTTTACACGTTGCCATGAATCGCGTCGTGTTATGGCTACCATGCGTGCCATGCTATGACCACCGCTCTTGCCACCACTAGAGCGATCACTAGTTTAGTGGAAAGATAGGAGATAAGTAAGGAGAATTGATATGTGGAATAGAGAGAGGTAAGGATATGGATACGGACGAAAGAGTAGTGGTGGGCCTTGCAATCGTGATTTTTTCTTTATGCGCTTGGCCCGAGAAATTTTCAATTCTCTTTCACACCGGCCGCTCCTGAAAATTGATTTCTAAACATGGCTAGTCTTGCCATCTCTAAAAATGAATGTCATTTTCAGAGACAATTGACAAGGCCAACTGACTCTAAAGATTGATTTCTATAGATGGTCCGTTAGCTGGCCCCTTAAGGCACCTTTAGTGGCGGTTTTATGGAGCCGCCTTCAAAATAAAGAGTAGCGTCTTTAAAACTCATTTCTATAGTAGTGGGTGATTTGTTAACAGGTTTCTACAATTATTTAGACAAATTCAAATACTTTTAAAAACCTGCAGACTCATGGGAATCTTTAAGCTAGTGTTCTCCCGAAGAAAAAAAAAGGAAAAGTGGGTATCTGTGCACATGTATGTTTCAGTGGTTGTGAAACTTTTTGTAACTACGGATCTGACATATATGTTGGTTCAGGTTAATTATGTCTCATTTTATGCTAATACAGAAACAGTGTTACTAGATAGGATCTAACACCGTATTTTTCATTACAGTATTCTTTACTACCATAAAAAAATAATTTTTTAGCATTGCAGGTATTTTGGCGGTGGCAGCTCAAGCAAAATCCACCTCTAAAAATGGTTTTTGAGCTGACTCAGCTCTAGAAATGGATTTCTGGAGATGGCTTGAAATTTGGCCCGCCTCTTAAAATAAGTACAACACAATAAAATTCATAACGTTTTCAAACGAAGTCGGATAAATACAAACTTTATATCATAGTTGTACATCTCGAAGGGATCTACAACTTTGCAGTTGACGATATTTCATTTGAAATTTATTTAGATCCCACAAATTCTGTTTAAAGTCCTCATATTTGAAATTTAAATTTTTGAATTTTTTAAACAACCCTGGATTAAGAAAATGACACCAACCAAAGTTATAGATCTTGAAAAGATGTAAAATATTGCAGGTTATAACTTTTTCTTTTGAAATAATATGTGCTCCCAAAAATGAATTTGAACTCTTCACATTTTGAAATTTAAATTTCTTTGAACGACCTTGGATAGAGAAATGATAAAAACCAAAGTTGTAGACCTCAAAGACGTATGCAAATTTGTAGTTATAACTTTTTCATCCGAAATGATTTATCCAAGGAAAATTATGTTTGGATTTCTTACATTTTAAATTTTAAAATTTTCAAACAATCACGAATGGAGAAATGACAAAAATAAAAGTTTTAGTACTTAACGATATCTACAACTTTCTAGTTGAAACCATTTTTATTTAAATTCATTTAGAGGCCCAAATATTTGTTTCAAAATCTAGTAAAGTGAATACAAAACTAAATGTGTCTACATTTCAATTACTAGTGACTTTAAGGTAAAGTGGTTACTTGGGTATGCGCGAGACTTGAGATTGCCGGTTTGAATCCCAGTGGGCGCATGTGCGCAAGATATTATGTGTCTCGTGATGCACGACAATCAAACCTTACCCAGTGGTGGGTTTCTAGATTAAAAAAATTGTTGTTTTTAGCCTGAGTTGTAATTTCTAGAAAATGATTTTTAGGGGAAGCTGAATTTCGAGCTGCTCCTAGAAATTAATTTGTAGGGACAACTCGTGTTTCCAGCCACCTATACAGATTGATTTATAGAAACGGTCATTAATCTGAAGAGACGAACAGGTACAAGCGTTTCTACAAATCTTTTAGGTAGTAGTAATTCTAAAAGCATAATGTAAAGATTGGCAGTAACTTACATGATGAGTACTCATCATTCTAATGTAAGATGCATGTAACTCAAAATATAAAAAAATACTTGGAACATTTGATTGTGTTTAATATCATATATTCAACATCCTTGAAGCATAAATTTCAATGCAAATATGAGGTTAAAAAAATATCAACTGTTGAAACTCTCTCAGACTTTCAAGAAAGAATTAACATATCTCAAAAATGAAAGAAGATGACACATGTGTCACTTTGCTGGTTAAGGAGAACAGAATCGAGTAGGGCATGGTAGCACCAATAAAGGTTTTGAAAACATGCTGGCGTAGATAAAACAATCGATTGGTTTCACTTTCAACCGCAGCTTTGGTTCCACTTTTCCTTACCACTTTTCTTCATTCTTTCCATCCATTAACCTTTTGCTTTTTCTTTTTTCTCTAATCACTTCGCTCTTTTTTGCTACCATGAAGCTCGTCTAGAGCCTAGAGGGGCTGTCGCTTAAACTGTTAGCTCGAATCTTCTCAATAGTAGATAGCCTTCTCTACGCCTGTCCACTAAGGTCGAGATGTTGATGCGCATTCATATATATATCCACCTCTACCCTCGACAAAAGGAAAAGGAAAAAGAGACATCTAAACCTACAGAAAAACTAACCTGAACGTTGTCACGGAGCCATATCCATATATTACTGATAAATGCCACAGTACCGATACATGATAACTGAGCGTTTATGCATTAGCAAAATACAAAATCATATTATGCGGTTCTCCTTTCTAAATCATAGTTCACTTTAGCTTTATTAAACGTCAAACTTCTATATAATATAACTTTGACAAAATTTTCTAGAAAACATAATGGACATGTGGTTTAAAACGGCCATATGTACATTAGGCCGCACCCACGGCCATCTTCAACTATCGCTCGCCACCTTGCTCCCCTTCTTCCTCCTCACTGATGGCCGTGCTCCTCCTCACCCTCGCCCTCGCCCCCGCCACCTCCCCTAGCCCTGCCGGGGCGTGCTAGACCTTGGCCTGAGCACCGCGGACACGGGACACAGAGCTCCCAGCAAGGCCTAGCGTGCCCACGGTGGCCGCCTTCCCCTCGGTGAAGCTCGTCCTCACCAGAGCTCCCCCGCCCCGACCTTGTCTGGCCGCCTCCATCGCTGACAGGGCCCCTAAACCACCTGCCGGCCTCCCCATCGCCTGGCCGGCCTTCCTCCGCTAACCCTGTTTCCTTCTAAGACCGCCGTAGTTTGGGAAGAAGAGAGGGGCTCGTTGGAATCCTAATAGGGAGGAGGAGGAGGAGCAGCAGGAGGAGGAGGAGGAGAAGGCCTACCTCGGTAGATTCGCCATGGCTGTTGCCAAGATCCACCATGGCCGCCGTCCATGGTGTGGTGGGGCGTGGTGGGGCACGCCGGGCAGAGGTGGCCAGGCGCCGAGGAGAGAGAGAGGCGGGGCACGAGGTGGGGAGGTGGAAGACGACCCGGCGTGTGTGTGGGTGCTAGGTGGGGCGGGCGGGCAATGCGACTTTAAAATGCATGAGCGTGTTAAAGTCTTTACCAAACATATTACCATATCTACATGTTCCAATAATTAATTCACTATCTATACACACATATTTTGTTGGAAATTTAATGAAAATACTTTTGGTACTAGTGTATTTTTCTACAAATCTACAAACTTAGTGAAAGTCGGAGAAGTTTGACTCATGATAAAACTACAATTTAGAAGGAGGCGTTTATTTGTACAATTAGTCCTAGAATAGTTGTGCAATATTCAGAATTACCAAATGTGATACCACTAAGGGCTTGTTGGGCTATATATATTGTATCCACCTCAATTCACGTACGTTGGAGTGGAGGGAAACTAGTTAATTCTCTGTTCCGATTCATCCTAATACCTGTGGATTGAAGTTAAAATGAATACAGCCAAACAAGGCCTAGAGTAGGACAAGAGGTAGTGTTAAGCCCAAAAATATTGTTAATCATATATATGGATCAATGGGGAGCTTTGACTTGATGAGAACCAAGAGCATCTCCAAGAGTGTCCATATCTCTTTTCCATCTATGTTTTTTTTTGGAAACAAAGAGAAAAACTCATTTCCAAGAGTTCTCCGTATCCCTTCCTCGTCTTTTCACACTTGGCAAATCGGTCTCCTCCGTGCGTAAAAATACGTGGAGAGGAATCGTGCGGATCGGCCCTTCCCCGCGCTGTTCACGGTGTTCATGGCAGGGGTTCACGGTGTTCGACGCCCACGGCGACCTGGTGTACCGAGTAGACAGCTACGCGTCCGACTCCCGCGTGGAGGTCGTGCTCACCCTCTGCCGCTGCAGGAAGCTGATCGGCCTGGGGCTGGGGTCCGACCAGTGGCTGGCGTACCCGGGCGAGGAGACCCGGCGCCTGCCGCCGCTCTACGCCGTGAAGCGGGCGGCGCAGTCGTACATGCGTGGCCCGTGAGCGTCTGGATCAGCGCGTCCACGAACTGCTGCGACGGGTCGGCGGCGGCGGCGGAGTTGGCTTTGGCGTAGTGGATCAACTCGTCAACTGCTTCGTCGCTTGCTAGATTGTGTTGAGGGCCGGCAGCCGGCAGTGGTTTTTTTTTTTTTTTTTTTTTTTTTGTTGCGTTGGACTAGTTGCCTACTGCTGCTACCGACCGGCTGCTGCTACCTGTTTTGCCTGCTGGTAGTGTACTACTAGATGATACTGATGGCCGGCTGCTGCTGCCTGCTGGTTGAGCCTTGCCTGGCTGCCACCGGCTGCTGCTCGGGAGAAGGGTGAAGGCGTGCGGCGGCGACGTAGATGAGACGGAAGTCGCGACCTCGTGACGGGAGAAACAAAAACCGTGCAGGATTAGTGTGTGGGTCCACATATCTGATACTTTGGAAATTAATTATGAAGTACTATTGAAGATGACCTCTTTTTTTTTTCTTTTCACGGTTATTTGGGAGTTGGCAAATACCATATTTTGAGAAATAAAATATGTCAAACTCTTGGAGATGCTAAAAAAAACCTCAATTTGTTAATTTACCAAATGCTAGGTAGAGGCTGGGCCGTTGGGTTCACTCTGTGGATTAGAGAGGCCCTTTTCTCAGCTTTGTTATTAAACACTTAATTAAAGTTACTGCACGCCTGCGTACATACAAATCCCTCGATGCCTCGTGCTTAGCCACCGTGCTCATACTCCTTTTTTATACAAAAGAAAGAAAACACAACAATGCTCCAACGTCAACAAAAATTGTAACCATGCATGTTACACAATGTTAAATCTCATTAGATGATTTGGATATCCTGTCCCCTTGATACTTGATTAATCTATACCTAAATATAATCTATATTTTTATCTACACCTAATAGTAAATAGATTCTTTCGTCCGTCTTTTCTACTTTCTACAATTCCCTCACGCTTCTCGTTGTCACGTTTATGATCTAGACTTATGACCTGTACTCATACGAATTAGGATTGCGTACGTTTGTGCATCGACAACGAACACAAAGTCCAATTCCAATATGTATCATATCGTAAGAGATTGCATGACCGTTACATGAATCTTCAAGCTGCAAGTCATTCAAATGACAGCACACAACAAGGAGTATGTTTCCGTTGCAACATTTGTAAGAGTGTCTTTGGTTTGTGTATGGAGGTTGCATCGTATATCCGGATAACAGGATGAGTGGAACAGAGAAAGAGAGTGTATGACGTTGCATGGGCGGATGCAAAAAACTAAGATACTGCTTGGTTATCTATATATATGAGTGGATGCAACTTGACCATTGCATGTGTGACTGCCGTGTGGGCCCGTCTGGCTCATCCTATATCCACAAAGCCTGGTCTGGGAGCGATGACCAAAATGGCCACATGAGCAGAGCCCGGATACTGCCCCATTCTTGCATGGGCGTGCATGGTCGGGTGTAGCGCCATACACTTGGACCGACCAACCGAACATCCTTCTCCTATAGTTTATACTAGTACTAACAGTGTGCAGGCTGGTAGGATGCAGGCATCCGAACACGCTCTTAGTGATTGCTCTCTTCGTCCTAAAATTTAAGTCATTTTAATTGTTTTTTAGAGTCAAAACATCTCTAACAAGAACTACTAAGAGTTTAACTTTAGTCTTATCTTATACAAAAGGTATTTTGTACATGCGACTAGACGGGATACTGTTTTCATTTGAGTAGTACAATCATTTGAACACGACATAATAATAGAATAATTTTATTCATAAATATCTTGATATCAGGCACCTTGACCATGATCTCCAAGACCCTGCTTATTTGCAGCAGGAGATTACTCCTCGTACATACACTATACAAATACAAGTAATCCAACGGCTATAGTATACGTACCCAACTGACCTCCTAACATTAAACACCAAACAGAAAGAAAGAGGTTCATATTGAAAGAAGAAACACGACGAAAATTGAAACTGAACATTAATAGGCACCGCGCTTTGCTCTTGTGCCTTTCGACTTCCACCAACCTTGGCGCCACTCCCGTGACGCGCCACCGTGCACTCGCCGGCTCACCGGCCGGCGCCGGACTCTCGGCCTTCACGGGCCACCACACCAGCCTCGATCGATGAGCAACACCTGCCATCCACCTCGCTCTGTAGGCTCATCAGACTGTACATACCTACACCAGCCTGACCGGCGCCGCGGCAGCCGCCACGGCCTCGACGCCCTTGCAGCTCAGCGACCGTATGAGCCTCCACGGCGCCCACCCCGCGGCGGAGGAGGACGGCTGCTCGTTCCCGGCGCCGCCGGCCAGAGCCTGCTGCCGGGCCCTCAGCCTCAGGCGCCTCCTGATCTCGCCCATGTCCATGGCCGCCGGCACGCGCACGGACCCGAACGCCATGTCGTGCCACCGCACCTGCTGCTTCCTGCTTGGTGGCGCCGGCGTCGCCGCCGCGATGCTTTGCGCTCCGCGGCGCGCGCGCTGGGGAGGCTGCGGCTGGGCGACGACCGTAGTGGCCGCGACCTGGACGACGACGGTTCTTGGACGCTCGGTGCGCGCGTTGATGATGCGCCGGCGCCGCGGCCTGAGGAGGAGAGGCGTGAACTCGAAGTCGTCGTCTTCGTAGTAGTCGTCGTCGGGAGAGCACAGCTGGTAGCGGTGCTCGTGGGCTGCGGTGATGGTGAGCACGGCGACAGACGACGGGGGGAGAGAGGACGCCATCTCTCTCTCTAGAGAGGGGGAGATGGGAGTGTGTATGTGAGCTTGAAGTGTGTGCCCTTTTGCGTCGTGTGAAGGGCGTGTTTGTGGTTGCGGTGATGGAAAATAGAGAGAGGGAGGGAGAGATCGAGATGCCGTGATGGTTGATGATGCCTTTTGTGGCCTCGCCGCGGACGCTGAGCTTGTCGTTGAATAATAACCAGGCCGGCCTGGCTCGAACGCTTTGCTTTCTGCGTAGGTAAGGTACACCAGCCACCAGTGTGGTCGGTCTCTGATGACGCGGATGTGGAAGCATCGGAAAGCCGCATAATCCTGGCCATGCACATGGAGTATAGTATTTGTATAGTACTTCCTCCGTAAATAAAAAGGTACAACTATAGGATTTGTGTATCAATCAAATTAGCTTAACTTTAAGTAATGATTAACATTTATGTCCCGACTAGGTTTACTATGTAAATATATTTTATAATTAATTTAGAAAATATATTTTATAATTAATTTAGTAATACTTATTTTGTATTATAAATATTAGTAATTTTTTTATATTTTTTGAAAGAATTTTTTTATATAACTTTGATCAAACCTTAAACCGTTTGATTTATCAAAAAGTTAGAGTTAGATTTTTCTTAGACGGAGGGAGCAGTACATGGAGGCTCAACTAGCTCGTTAGTCGATACCAAAAGGCTCATATTAAGCTGCAAAATTAATATACTAATATGTGCTTGTGTTTTTCTTGATTGTTTTTTTAAAATTATAAGTAATGTCATAGTTTTTTATGTGGTAGGTGACCCGGCTATCGACACGAAGCCACCTTGTGCTAACTTCATCAGTTTTTTGATGTTGGGTTCTAGTCTCTCGAGGTGCTAACAGGAGTAGAGTGTGAATATGTATATTCTCAGGAGTGAGTGTGAATATGTATGTTCTTAGCCGTTCGTGTGTATTTTAAGAAAATCTTGTATAATTCCTATATATCTGCTATAATTTATCTCTTCCTTTTTCAAGCAGAATATAGTAATATAGTTAGTTAGGTGCACCTTGGTGGACACCTAACTTTACATTATGCACATAAATCTTAATCGACCTCCCACATATCTTGAGTAACTTGCATTCAACAACCGGAGTAAAAGCATCATTTAACCATTCTAAAACGATTATTCACTTTGATATATAACTGAAAATGGAGACGAATAAGTTCTTGATTATGACGTGTACACGAATTGTGCACAAACTCTATAGTAAGGTTTACTACTCTTCGAGGGAGTACTGGGCTTAACAAAACACACGTGTTCACTAAACGAACCATCATTTTTAATTAGTTCAACTGTTTCTAGATGCTTTGTTGACAAGTCGATCGAGAGAGTGACCATACCCGAAAAAGATGTAATAAACCAAGGGGATGGAAAAAGGCAGATAGAAGACAGAACATTGGGGTCAACTTTCTGTGATGTAAGCTACCTCTGGAAGGTCTTCTCCGAACTGATATAATACGTACAATCCGTTCAAATTTTCAAAGACTTAGTATATGCTGACTCGAGAATGGGCTGCTAAGGAAAGAGTGTATCTCGACGTTCTCGAAGCTTAAGGTTTTTTTTATATAAAGATAGAGCTTTATTGATTACTTATAGACGGCATATAATCTTGAGCAACCAGATGCCCGACGCAGTGAAAAGCCTGCATACACCGCACTACTGTATATGTGTTGTACGTTTCGCCAGCTGTGCCCAATAACATTCCTATCTCACTTTACACCGTAAACAACTAAGCTTCTGGCAGCTTAGAAAGATTCAAATTTACATTTGGGTTCGAAGAAAGACAATAGTAAAGAATTGCAATGGAAGAGGTAATGGATCTACTATAATATAGAAAGAAGTAAACTACCAAAAGCCAAGGGACAAACATATACAAATAAAGTGTGTAAGCGAAGTAGACTATGGCTGTGTTTAGTTCCACCAAAAAAGCACTATGCAAAAAAAAGATTCCCCGTCACATCAAACTTGCGATACATGCATTGAGTACTAAATGTAGATGAAATCAAAAACTAATTGTACAGCTTGGTTGTACTTGCGAGACGAATGTTTTAAACCTAATTAGTCAACGGTTGGACACTATTTATCAAATAAAGCCAAAACGTGCTACAGTACATTTTTCACCCTTTTCAGAGGAACTAAACACAGCCTATGCGAAGTGTGTATGCAGAGTAGACTCGCCTTGAGGTTGGAATATAGCCTCGACCTACCTGTCACTGGCAGTTTGGCACATCCATGGGCATATATGATTGGCAATACCACAAGGTGCCTTGAGGTTGGAATACTCTTTCATCAAGGACTCAGTGTGGAGTTCAGTAAGTCGGCTGAAAAGACAATGCCCACCAGATGATATGGTGAAAAGAAGAATCAACCAACAGATCATTGGTGCAGAGAAGGGAGCTGGCATAGTTAAAGACTTGGAAGATCAAGATCATCGGATCGTCCGTGAAGATCAGAGCCGTGGAAACAGATATGGTTGACAACGAAGGATAAGGTGATGTATCATCTGATGAAGAGGACCCAATGTAAGTGTCTTAGTAAGTGAAGATTCAATGGTCGACTAGGGAATATACCACACCATGATATGGTGCCATATCATGGACCACCCAGTAGATCATCGGGCGATGCATAGAAAACCTGGTAGACTTTTCCAATGGCTCTTTGAGGGGAGTGAGGTTGCCTCACTTCACTTGTTTGAGTGTGTTGGAGTACCTGCTACAAGTTAGAGCAAGTGTTTTTACCCATCCACCCTCTCAAGACATTCAATATCACATCCAAGGCAAGGATAGACACTATAGCGCATCTCTGTGAGATTTATGCCTTAGAGCTTGAGAGCTTCGAGTGATTAGGTTGTGTTGCCCTTGTATCCTAGAGACTTGGAGCGCTTCAGGTCTTTCTGACCTTCAGTAAAGGCATGGTGGCCTTGGAGGCAGTGATCCTCCATTCTGACTGTGGTGCGGGGTCATATCGTTGTGCAGGAGACGAGGAGAGACAACCTCCCTCATGTGGAGAAAATCCATAGTGCACATAGCATCAAGGTGACCGAAAGAGGATTGTGGTAGTGGTGAGACTATGTGATTCACACACTAACCTTTGGTTGGTAGAAGCCTATGTTTCAAATAGATCTAACACCATGACCGAGAGAGATTTCCTAACTGAAAGCATACCTCGATGCATCTTCAACATTGACTAATACCACAGGATATATCGTTGCATCTATGGGAATTTACCCTCTCTACCTTTTGTTTTTATTTACCGCGTTTATTACTTTCGCATGTGCTTTGCTTGTGTGATCTTTACTTTCTTAGATTAGCTATAGGCTAGTTGACAGGATTAGGTCTAGGTTGCTAATATCTTTTGGGTTGACAGTAAGTTAGAGCACACAAGAAAAACCCTAACATGTTAGAGTAGTTTATGGTTTTCTAGTGGCAGTTTTTATTGTGCCCTAGGTTTTTACATTTGAATTAGACACCCAATTCACCCCTACCTCTTGGGTCCTCATGAGACCTTTCACCTTCTGCGAATGTCACTATACTACAGTGCTATTGGTCATGATGCTAGCATATATGTTTGTTTCCACTCGATCAACTCCTAGTGAAGAAAAAGGGCAAACGATGTTTTTTGCACTGCTTGCAAGTTTCTCATGCATGCACACTAGGGAAATGATACTTCGATTGCGCGTATGATATCATAAGTAGATATGGTTTTGTCATAGGGAACTGATATACCAATTGCATTTAAGATATCATAAGAAAAATATGTTTTCGTGATTTCATCAAAAATGTAGTAATGGGAACTTGTTCTTCTACTAGGTCGCCACCATTGAAGTCGTTAGATTTGAGATAAGTTACTTACCACAGAGGGGACTTGGCAGCAATAACTCCGCAATAAATATTTAGGCTCGAAACCATTAATACAAGTGGAATGGAAAAATGGGGATTCACATTTCGGGTCTAGTCTTAAGAAGGCGAAGCGAGATTTTTTCCGCTTTGGATCCTTCATTGTAAAGGACGGAATGCAAGTCCATTTTTGGAAAGACAAATGATTCGTCTTTATAGGAACAGTACTCGTATCTTTACAACATTGTCAGACCTAAACATGTTACTATTGCAGAGATTCTTTCTGATCCATCACCAAACCTATCTTGGCAAAGAGACCTCATTGGTCCCAAATTAGTAGCGTGGAACAATTTGTTGCCCCGTATTACTAATATAGAGTTGGTCCATGAACAAGATGACTTTCACTGGAATTTACATCCAAATAGAAAATTCTCAGTGAAGTCACACTATCAAGTGTTATTATATACTAGTATCTCAAACATTAACAAACTCATTTGGAAAGTGAAAACCCCACTGAAAATAAAAATTTTCCTGTGGTACCTACAAGGAGAAGTTATATTGACAAAGGATAACCTAATAAAGCGCAATTGGCAAGGTAGTAAAACTTGTTGCTTTTGTCACAAAGAAGAAACAATTAAGCATTTGTTCTTTGACTAACGGTTTGCTTGTTTAATTTGGTCTTTTATTCATGTTGCGACATGACTTTTAAAACCCCACAATATAGGTCATATGTTCAATGGCTGGCTAAGTGGTGTCAACAAAGATGTCAAGGTTTTATTCCTGCTAGGAGGAGCTGCAACTTGTTGGTCTATTTGGCTCAGGAGGAATGATATTGTTTTTGAAAAGAAAAAAATTGTTTCTCCTGTGCAGGTTATGTATTTTGTTACCCACTCAGGGGCGGAGACAAGGGGGGCTGGCAGGGCCCTGGCCCCCCCTAATCATGCACAATTTTCATTAGTACCTTCATTAGTTCTTACAGATCACTAGAAATTAAATAAACAAGCCTTCTTAGTCAATTCTAAAATGTCTTTTCAAATAAATCTCTTAATTGTCTAATGTTAAGTGTCTAAATATAGTAAATATGATGGTATCGTTGACCTATGAACAACCTTTTTATTTTCAATTTAGACATTTAGCATTTTTCTAAATAAAAAGATTAATAGCATCTCTATGAATTTGGTATAGTTTACTTGCAAAACTAATAGATCTAGCGAGTTAACAGAAGAAATAGGAATATTAAATTTTGTCCTTCTCCAACAGTCTCCTATAATAGCTTCTAAACGATTTTGTTTGGGAATCCCAGACTATTTTTTACGAACTAAACCCCTTTTTAATAGTTTTTTTTTGTCTCTTACCGCTTTCTCATGCATCCAATTTACGTCGATCTCCAGAGAAAAATGTTGAACAGGGAGCAAATACGGAGTTTCACTTGACTGCAAAAACTTACACGTTGTAGAGGATATTTAGTAACTTTTTATTTTTAAGGAGCCCTTTTACCGAACAGTTGGAGGGCACCTTTTTTCTTTTTCTAAAAATCCAAAATGGGCGTTGTTTTACAAAACTTCTGGACATGCTCTAAAGACAATTTATTATAATTTTTTAAGCCAACATCAAAATGATAATTTTTAAACTGACATCAAGATTTGATAGTTTCCTGTGGACATTCGATGACCCAGCCCCCCTATATCTAAATCCTGGCTCCACCCCTGTACCCACTGGCAACGTACTTGGGCTATCCTGCAGAAGCCGGATTTGTAGGATACAGTTGTAGTAGTATCATAACAGTTGACTTAGGTGGCCAAGGATTTTTTTCTCCTAGGCACATGGGTGGCGATCTAGTTTACGTATTGATAGTCACTAGATTGTGCCAGGTTTCTTCTCTTTCTGTGACTTTGTGCCTCATGTTAGGCAGAGGCGGGAAGTTACCCTCTTTGGCTTTGTGTCAACTCAATGTAGTGCTTCCGAGATTTTAATAAAAGCTTCCTTTATAAAAAAAATATTATGAATCAACCTGTTATATTTGGTTCTTTCGCTACAATGACGTTGATGATGATGCCAAAGCTTTCTGTCAAGGAGCATATGGAAAGAACCACTCAGCGTCCATATAGGGCTGTAGCGAGAGGACAAATTGAGATGGTGAAGTGTAAGAGCATGACAAGACAGTGAGAAGCATGGGAGAACAAAAGCGTTGATGATTTTTGAAGGCATGTAGCACCTAAGAATGCATATGATCCATCCCTCCCATAGACTTTCATGTGATTTTCGATGTTTTTATTATTATTGGCAAAATCTAGTTGTAACATTGTTTAAATTATATACTATTATTTCTTTTCATGCTTGTTATATCTGTATTGGATACACACTATTTATTTTTTTTCTATATCTTTTGATGGATCTAGACCATTACAATCTGGAGTTATAAGATCAACGGTGATAGCTTTTAGCTCTTAAGAGTGAAAGAGACTACATTTTTAACTTTATTTATAGTAAAGCACTAACTTATTTTATTTAAATGTTAGATAGCCAAAAATATACTTCTTCCTTCCAGTCAAATTTTGAATTCACTAATATCTATTTAAATATTTTTCCCAACTCATATTAAAATCATAAATTGCTGTGTTTCTTTAAATTATTATTAAATTTTATTAATTGTAACAGGAATGAACTCTTTGGTTTAATATAAGCAGTTAGATCATCATAGAATCTAATGATATCGTTTTAAAAATATATATAACTTCTAGGCCATGTGATGGTGTTTTTAACACTATAGTACCAAAATAATAGATTGGAGTTTAAAGATCCAGTCAGGAAAGACGAATTCTTGTCAATGCACTCCCTCCGTTCTAAATTATAAGTCGCTGGACTTTTTTTGTATAACCACTTTGCTATGTATCTGAATATAATAATATGTCTAGATATATAGTAAA
This sequence comes from Saccharum spontaneum, assembly GCA_022457205.1. NCBI lineage: Eukaryota > Viridiplantae > Streptophyta > Magnoliopsida > Poales > Poaceae > Saccharum > Saccharum spontaneum. The sequence continues at coordinate 20,412,072 of CM039605.1, read as the reverse complement.
ATAGATGAACAAAAAAAAGTTAAAGCGACTTATAATTTGGAACAGAGGGAGTATTAAATTAACTTCTCAGGAATCATCTCCTTTTCGATCTTTCCTTTACTCCTCAACTTTTGCATGCCATGCATGCGTGAGACTGATCATGATGAGTGGCGACGACTAGAAAGAATCATGAGAGCAAACTGAACATTAGTCAATTCAAATGCGCATCCGTACATGCACGGAAAGAACGAGTGCCACACTGATTCATGATTGCACCATATGCCTATAATCACTTCAGATGATAGCTGAGCTTGTTTGAGGAGATAGCTTTGCTTTTGTTGTGTTGTTCACCTCCTTAAAGTGCGATTAGTCGCCACACGCCATTGTATAGTCTAATTTTTGTAAAAGGAAAGGAAGCGAGACACGATGCAATCAATAAGCCCTCACCAATTTTTTTTCTAGTCGACACACACAAGCCTCCACTCCTATAATTTCACGTACTTTCACCAAAACCTAGCCCGAACATTGTTCACAAATCACAATCCACCGAAACAAAACTCAAACGATGTATGCCATTGTCGCAACTTTTTTTCGACGCTAGCTCACTGTCACTGTGGACAACTAGCAGACCTGTGTGATGTGTATTGTTTTGCCAAGCAGCATCTATTCATTGGATGAAGATCCGAATTCAAAGCCCCCATGCTTAATTATCTGCAGGATATATATCAGGACCTTAACAAATGGAGGTTGGAGGAGGACATGGATGTGTAATGCAGGCCAATGTGGAAACATAGCTCTCTTCCATATGTCCACACACAGCAAGCGAAAAGCAAAGTGGAGAGGTATGATGGCACCTTTCCACAAAGGGACCTTACTGGTGCTTTTTCTGTATCTGTATGGCTATCTATGAGAACCTGATCCCAAACTTGACAATGCACATGCATGATTACATACCCCCGCAAGCTTCAAAAGAATCGTCATTCCCAAAATCCCAGCTGCCTGCCCAATGGATCATGGAGTAGGACTTTAGAGCATCTCCACCAGTCCCTCAATAAAACTCCCTCAATAACTTAGTATTAGGGTAGCCCAATATTTACTTTTTAGGTTATTGGGGGAGATGCTTTTGCAGTTCCCCAATATCTCATCCCCAATATGTGATTTTGGCTCATATTGTAAATTCTGGACCATGTTGGAGCAAATTGACCCATGGATATTTTTCACGTCAAAATAAGTTGTTGATGTCTTGTTTGTCGCATACTTAAGACCAAAGATCGAAAATGCAATAACAGTTTGTTCAACAATAAGAAAATGAAATTAAACATACTCACACAAGGATATATCATAAACAAGATATAACGAGAGATGTCATGGCATTGTTTCCAAGTGCAGAATCACCAATGGGTGTGTTTGCGCCAAAAGAACAGAGGATTGGAGGATTGGGGGAGGTTGCAAGTGCCCCTTTATTTGAGGGGAGATGGGTGTTTTTTTGGTGGCCACCAAAAATTGGGGAGGTATTGGGGCACTGTTAGCATGAAAATTGATCTATCCCCCCCAATAATTCTGTTTTATGGGGATGAGGGGTTGTATTGGGGATTTGTTGGAGATGCTCTTACACAAGCACTTTTTCTTTGGTCCCCCAATTTGCTTACCCTACCATCCTGCATAGATGTGAGGCACCTATATACCATCACATTCGTAGCAATGAAATTCAAACGTATAGAAACGTGTTTGTATTGCACTGAAACCCACAGACATACATATACCATGACATTCGTAGCAATGAAACTCACACGGTCACACATATATATCTAGCTAGCAGGACTTGGGACTGTGGGGGTTTCGCCTGGTCTCCTACCCTCACTTAAGGCTGGACGAAAAACTCGAAGCTCGTTAGATTGCTCGGCTCGTGGCTGGCTCGGCTCAACTCGGCTCGGCTCGTTATGATAACCAGCCGAGCCGAGCCAGGATTTTAGCTCGTTAGCTATAACGAGCCAACTCGAGCTGGCTCGTGAGCCGCTCGCGAGCCAAACGAGCCATAGTTTTAGGGAAAAAGTCATCATAACTTGTATTAGTTTTGTATTACTTTATGTCTTGCACTTCACAAATACATGATATGTTAGCTCATATGAATATTTTATTCGATTTAAGGTTATTGAATATATTATTTTTATATTATTAATATTTTTAAGCTTTAAATAAATGCAAATATTATATTTTGTGTATTTTTTTATATCTGGCTCACGAGCCTAACGAGCCAACTCGAGCTCGTAACGAGCCGAGCCGAGCTGGCTCGTTATCCTAACGAGCCAGAACGAGCCGAGCCGAGCCGAGCTAGCTCGGCTCGTTATCCAGCCTTACCCTCACTAAGGAATAGCGCAGAGGAGGCCGAGGGTGGCCACAGGAGAAGTAAAGCAAGGGTTGAACACGAAGGGACAAAGGGGAATCACAATGAATTTAAGAGTAAATGGCCATTAATTCATCATCTGTTAGGGCAGTCCCAATGAAAGAAACTAGTAGTTTCTATAACATAGGATACCGCACCAAAAAAGTAATGCTTTTCAACCCATAGTTTCTATGAGTAATAATTATTTTTTCTTTCTCCTTCCAACTCTATCTTCTTCCTCCAATGGGAGTGTGACACGAGCTCCTTAGAAACTGGTGGTTTCTCCCCAATGATGATTTTATGGTTTCTTGGTGCATTGGGTCAAGAGTAGACCTGATTTCTTCATGAAGAAACCATTTCTATGATTTTTGCTCTCTTTCTTCATTAATTACGTTGCCATGTCAGCATTTTGCCTACGTGGCAAGTCATTTAATGAGGATAGAAACCATCATCAATGCACCATTGGGACTGCCCTTACCATGCCACCCACCGGGTATTTATATGGCATGCCAAGAGACGTGGCGAAGTTACAAATTGCCCTTGCCATGCAGGGCACCACTGACCCCTGCCCTTTCTAGGGACCATCGACTTCCGTCCAATGCCTGATAGCACAGATCGCTGATTGTATGGAGTAAGATCTTGTTTAGTTCCCAAAAATTTTTAGGTTCACTTATCACATTAAATGTTTGGATACATGCATGGAGTACTAAATGTAGACGAAAAAACTAATTGCACAGTTTGGTTGGAAATCGCGAGACGAATCTTTTAAACCTAATTAGTCCATGATTAGACTTAAGTGCTACAGTGTGCTAATGACGGATTAATTAGGCTAAATAAATTCGTCTCGGAGTTTCTATGCGAGTTATGTAATTAGTTTTTTTATTAGTATCCGAAAACTCCTTCCGACATTCCATGAAACATCCGATGTAACACCAAAAAATTTTCTTTTCACGAACTAAACACAGCCTAATCTGTGAGCGAAGGAAAAGCAACTACATCAGCCACTACCACTACCACTTTTTCTTCACTCACAGATTACTGTGAAAAAAGTGGCTGTAGCTGGAGCTGAACAAGCCTGCTAGTGGTTTTTGTTCATAAATAAAACTATGAGTGGTCGAACAGGTCCAACTCTAGCTAAAATGGACAATCTATAGAAGATAGTAAAAATTAAAATTTTAAAACAACTAAAAGATAATAATATTTTAGTAAGTAAGATAATGTGCAAAATTTCAAGTCTGAAATAAAAATAAAAACAACATATATGGCTGCAAAGGAACACCGAACACCTTTGATTCAAAAAGAAAAGATCAAGAACGTTAAGTGTGGTCGACCACCTGACACTCAGTGAAAATGTTCTAGTTTTGAAGGATGGTGAAAATCATTGTAAAGAAAATCCACAACTTAAAAATAACACTAAAAATCATGAATACTACATGAGTTTATGTTGTGACACCCATTATTCAAAATTGCACGTAAAAATTTGGTTCCACATATATGAGATTACAAAAAAAATCTTGTGCAGCACCAATGGAGCACCAAAATCATACAAAACATCTCAGGGCTTGTTTAAATTGAAAAAAATTTCAACCTGATGAATAGTACCATTTTCGTCTTATTTGACAAATATTGTCCAATCGTGGACCAACTAGGCTCAAAAGATTCATCTCGTGATTTCCAACTAAACTGTGTAATTAGTTATTTTTTTTACCTACATTTAATACTCCATGCAAGCGGCTAAAAATTGATGTGATGGAGAGAGAGTGAAAAAACTTGGAATTTAGATGTAATCTAAACAAGGCCTGAGTTCTTTAAATGTTGCACTTGAAATTGTGGAAGGACGTACAATATAGCATTATTTACCAACTCAGTTTTTAAAGAATTCTTTTGGGCTTTTGGCCCACTTTGAACTTCACGAGGTCAACGGCCTTCGCAGCTGCAAACTGATCATATATTAGTTGGTTAGGTTTTTCATGGTAGAACTTGTCAACCTGAATTGGCACGGGTACTCGTATTTTTTAAAACTTATTCTATGATTTATATTTGTATTTATAAGAGTGAGTGTACATACGTTTTGGACGTCAGGTTGTACTGTCTAATTAAAAAAAAACAGCCTTCGCAGCTCAACCGCTCAAGACAACCTGACTCGAACATTCGCAGTCCACCACCACTTAGCACGACGCAACTCTTCCTCTTCCCCCACCAAACCTGCCCAAGCTGTGCCGCTGGCCGGGCCGCCACCACCGCCTCCGCCTGAACAGCAAGAGGAGGAGCACGATTCACCCTGCCGCGGTCGTCGATTTCCGGTAAGCCGCCGGCATTCCTTCCCCCGAATTCGACGCTCCTCTGTCCCTACTCCCTCGGCTCCCCTTGTTCTCGCCGCGGGTCGCGCGCGCAAGGTGTTCGATGCATTGCCTGTTTGCCTGCGATGCAAGCGCGCGCAAGGTGCTCGATGCATTTCCTGTTTGCCTGCGATGCAAGCGCGCGCCGCCTACGCTGCTCGCGTTTTGCTGCCGGCTTATGAACGCGATGTGTGTCCTCGCTGAGGGCTCCTGTTTCTTCCGATCGTATTTGCAGGGTCGGATCGACCGATGGCGGATACCACGGGAATGTCGTGGTCGGACATCCCGCTGGACCTCGCCGGCCGGATCCTCCGCCGCCTGCCTGCCCACGTCGACCGCGTCCGGTTCGCCGCCGTGTGCCCCCAGTGGCGCGCGGCCACGCGGGACGGGCCCCTGCCCCCACCGCTGCCTCTACTCCTGCTCTCGGACAGTAGGGTGTACAGCCTGCCCGGAAGCGAGCCGTTCCACTTCCATGGCTCCACGGGGTACACCGACGCTTGTGGCAACTGGTTGGTGTTTTCAAGTGAAGAGGGCCGTTTCCTGAGGGATCCTTTATCCAATGACACCGTGACACTTCCACCTCTGTCCCGTGTCCGAACCCGGCTTGTGGGCACGGACGGTGGACCAGTTTGGAGTCAAGCCCCCTCTACTGCCCCCGCAACCATGAAGTGCCCTCCTTCTACTCACCGTGGAAGAGATGGAAGAGGAGTTCTAAAGGATGAAGATGACCTGAGCCCTGGACCCTGGTTGACTCTAGAAGAACGGCCCCTGCATGTGGATGTGGGTGATGAGTCCGTTGATGTGGCAACCCTAGCATGGATGGAAATGGCTGAAACGTTGAAGTTGGAGATGGAGCCAAAGAATTGCAAGCTGTGGCTCTGTTCATCCAATCTCATTGTAGCAACAATCTATTTCACGGGAGGCCAAAGGATTGCAGTGTGCCAGGCAGGGGCTACCTCGTGGTGGTCTGTATGGGCGGAAAAGCTCTGTGTCAGCTTTGATGACATGGTATTCCATCAGGGCAAGCTATATGCCATTGACTTCATGGTTACACTTTTCGCCATCGATGTCAACGTGGACCACAGCAGCGGTGATCCATGGATTTCTCAAATACGAAATGCCATCGAATATCCATGTTTGGACATAGGTTATTTCCTAAGAGGTGGTCACATGATGGCCTATCTAGTTGAATCACGTGGTGTGTTGCTGGGGGTGATGAGAAAGTTGTGCGACCCATTCGATGCAGCTGGACATAATGAGTTCGAGGTGTTTGAAGCTGACCTCAGTCAGTCACAGTGGCTTAAGGTGACGACGATCGGGAACAACGAGATTTTGTTTCTAAGTCAACGATGCAGCAGGTCTGTTTGTGTTCCTCATAGCGCGTTGCCAGGGGACTGCATCTTCTCCCTGGAGAAGGGCTGGGATCGCAGTTTGTGTGCTGGCTCAAGTTCTTGCAGGGTCTATAGCATGACGGACGGCAAGGTATCCAACCCCCTGCCAACTGTGTCATGGGAGCCGGGCATGGTGTTTGGGACTTGGCTCTTCCCTCAGAGCTGAAGTGAAGCTGTTGCTGAGCTAGGTGCTAAATTCGTCGAACGAACTTATCGTATCCTCGTAGTATGTCTAATGGTCTCTGATGATAACTGAAGCTAAGTGTATCAGTACTTGTCTAGTCAAAGTATGGTGTGACTATGTGCTGATTGTGCCATTATCAATCTGTAAACATCTGATGGATCTTTTGGCATTGCTATCTTCTGTTGTGGACCTATTCTGTGAGCTTGGCACCGTAATGGTGTCTCTAGTTGGGGAGGTAGCAAGCTTTTTAATTTGATCGATCTTAACCATCGTTATGTTTGTCACCAAAAAGAAAACCTATCGTGAATCTTGTGTGTGTGTTATGAGTTATGACATGAGAGGTTTATAGTGCTGTTTTAGCCTTTTTGGGGTCGAACAGCCATGATCCATGTGGAGATCAATAAGGTTTACTTTCATGGTGGACGATCATTAACATGTGGTGTTGCATCGCTAACGTATTTGCTTGGCTTTGTCAAAATTGTGTAACTTGTGGGATGTCATCAAATTATCTTTTTTGCTATCTGTACTGTACTGCCGTTATTTAATTTTTAGAAACGTATGGCTCTATAAATCACGCGTCTTAAGAGACTTGCTTCTGTAAATTATTTCCAATAGTTTCCTTTATTTGCCACATCTGTAAAGCATGCACCGATTTACACAAACCTTTTTCTAAGAAAAATACACAAACCTTTTGGCAGAGGCAAATATAGGAGTACAATCATGCATATTAGCATGTTATACAAGAAGCTAGCATGGTGGCTCGCAGAGTTGCCAGCAACGGCTGTTCGGAGGATCGGAGCAGCCCTTTTTTTTTTTGAACATGGAAGGATTCTCCATTACTCATAATATGTCGCCAAATTGTTGGACCAGTACACGGATACAACTTGGAATGCTATCCACAATCGGATCAGCACCCGGACTCAAACTTGCCCCTAGGGCAGCAAGGCTATCAGCAGCCAAATTACATAAACGGGGGTTATGAACTACATTATACGAAATGAAATTACTTCCAAGCAAGTCCTTGAGCTCCCAGATGAGACCACCTCCAGAACACCGATCAAAGTCTACAGATTTCACCGCTTGCACAATCATGGTTGCATTTGTTTCCAGAATCACTCTCTGAACCCCAGATCAGCTGCTCTCTGCAGGGCTTGTAGACAGGCAACAATCTCAGCATGAAAAGCTTCACTTACATTCTCCAGCTTACCATAGCCCGAGCTGATGACACCACCATCCCATTCCCGGATCAAGAAACCCCATCCACCTGATCGCGTGTTCACAGAAAAAGAACCATCACAGTTGATCTTGACAGCATTTTCCGGAGGTGACGACCAGAATTTCCTTGCCTTCACCTGATCACCCACATCCTTGGCGGCTTGGCCTGCTTGAGAGGCGACCATTCCGCTGCATAGGAGCCGATCAACTGTGCCAAACGGCTGCTATCTCTTGGCTGCTCACCTTCTCTCACACCACATCGCTCGGACCACCATAAGTAGAGTAGGGTTATCACCTGTTTCTGTATCTCCGGTTTCATTTTCAGTATCGCCTCTCCACAGCCTCTCTAGCTGACATGAGCCCCGTGTTGACGTCGGATGTGGTCTGAATCACACACCAGAAAGGGCATTGGACGCCCGGGCCGTCACGGACCGAAGAACGCAGCGAGGATATCACTCTTATGTGGTGAAGCACGGAGAGGTTTACAAGCAAACCATCAAAGGATAACCAACGTGCTTACGTGACGAAGAACCGGCTAGTTTTCAGGCAAACTAGCAAAGAAACCGTCAAAGCTCTCGCCCGGGAGAGACCCCGTCAGGGCAAGGACGTCGCCGGGTTGCCCTAGGTCGGCCGACGAGCCTAGGGCGCCATCCTTAGTCGTGGATCAAGGGATGAACAGCATAGATGTTGAAGGAGAGAAGAAAAGGGGTAAAAGGAGTAGATTGATTAGTTTGTATGTCGATTGGATAGATGGGATCTCAATCGGCCATGATCCTCTTATATATATAGAGGGGGTTGGTCTTATCTCAGTAGGAAACCTCTTCAAGGCTTATTTTCCAAGTTTTTCACGAGTTTGAAACAGTTCAGATCAGAATCCAAAAGGCCAGACTAGAACAATCCTTTTTATTAGGTTTGCCGGAAGTTCCGGCTCGGGCGCGGGCCGGAAGTTCAAGCTTGATCCGGGAGTTCCGGCTCGGATGCGGGTCGGAAGTTCAAGCTTGAGCCGAAAGTTCCGGCTCGAGTACGGGCCGGAAGTTCAAGCTTGAGCCGAAAATCCCGATAATGGAACATTTTCTCGGAGGCATAACTCTCTCATCCGGACCCGAAATTGGACGTTCCATATATGTTTTTTGACCATCTCGACGAGAGGAACACAATGGTGAAGTCCGTTACACATTTTGACAACTTCATAAAATGGATATTTATGAGTGTCAACATATGCCCCCTGTTTTCAGGTGAATGATGCATGAACCTGAAAACACTTAATCAAACCAAACACAATAAAACTGAACAGCGACGATACCCATCTCATCGGCTGGTCAGTGACTAAGGGCAATGTATACATCGACCGTTTTTGTTCTAAGGGCGATACATGTATCGGCCATTGCTTGGAGAGCACTTAGGCTTCTTGCCAAACACTTGAAAAATACTTTTTTAACTATCTTCCGTTGAATGCTACTTTGAGACGTTCATCTTGCAACGTCTATAGCAAATAAGAATTACCACTCGTGACTTTATCACTTTATAAGGACCATCCCAATTTGGTGACCACTTGCCAAACTAATTGCTCTTCGATCCAATAGGTAGTATAGTTTTCCACACTAATTCTCCTTCTTAGAAAGATTTGCTCTTGACTTTTTTTATTGTATACCCTAGCAACTCGAGCTTTGTCTTTCTCTATCTCCTTGAGAGCTTTTAATCTTACATCAGTTACCTCATCAATGTTATCTATCATCAAATCATGATACACAATGGCTGATAGATCATTTTGCTTAGCAAGCCTATATGCATCCAAATTTACCTCGACAGGCAACACGGCCTCTTGACCATATACTAGCTCAAAAGGAGTAACTTTTGTAGCACCATGCCTTGAAATGCGATGTGCCCATAGAGCTTCAGACAATACTTCATGCCACCTTCTTGGATTCTCCTCAACTTTCTTTTTGATAAGCTTGATCAAAGTCTTATTACTAGACTCAGCTTGGCCATTAGCTTGAGCATAATATGGAGATGATTTGAGCAACTTGATCTTATATAATTCGGCAAAGTCCCTCACTTCCTTGGACATAAATGAAGTCCCTTGATCTATAGTTAATGTTTGGGGTATGCCGAATCTATGAATGATATGCTCAGTGATGAACTCAATCACCTCCTTCTGTGTCATATTCTTCAAAGAAACTGCCTCGGTCCACTTAGTGAAATAATCTGTAGCAACCAACACAAAGCGATGTCCCTTGGAAGATGGGGGATGAATTTGGCAAATGAAGTCTAGTCCCCAACCGCGAAAATGCCACGGTTTGATTATAGGATGAAGTATAGCAGCAGGCACTAGCTGAATATTCCCAAATCTTTGGCACTCTTCACATCCTTTGTAGTAGCGAAAGCAATCGGTCATCATAGTAGGCCAATAGAAACCGGCTCTACATAATAACCACTTCATCTTTGGAGCCGATTGATGCATAACACAAATACCTTCATGGACTTCCCTCATAACTATTCTTGCTTGATCAGTTCCTAAGCACTTCAGCAGCAAGTCTTCGGCGGTTCTTCGGTAAAGCTCATCATTGTGCAACACAAATTTGAAAGCACTTTGCCGAACACTTTTATCAACTTTGGCACTTGGATCTCGTAGATATGCCAATAAGGGAGTCCTCTAATCATGTAAATCGGCCCCAACATCACTAGGAGTTTTGCTAGGCCGATTCGAAAGTTTGTCATGTACATTGGCTGGGCTAGCCACAGGGGAGTCGGCTAGGCCGACCAGTAAAGTCGACCAGGCTGACTGTCTTGCTAGAGAAGAGGGGTTGGTTACCGACTCTTCTATACCCGCACAGCAAAAATATAAATCTTTATGCATCGGCTGTTCTTGAATATGAAAATTATGCCCACCGATGTTATAGCCAGATGCTTGTTGAGCTAACATATTGGCCTTTTGATTTTCATGCCTAAGAACATGCCGAATTTGAAATTCGGCAAACGAATCAATGATGTCAAGGCAAGTATCAAGACAAGCTCTTAGTGATCTTTCTAAATAATGAAACATACCAGCGACTTGCTGCACCACTAGTAAAGAATCACCATAGGTTTCAACATGTCATACTTCATGAATTACAATATGGCCAAGCCGAATAAGAAAAATTCACATTCGGCTTGAATTTTGGTGCAAATGTAATTTTAATTGGCTTGATGCCTCAAACGACATCATTGTGAGAAATAATGATTATGCCAATACCTTAGCCTTATTTGCAAGCCGATTAATCATATTGTCACATCCATGAAGTAAATCAAAATACATATATCATGCCCCCGGGTCTGAAAGCCATCAAAGAAAATTTCATGAGGGCTTTCTAATAACACGATGGTCACAAGCACTCATCGGCTATATTTTTACACTAAGGGCGATATCAAAATATCGGCCATATGAATTCATCCACAAGAGTATGCATAATCGAAATAAATATTTTGGCTCTTGATCATTGATGAGCAAAATAATTTGGCAACCCTCCATAACATAAAGATCCATACCAAGGATCAAAATAAGGAGCTGAGGGATAACCATGCATACCAGGAGATGAATTCCATATAGGCATAGGCAGAGAGTATGGATGATGCCATGACCAATGATTTTGATGATTTGGTGCAAACCTCCAACTTGGCAATTGCTTCTTGAACCTTCTTCTCTCCTTTGCCTTTGTTGCAACACTTGCTTGAGCATCATCCTTCTGAGCTTGAATTCTTCGTTTAGGCCAGTCTCAGTGGAGAGTTTCATTTCGTTGTTTCCAAGACTGCCATGTCATATAGAATGAAATGAAACTCGGATGAAACACCCACTCTCAATGGAAAGTTTCACTCCATAGTTTCATAGACATTTAATTCTATGACTCATAGAGGGTTGGTAACTGTGCCAAGAGAGTTTCATCCCCATGAAACTCAATTCTTCTCTCTCTTCATTAAAACGTTGACATGTCATCAAAAATGCATATGTGGCAGGCTATTAAATGCAAATGAAACTCTAGTGAAACTCCCACTGAGGCTGGCCTTAGGAACCCATGCTAAGCCATTTTCTTTTAGCTTCTCTGCACTAAGCTTCTGCAACTTCTTTTCTTGCCACTTTGGTAAACCGATTGAGCATATCAGTTTTATTTCTGTTTTGGACAGCAGCAAATCATTTTTAACTTTGGGCACTCTCACCTTCTTTTGTTCAGATTTGGCACCTATAATATCAATAGATGATTTCCCCACTTATTTGCCATCAATAGCCAGATTTTTTAGCAATGTAGTCGGCTTTTCAATAGTTGAACTCAGATATGAACTTTCCTTCTTTCGGCCATCATACTTCACACGGTAAACTTGCTTTACCATTTTCTTCTTTGGTTGAGCTCCAGACCGATTTTGATCAAAATGGTCTTTACAAGATGATGATCTCTCTGAATGTCTAGGAGCTACATATTCTATATATTGTGGCCTAAAATATGATGGAACATGTGTCTCTTGATCAAACCAGCCCCAAGATGAGTAAGGATGAAAATATGCGGGCTGTGATCCATATGACATAGGAATTAGCTGCTCAAAAGGAGAATATGTTGCTGCTACATGAGATCTATCTCCTTGCCAATTCCACTCTTGAAACTTGTGCTTTGGAGGTGATTTTGATGATTGCACTTTCTTTGGCCGATTGGTGACATTTGCTTCTGCTATCTTTTCATATTTAGCTAGAAGTTCCTTGAAGCTAAGCTTCGGCCTTTTATTCTTTAGCTTGTCATGGCCTTTACCTCCATTAGCTTTATGAGCATCCTCCTTCTTCTCCCCATCTTGACAGACATGCTTCAGAGGAGAATCCTTAGCCGATTCCCCTTGCTCAATGGGATCAATTGGCTTTTACTTTAGTTGGAGAGATTTCACCTGTCTCCCAGTGCCTTCTGAAACTATGATAACATTGTTGTCCTCTTGAGTATCTTCAATTTGTAATTCATGGACAACAACCTTGTCTTCACTTGAGGGCTCCACATCTCTCACTTGGGCATTTGAGCCTTGAGCTTTGAGTGAATCGGCTATTGCAAGCCGATTCAAAACCTGTTTGCCATCAAGACCAATTGAATCCAACTGGTCCATCTGTTGAGCTTTAGAAAATTTTAATCGGCCTTTATCAATGGCCGATTGGATCACTCGACGAAACACATTGTAATTAGAAGTATTATGGTCAGATGAGTTATGCCACTTGCAATATGTAAGCTCTTCTAAGTTTTGAATAGATGGCAAAGCACTGTGATCAATGATTCTAATAAAATTATTCTCTAGCAAGATATCAAAGACATGATCACAAAAAGTAAAGTCAAAGGTGTATTTTGATTTCTTTAGCCGATTCTTTTGTGGAGTCGGCTTTAAAGCTAAGCAAACGAAGGGATCGGATTTGTTATCAATCCATTCGGCCACACCTTTGCAATTGCTTATGGGAAGCTTTAGCTTTGATGAAGTATCACCATCTGCCTTGCCATATGGCACAATGTGTTGGCTGATAGAATCTGAATTTATTTTATCATTAACAAATAAATTGCTATTCTCAATCGGTCTACAACAACTGTTAGTAAGGATGTCTCTAATAGATGCTGAAATTGAAATAGTATGATCAGATTGGAATTTGAGCAAAATATTTGTGTTTTCTACCTTGTTGACCATGTTGGAGAAGTGCATATCCTTGATTTGCATGATTTTGCTCTTCTTCTCCAGAAACCAATTAACAAGAGGGGTCAAATCACCTGAAGACACATCAGCAGCTGCCAGAACTGGGAAAGTCGGCTTAGCCGACTGAAAGTCGGTTAGGCCGACTTGGGCACTAGCAGGGGCAGTCAGCTTGGCCAACTGGGAAGCCGGCTTAACCGACTCAGGGCAGGCAGTAGAGGTAGTTGGCCTAGCTGACTGGGAAATTGGCCTAGCCGACACGGAGTAGGCGGTAGGGGCAGCCGGCCTGGCCGACTGGGAAGTCGGCCTAGCCGACTTAGAGCAGGCAGGAGTCGGCTTAGCCGACTTCAAAGTCGGCTCAGCCGATTTTGAGCAGGCAGACAATCCTCCTTTGTTGCTTGTAGGGGCTTGATCTCCATCAATGATGTAGTAATCGCTAGATAAATGTACGGCCCCTTTAGCTCCTAAAAAATCAAGTCTAGCTGATTTCTGTCGCTTCCCATGTTTTTCAGGAGGTATAGTGGTAGCTTCTCCTGAATTGGCCCTATCCGCTTCAGGCACCAAAGAGACCAATACAGATTTCTTCCTAAAAATAAGCTTGCCATTTTGATCAAAATAACAGTAAGACAACCTCTTACCAGGAGGTATAGTGGTTGCCCCTCCTGAACTGGCCCTATCGGTTTCAGGCGCCGAAGAGGCCAATTTAGATTGACTCTTTGCAATCACTCTACCATGCTGGTCAAAATAATAGTAAAATGGCCTCTCATATTGAGGTTGACTTTAAGCCAGAGCCGATTCACTAGTATGTCCAACATGAGGCGAAGTAGCAATAGGAGTATCAAAGATTCCTTCCTCTAACTTATCAAATGTAGAATTTACCTTAACCATAGTATAGAAAAGAGGAGAATCTTCAGTGATCCCATCTACCTTTAGCTTAGCTATGGTTGTAGACCTGACGAGGATTTCCTCACCCATTGCTGAATTTTCATTGATTTGGCTATAATTATTAGTAACATGTGAAGTCGAATCACAAGTTTTAGCACTCGAATGCCTTGCTGAAATTTCACTAATTCGACTTTGATCGTGAGCAGAATACGAAGCCGAATTATGAGCATTGATCATTGAATAAGGTGCTGAATTTTCTTTGATTCGGCTATGGTTACTAATAACACGTGAAGTCGAATCATAGGTATTAGCACTTACATACCTTGCTGAATTTTCATTAATTCGGCTCAAGTTAGAAGTAACATGTGGAGCCAAATTATGAATAAGAGCATTGGCATATGGTGCTGAATTTTGGGAGCAATTGACTAAATAATTAGCATTATCATAGCCAATTCTCTCATTATCGGCATGTCATGTGGTGGAACCACATATTGTGAACTTATAGCCGATAAACAAGGATTTACATGTTGTATGTTGCTAGTAGCATCAAAACTCAAAGAATTTATAGTTGACATCGGCTCTTGACTGATGAGGACATCACTCCTTCACATACACACAATGATCCACTGCTGGACATTCAAGGTCCAATCACTAGAGCTCGCGCGCGTCAATTAAATTTAGATGTGAGCTCGTTCCTAAGTAACTCTTTATATGATTCTGAGAATAGATTGCTACCTAATGATTATATTGTGCTTAGGTACGAAGGAGAGGTCCAGGAGACACATCGAGGAGGGCTTGGAGGCGTGGAGGACCAGTGAGGGCGCCCGGATAAAGATGGAGGACCAAACCAAGTTGAGTTCGAGTCTGCCTCGTAGTTCAGGACCAGTTTGCCTTGAACTGGTCACCCAAGACGCGTCCGGACTCCGTTTTCGATGATCCATATATGGATGGAAAGCTTATTTGATAAGGAAGCCAACCTAAGTGGTCCCATGTCAAAATCTGTTCGGAATCAACGGGAATCATCGAAACAAGTCACTATCCAGAATCTGTCAGGGCGCTGTGTCGCCGTCTTTTGGGCCGTTTGGGCCTTGTAACGTGTCGACGCTCCCCAGGGACGCGAATAGGGGTCCTTGGACGTCCCTTAGGCTATATAATCAGTAGTTGCCGCTTACATTAGGGTTGGGTTTTGCTTAGATTATTCTGTTGATAACAGTTTCGCCGCCGTCGTCGGTTTGTGAGACCCCAACTTTGTGAGATTAATCATTCATTTGCAATTTGGTTGCATTCCTTTGTGTTTTTGCGTGTGTTCTCGATTCGTAGGCAAGGACTTAGCCTTCTTGGCGAGGTCGACCGTGCAACGCCGGTCGATAACCAGAGGAGTCGTGGTGCTGCGATTGCGGGGTTCAGAGCCGAGTTGTTCGGAAGCCGGATCGAATTGTGTCGTGACTCCACCAAATCGAGAGTTATCAGAACCTTTCGGAAGATCGAGAACCCTATTTCACATCAATTGGTATCAGAGCCGAGTTGTTCGGAAGCCGGATCGAATTGTGTCATGACTCCACCAAATCGAGAGTTATCAGAGCCTTTCGAATGATCGGGAACCCTAGTTCACATCAATTCGGATTGTATGAATGGTTAGTAATGCCTTTTGGGTTGACTAATGCACCTAGTACTCATGCGCCTAATGAATGAGGTTTTAAGAGCTTTCATTGGTCAATTTGTGGTAGTTTACTTTGATGATATCTTAATTTATAGCAAGTCTTTGGATGAACATATGGATCACTTACGTGCTGTTTTTAATGCCTTACGTGCGGCATGTTTATTTGGTAATCTTGAGAAGGGCATCTTTTGCACAGATCGAGTCTCTTTTCTTGGCTATGTTGTTACTCCACAGGGAATTGAGGTGGATGAGGCAAAGATTGAAGCCATTAAGAGCTGGCCGGTTCCCCAATCCATCACACAGGTGAGGAGTTTTCTTGGTCTTGCAGGATTTTACCGCCGCTTCGTCAAGGATTTCAGCACCATTGCTGCCCCTTTACACGAGTTGACAAAGAAGGGTGTGGTGTTTCATTGGGGAAGGGCACAAGAGGTGTCCTTAGACACTTTGAAGGACAAGCTTACACACGCACCGTTGCTGCAACTTCCAAATTTTGGTAAGACTTTTGAGCTAGAATGTGATGCTAGTGGAGTTGGCATTGGAGGTGTTTTGATGCAAGATGGTAAGCCCATTGCATACTTTAGCGAAAAATTGCATAGCCCTGTTTTGAATTACTCCACGTATGATAAGGAATTGTATGCTCTTGTACGTTCTTTAGAGACGTGGCGTCATTATTTGTGGCCTAAAGAATTTGTTATTCATTCGGATCATGAATCGCTTAAGTATCTTCGTTCACAACATACTCTGAATCGTAGACATGCTAAGTGGTTTGAATTTATTGAATCTTTTCCTTATGTTTTCAAACACAAGAAAGGGAAGGATAATATGATTGCAGATGCTTTGTCTAGGCGATACACTTTGCTATCCCAACTTGAATGTCAAATTTTTGGACTTGAAACAATAAAAGAACAATATGCGCTTGATCCTGATTTTAAAGATGTGTTGCTGAATTGCAATGGGGGACGTTCATGGAACAAGTTTGTGGTCAATGATGGATTTGTGTTTAGAGCTAACCGCCTATGCATTCTAGTAGGATCCGTTCGTCTTTTGTTGATGCAGGAAGCGCATGGAGGAGGGTTGATGGGACATTTTGGTGCTAAGAAGACGGAGGATGTTTTGTCCACACACTTCATTTGGCCAATGATGAAGAGAGATGTTGAGCGATTCGTGGCACGTTGTACCACATGTCAAAAAGCTAAGTCTCGCTTGAATCCACATGGTTTGTATATGCCTCTTCTTGTTCCTTCTATTCCTTGGGCAGATATTTCTATGGACTTTGTTTTGGGATTGCCTAAGACTAAGAGGGGGAGGGATAGCATTTTTGTTGTGGTGGATCGATTTTCTAAGATGGCACACTTTATACCATGTCATAAAAGTGATGATGCTATTCATATTGCTGACCTCTTTTTCAAAGAGATTGTTCGTTTGCATGGTATGCCTTCTACTATTGTTTCAGATCGCGACGCTAAATTTCTGAGTCACTTTTGGCGCACTCTATGGAATAAGCTGGGTACAAAACTGTTGTTTTCTACAACTTGTCACCCACAAACCGATGGGCAAACAGAGGTAGTTAACCGCACTTTGGGTGCCATGTTGAGAGCTATTCTGAAGAAAAATTTGAAGATGTGGGAAGAATGTTTGCCTCATGTGGAGTTTGCTTACAATCGGGCAACACAATCTACCACCAAGGTAAGTCCTTTTCAGGTAGTGTATGGATTCAATCCCCGTGCTCCAATTGATATTTTGCCTCTACCTACTAGTGATAGAATTCATGTTGATGCTAAGGAACGTGCTGATTTTATTTTGCAAATGCATGAAACAACTAAGCACAACATTGAAAAAATAACTGAAAAGTATAGAATTGCTGGTAGTAAAGGTAGACAAGAAGTGAAGCTTGAATCGGGTGATTTGGTTTGGTTGCACTTGAGAAAGGATAGATTTCCAGATTTGAGAAAGTCTAAGTTGATGCCTAGAGCTGATGGTCCATTTAAAATTGTTGAGAAGATTAATGATAATGCATATAAGCTTGAGTTACCCCCCGAATTTGGGGTTAGTCCCACCTTTAACATTTCAGATTTGAAGCCATACTTGGGAGACGAAGATGAGTTGGTGCCGAGGACGACTCCAATTCAAGAGGGGGAGGATGATGAGGACATCACTCCTTCACATACACATAATGATCCACTGCTTGACATTCAAGGTCCAATCACTAGAGCTCGCGCGCGTCAATTAAATTTAGAGGTGAGCTCGTTCCTAAGTAACTCTTTATATGATTCTGAGAATAGATTGCTATCTAATGATTATATTGTGCTTAGGTATGAAGGAGAGGTCCAGGAGACACATGGAGGAGGGCTTGGAGGCATGGAGGACCAGTGAGGGTGCCCGGATAAAGATGGAGGACCAAACCAAGTTGAGTTCGAGTCTGCCTCGCAGTTCAGGACCAGTTTGCCTTGAACTGGTCACCCAGGACACGTCCGGACTCCGTTTTCGATGATCGATATATGGATGGAAATCTTATTTGATAAGGAAGCCAACCCAAGTGGTCCCATGTCAAACGCTGTTAGGAATCAACGGGAATCATCGAAATAAGTCACCGTCCAGAATCTGTCAGGGCGCTGTGTCACCGTCTTTTGGGCCGTTTGGGCCTTGTAACGTGTCGGCGCTCCCCAGGGACGTGAATAGAGGTCCTTGGACATCCCTTAGGCTATATAATCAGTAGTTGCCACTTACATTAGGGTTGGGTTTTGCTTAGATTATTCTATTGATAACAGTTTCGCCGCTGTCGTCGGTTTGTGAGACCCCAACTTTGTGAGATTAATCATTCATCTGCAATTTGGTTGCATTCCTTTGTGTTCTTGCGTGTGTTCTCGATTCACAGGCAAGGACTTAGCCTTCTTGGCGAGGTCGACCGTGCAACGCCGGTCGATAACCAGAGG
Source organism: Saccharum spontaneum (assembly GCA_022457205.1). Classification (NCBI taxonomy): domain Eukaryota; kingdom Viridiplantae; phylum Streptophyta; class Magnoliopsida; order Poales; family Poaceae; genus Saccharum; species Saccharum spontaneum. The sequence goes on along the minus strand of CM039605.1, from coordinate 20,393,424 downwards.
AGTCGTGGTGCTGCGATTGTGGGGTTCAGAGCCGAGTTGTTCAGAAGCCGGATCGAATTGTGTCGTGACTCCACCAAATCGAGAGTTATCAGAACCTTTCGGAAGATCAGGAACCCTAGTCCACATCATTGACCATGATATCCATAATTATTATGTGTATGATGAGGAACATTATCAAAAGTATCAGCCGATGCAACATATCTAGTATTATTACAGCTAGCAACACCAACATGAGAGTTTATATGACTTGCAAAATAACCATTAGGATCATAAGATGTATTTGCAAGTTATACCTTGGGATAATTATAGTAGTTTTGTGATGAACCACCTCGGTACTCCATGATTTAGAACTTTGACCGCCTTGCTGAATTTTCCAATGTCAAGCGCAACACGTTGCAAAATTGCAAGCAAGATTACAAGGGGTCAAAACTAGATGCGATCGGCCTTTTGGGCCAGATGCAACGGTAATGGCGAGCTCAAGAAGATAGATCAGCGAGGAATAAGGCTAGGGTAAGAAGAATCGGCTACAAAGTAGAGCCGAAGCAAATTCTTCCCCAGCGGAGTCGCCAAAAAGTGTGTTGACGTCGGATGTGGTCCGAATCACACACCAGAAAGGGCATTGGACGCCCGGGCCGCCACGGACCGAAGAACGCAGCGAGGATATCACTCTTATGTGGTGAAGCACGGAGAGGTTTACAAGCAAACCACCAAAGGATAACCAACGTGCTTACGTGATGAAGAACCGGCTAGTTTTCAGGCAAACTAGCAAAGAAACCGTCAAAGCTCTCGCCCAGGAGGGACCCCGTCAGGGCAAGGACGTCGCCGGGTTGCCCTAGGTCAGCCGGCGAGCCTAGGGCGCCATCCTTGGTCGTGGATCAAGGGATGAACAGCATAAAGGTTGAAGGAGAGGAGAAAAGGGGTAAAAGGAGTAGATTGATTAGTTTGTATGTCGATTGGATAGATGGGATCTCAATCGGCCATGATCCTCTCATATATATAGAGGGGGTTGGTCTTATCCCAGTAGAAAACCTCTTCAAGGCTTATTTTCCAAGTTTTCCACAAGTTTGAAACAGTTCAGATCGGAATCCAAAAGGCCAGACCCGAACAACCATTTTTATTAGGTTTGCCGGAAGTTCTGGCTCGGGCCGGAAGTTTCGGCTCGGGCGCGGGCCGGAAGTTCAAGCTTGAGCCGAGAGTTCCGGCTCGGATGCGGGTCAGAAGTTCAAGCTTGAGCCGGAAGTTCCGGCTCGAGTGCGGGCCAGAAGTTCAAGCTTGAGCCAGAAGTTCTGGCTCGAGTGCGGGCCAGAAGTTCAAGCTTCAGCCGGAAGTCCCGACAATGGAACATTTTCTCGGAGGCATAACTCTCTCATCCGGACCCGAAATTGGACGTTCCATATATGTTTTTTGACCATCTCGATGAGAGGAACGCAATGGTAAAGTCCGTTACACATTTTGACAACTTCATAAAATGGACATTTTTGAGTGTCAACACCCCGCTAACTCCTCCCGCACAGCCTCAAGTTGCAGGTTTGCCCACACATGCCGCACACCTTTGCACTTGAAAAAGAGGTGTGCTCCATCCTCATCAAGGCGCCCACACATGAGACAACTAGTGTCTATCTTCATTCCACGTCTTCTTAGGTTGACTCGAAGTGCCAAGCTGTTGTGCCCCAAACGCCATAAGAAATGGATCATTTTCTTTGGACAAATTAAGTTCCACACACGCCTCCAAAACGGGTCATCTAACCGACTAGCAGTTCCTGATGTTGAGCCCCCGCCTCTGCGTTCTGTGCTTTTCTTTTTGTCTACCATAAACACCTTGTATGCCGATCTGACGACAATGAATTGCCCATTATTGTTAAAATGCCAGGCAACCAGATCATCCATTCCTTCATGTACAGGTATGCACAGAATACACTCCGCATCTTCTTCCCAAAAAAATATCCCTGACCAGTGCTTCGTCCCAGGATCCAGTGATCAGATCTATAAGCTCATCCACACGTGAGATCAAGTTCGAGCCTCTTGGAGTGAAAGGACTACAGGACTGATCCCTTGGAAGTCAGTCATCCTCCCAAATCCGGATATTAGCTCCATCCCCAACATGCCATATAATACCCTTCTTGAGCAAATTCAAACCAGAAAGGATACTACGCCAAGTGTATGACATATCTCTTTTAGGTTTAGCTTTCAGGACATCACCATCTGAGAAATATTTCGCTGCAAACACCCAGGCATAAAGAGAATCAGGGTTTGTCAGTAGTCTCCATGCCTGCTTTGCCAACATTGCCATATTAAAAGCACGTATATCCCTAAACCCGAGACCTCCATCTTCTTTTGCCTGCGTCGGTTTATCCCAGCTTAGCCAATGCATCTTGTTATCTTTATGTTGATGGCTCCACCAGAACTTTGCAACCATCAAACTTATCTTATCACAAAGCCCCTTTGTGAGATCAAAGCAGCCCATAGCAAAGGTTGGGATGGCCTGCGCTACTGCTTTTATTAAAATTTCCTTTTCCGCCTTTGAGAGCATCTTCTCCTTCCATCCAAGAATCTTTTGCCAAATTCTATCTTTCAAATAATTGAAAGTGCCAGCCCTGGACAGGCCAACATGTGCTGGTAAGCCCAAATACCGGTCATTCATGGCTTCATTTGTGATCTACAGAGTTTCCATCACAACAACCTGATCGGCATCATTTGTATTAGCACTGAACAAGACAGCAGACTTTGCTTTGTTGATAGTCTGGCCGGACACTTGTTCATACAAGTTTAGGATACTTTGAATTTGTTCTACATTCTCCCGATTTGCCTGAACAAGTAGGAGGGAATCATCAGCAACCAACAAATGGGATATACTTGGGGCGTTCTGACAAATTCGTACCCCTCTGATCCGACCAGCATTTTCAGCTTCAGTTAGCAAGGCGCTAAACCCTTCTGCACATAATAAGAAGAGGTAAGGGGATAGTGGATCCCCTTGCCGTAATCCTCGACCTGGTGCAAAATTTGTACCAATATTACCATTCACCTTCACCTAGTAGGACACAGAGGTCACACAATTCGTGATTAACTGAACCCATGCCTGATAGAAACCCATCTTAATCATCATTGCCTGCAAAAATGACCATTCCACCCAATCGTAAGCTTTGCTCATGTCCAACTTAATTGCCGACCAACCCTCAGCACCCTTTTTCTTTCTTTTTAGGAAATGGGTAAGCTCACATGCTATCAAAATATTATCACTAATAAGGCGACCCAGAACAAAAGCACTTTGGTTCTCCGAAATTATGACCGGCAAAAACTTTTTTAGACGGTTGGCTAACACCTTAGATATGATCTTATATAACACATTGCAGAGGCTGATAGGGCGCAGATCAGTCACCTTATCCGGCTGAGGTACCTTCGGTATTAGAGAGATGATGGTTTCATTCTAGTGTTGTGGCATTGCTCTACCATGGAGAAAATCCATCACCTCATCTGTGATCTTTCTCCCCACAACATCCGAAAACCTCTTGTAAAATATGGCCGCCATGCCATCTGGTCTCAGGGCTTTCAAATCACCAATACTGTCCAATGCTTCCTTGATTTCCTCTTCTACAAAATCCGCCATACGTTGTTCATTCATCTCCGGAGTTACCCAGGTTTGGACAGCACGCAGGAGCTGTTGGATATCACCATTTACATTTGATGTGAAGAGCTGCATAAAATAGTTAGTAATAAAATCCTGCTTCTCTACTTCTCCCTCCACCCAACCCTCAACTCCATCTTTTAGTGGTCCTATTCTATTTCTCCTCTTCCGATCTAAACAGGCCGCATGAAAAAATTTTGTGTTCCTATCTCCCTTCTCTAACCACCGAGTATGCAACCTTTGTTTCTAGTAGATATATATTTGTTCCTCCACTTTGTCTAGCTAGAACCTAAACACCGCCTCTCTAGACACCCCCTCCACCAAAAGAGAACCCCTCCTACAAAACTCTAGGTCCTTTTTTAGTTTTTTCCTTTGTTTCTCCCAAACACCTTGCGCATTCGAACTCCAACAAGAGAGGTTGCCAACCACCCTGCCGACCAGCTAGTCGACTCTAGTGAGACCCTTGGCCATGCCCTGGTCCCAGCCCTCCTTCACAACCTCCACGCACTGCTCCTCCTCAAGCCAGCCGGCTTCAAAGAAAAAAGCCTTGCCTCCCCAAACAGGCCCTGTAGCTTTCCTCTCTGTCGAGATAATGACCGGGCGATGATCTGAATGCCACGGATCACCATTCAACACATGAACTGTGGTAACTTTGCACACCACTCCATAGTAGCCAAAGCCCGGTCCAGACGCTCCCTGACATACCCCTGCATCGTACGATTATTATTCCTCCATGTATATACATCACCTTCAAAACCCAAGTCTTGTAGATCGCAGTCCACAATGGCATCTCTGAAGCGGTGCATTTGGGATTGTGGTCTCAGCACCCCTCCCTCCTTTTCATGCTGGTACAAGATCTCATTGAAATCTCCTGTACACAACCATGGCATGGCTTCATGTGAATGCAGGTCTCTCAATAGGGTCCAGGTCTTATGCCTATCTTCTGTTTGTGGATAGCCATAAATTCTAGTGAACTGCCACTTGTAACCATCATCTTCAGAATGTCAACATCAATGCGGTTATCAGAGTAATTCCTCAACACCACATTTATCCCCCTCCGCCAAAACACAGCAATTCACCCCCCCCTTTCCAACACAATTTCGCACCACCATATTACTTAGCCCCAACAACCACCGAAAAATGCTCCATTCTTCGCTTGTCTAGCTTTGTTTCCAACAAGAAAAGAATATCCGTCGCCTCCGTCTTCTGGAGCTTCAGAAGACTACGAACTACTGGACGGTTTCCTAGACCCTAGCAGTTCCAAGCAACGATCTTCATTGGGTCCCGCAGGACCGGTCCACCGGCCCCGCATAATTATCAACAGAAATTTGGTTCTTCTCAACAACCTCAGCCGCCTTCACCTTCTTCGCCCCATCCTCCTGGGCCTCCTCACCTATGTCCATCTTCCTCTTCTTCTATATCTTCTCACCCTTACCACCATCCCCCTTAACTGGCTTGTTTTTGTCTAGCCGTTTAAACGTACCACGCTTCCCATCTTTCTTCATGTCCTCATCACCTCCTTCCCCTACGCTTCCACCATTTACTACCACAACAGAAATAGGAGCACCCAGTAGTGGCAGTAAAGATTTCTTAGCCCCTAAATCACTCTCAACCGCTGCAATAGGAGTAGGGGCATTCAAAATCTTTTTCGGGCTTGTGACCTCCTCTCCCTTCTTTGTACTTTTGCTATCACCACTCTTTCTCCAATTCAGAGCATCACTTCCCGACCCCGACGAACCCCATCGATCACCTCGGTTGCCATAGGAACCCCTACTACCAGAACTTCCACTAATCCAAGGACCACGCTGCTTTGCACCCTGAAATCTTCTCTCTTTCGATCCCTCACCTCTTTTCTTCTCTAGGATGAAACGTAGGTTCCTTGAGAATTGTTGAGGCTCCCCTCTTTCACATAAAAAAGAGAACTGTTTGTCGACGTGGCCGATGTGACCACACGTGTAACAGAAATCGAGGAGATACTCGTAAGCAAAAGAACACCACTTCTCCTTCTCTGGATTCCCTACCTTCACAGTAATACCACGCATAAGTGGTTTTGCGGATGTTGATCAGCACCTTGATCCGCAGAACCCTCCCCACTGCAGTGCCATCCTCCCCTATGTCAACATCTTTGAAAACACCAATCTTCTCCCCCAACGTGGCACCAGTCTCCTTATCCATCATTCCAAAAGGGAGGTTTGAAACCCCAACCCAGATCTGAATGTGGATGAATTCCATCTCATCCAAAGTCTTTGACTCATCGAAATCCGCCATGATCACCGGATCCTTGGAAATCATCCAAGGGCCATCCTCAAAGGCTCTCCGCTTCCCAGATGCTTGCAGAAAGGTGAACAGGAAGTGATTCTCACCCAGATCCTTGCACAGAACCCCCTTAATTGGACACCACACACGTTCCAGTGTCCTCTCTAGGGTTTCTATCGAGACCAACTTCTCCACCAAGACCTTCCCCACTGCCTGCGGCTCCGCCAAATGAGAACGTCGGGATCCACCACCACCAATCTTCACCCCGCTCCTCCTCTGACAGGCGTAACTTCCCCATCAAACCCTCAACACCCTCCATTAGGGATCAGAAGACTCATGGAGGTGACACGGGAGAAAAACTAGGGCTAGCACATTAGGTTTGGGCTCCGATCGCTGGAGAGGGACATGGAAACTTGGGGAATAGGACATGGAAGATCTGGATCCTAAACCTCAAGGCGAGGAAGGACCAAGATACGAAGGAAAACGAGGACATGAGACGTGAGAGAGGCTCAAAACGTAGTCGCCTCCTGAGTCACCCAGGAAACCCTAGGCGTCGGGACCGAAACCGTTTCTGTGGTGGTTTAGCAGCCCAAAATTAAGCACGGTAAAAACATCAAAAAGATGTGGACTGTGGAGGGCTCACTTGCCTGTGATAGGGAAAATTCGATTTAGGAGGGAGGGACACTTGATCAAGAGGGGGAAGAGGGGCAAGCGTGGCCATAGGATTAGCCATATAAATAAATTGTTTTTTAAGATTTCTTTTAGTTGTAGAGAAGAAGAACGAGAGAGAAGATTTGTTGATTTTTTAAGTCTTGGCCCACCTAAAATTTTAGACTGAGTATGAGAGATAGCAGTAGGGATTGAGGAACTGAGAAGAGAAGAAGTGTGGTGCAAGGAAGAAGAAGAAGAAGAAGAAGAAGAAGAAGAACAGGGATACAAGGACGGAAGAGTTCTTAGCTTTAGGATATTAGAATTCGGTTAATACAAAATGTGTTCTCCCTTCTCTCTCTGCTCTCTCTTAAAGAATTACAGAGACATTGCGTTTTTCACACGTGCAAAGCGTCTCAACCGGCCCATGGACTACCCATGGCGTGCTCCAACGCCTATATCCAGGTGGTGGAGTCGGCGTTGGACTGGGTCTGGCATTCTAGACCATCGAAACACTTATCCTGCGTGGCGAAGCGCTTCTCGAGCTCGTCGAGAAGGATTTTGGTCTTGGGATTCATGACTCCGCGACTATGCTGTATGCGGGTATAGTGATCATGGGTGGAAGAGGGAACAGGGTGATCCAACATGACAACTCATCGTAAATCGAACTACCTGGAGAGAGGAATTACGGAATCTGCTCTCAAAACTGCAGCTCACAGATTGGGAGGAGTTAGACCAACCGACTCAATTGGGTTATTTGATCGATGGGATAGTGAGTGCGCGAATAGGATAGGCCGAGAATCGGTGTCTCTAATACCACTTGTGAGAGATAGCAATAGGGATTGAGGAATTGAGAAGAGAAGTGTGGCGCAAGGAAGAAGAAGAACAGGGATACGAGGACAGGCGAGTTCTTAGCTTTAGGATAACATAATTCAATTAATACAAAACATGTTCTCTCTTCTCTCTCCTCTCTCTTAAAGCATTACAGAGGCATTGCCTCTTTCACTTTTGCAAGTGTCTCAACGGGCCTATGGACCACCGATGTATCTTGGGTGGGCCTTCCTATGCATGTGTCCTCTGGGCCGGCCTCCAAGTTTCTTTGCTTCTTTTGTCAACTGGTTATCTACAGAAGCTAGAGGTTGTGCCTGGGAAGGCAGGTTGCTGACTATGGTATATGCATAGCAGTTGGCACCTAAAATTGAGAAAAATTCATGACCGGTCCCTCAACTTGGCAAGAGGTGTCACCTAGGTTCCTCTACTTTCAAAATGCTATTTCTAAGTCCCTGAATTTGGCTTCGGGTGTTATCTGGGTTCATGGACTTGGCTTCGGGTGTCATCCAAGTCCCAACGGGTCCAAACCCGCTATGAATGTTGACGTGGCGCGGTCCTACATGTGGGTCCCACATGTCAGCTAGTTATATTTCTATTTATTTTTATTTTTATTTCGAGGTAATGTAGCTACAATCCCTTAAATATTCCAAAAATTATATATTTTTCGTACGATCTTAGATGAAGATGATTTTTATATAAAAATTATAGCTCTAGACGAGATCTACGACTTTCTAGTTTTGATTTTTTTTTTAATTTGAGGTCGTTAAGATGCTCAAAAAAGTATATTAATCGCGCACAAGCACTTGTCGTCTTGGAAAAATTATATCTTTGTTATATGCTGTCAAATGGAGATACTTTCTATATGAAAATTGTAGCTCTTAATGGGTCTACGACTTTCTAGTTTTGAGTTTTTTAATTTAAGGTCGTTAAGATGCTAAAAAAAATGAACAAATTTTCAGCAGTATATTAATTTCTGAAAGTTTGTTTAATTTTTTTGAGCATTTAACGATCTCAGATTAAAAAAACTCAAAACTAGAAAGTTGTAGATCCCATTAAAAGCTACAACTTTTATATAGAAAGTATCTTCATTTGACAACATTTAAGAATATATGATTTTTCCAAGGCGACAAGCGCTCGTACGCGATTAATATACTGCTGAAAATTTGTTTAATTTTTTTGAGCATTATAGCAATCTCAAATTAAAAAACTCAAAACTATAAAGTTGTAGATCCCATTAAGAGCTACAACTTTCATTATCTCCATTTAACAACATATAAGAAAAATATAGTTTTTCCTTGACGATAAGCGCTTGTATATGATTAATATATTGCTGAAAATTTATTTAATTTTTTTGAGCATCTTAATTACCTCAAATTAAAAAACTCAAAACTAGAAAGTCGTAGATCTCGTCGAGAGCTACAATTTTTATATAAAAATCATCTTCATCTGAGATCGTATAAAAAGATACAATTTTTAAAATATTCTAGATATCGTAGTTACAGTACCCAAAATAGAAATAAAAATAAATAGAAATATAACAATCTGACATATGGCCCCACATGTAGGACCGAGCCACATCAGTATCCATAGCGGGTTTGGATCAGATGACACCCGAAGCCAAATTCAGGGACCTAGAAATGGCATTTTAAAAATAGAGGAACCTAGGTGACACATCTTATCAAGTTCAGAGAGTCAAAAATGACATTTTGAAAGTAGAGAGACTTAGATGACACATCTTGCCAAGTTGAGGAACCAGACATGAAATTTTCTCCCTAAAATTTTGGGCTGAGCTGCTAAAACGTGCTTGGATCGGTGGTGTCTGGGCATTTTGCCGGTTCTTGTCTTACATGGTGATGGCGAACAAGGATTTCACTTTGCAGTTTGTTTCTACTTGTATAAGGTAAGACGTGTGCTAATGTACATATCAGTACAATCTTGAATAATCCAAAGTATACGTGGGGAATGGAACGTGCAATCGTGCAAGGTGGATGACGGATCGCCTCCTCCGGTGACCACGTCGAGGCGTGCATCTCTTTGGCAAGCTGCCTCGTGTCCCCGCGCTCCACGCACAGCTACGCGTGTCTCCACACGTGCTAGCGAACGTGTCAACACCTCGCCGCTTTGTTTGTCCCAGGCTCCCCACTCTCGGACGCGTGTCCACATTCACAAAACCTATAAAGCGGCAACAAAATCCAAACGTTCTCTCTCAGCCACCGCACACGGCACATCATCATTCCCTACGATTTTAGTGAAACGCTCACGAGTCACGACACTAGCTACTTGCCGCGAGCTAGCGAGCGAGAGACATCAAGCCCAAACAGCCATGCAGGCCGGGAGGACGGCGATGGAGGCGACCAAGGAGGCCGCGGCCAACGTGGGGGCCTCGGCGAGCGCCGGCATGCAGAAGACCCGCGCCGCCGTGCAAGGCCAGGTGGAGAAGGCCACGGCGCACAACGCGTCCGACAGGGCCGCGGCGGAGGCGAAGCAGCGGGAGCGCGTGCGCGCCGCGGAGCTGGAGAAGCAGGACGCCATGCGCGCCAACGCGGCCGCCAAGGAGCGCGCCACGTACCAGCACCCGTCGCAGGGCGCGCCCGGGATCGTCGACGCCTCCCGGCAGGGCTACGGCGGCGGAGCTGCCCCCGCGGGCGGGCACGTCGAGGACGGCGTTGGCGAGACCCGCCCCATCGCTAGGGCCATCGGCACGGAGCGGCCCAGCGCCGCGCACAACCCGCACGTCGGGAGCGACTTCCCGCAGCCGCGTGGCACCGGCGGGCAGTACCAGTGAGCTGGCCGCGACGCGTAACAGTATGATGTATATCAGAAGAAGCTTGTACACGAATGGTCGCTGTGTGATAGTGTATGCCAAATAATGTATCTCTGGTATTAGAGAGTATTTTCTAATACGTACATGTACTCTCTACCTTCCATATACCTCTATTTTTATTTATATTGTAATAAGAGTAAAATACACCAATAGTCCATCAATTTGATGTCACTTTGATCTAGAAAAAATATTTTTTGGTCAAAATCTTGTTAAGTGGTGCATAAATAGTCAATATTCCAGCGTGGCGTCTGTGTCAGTGAGGGCTGAGTGGCCCTTTTTTTTCCGATACCCCCTGTCTTTCTCTCCTTCTCCCGTTTCACCCCACTCCAGCTCCTCTGTTCTCAGCTCGGCTCGGCACCCTCCGCTTGCCGCTCCTTCCATTCCTATGTCGTGCGCCTTTTTCCTTCTCCTCGTCCGACTCCTGGGACGACCCGCTCTCATTCAATGCCGTGGCTGTCGAGGCCCACTTCCAGGCACACGAGGTTGAAGAAGTCCGCGACGCGCGGCGGGGTTGCCGGAGAGCTCCTACAGGCGGCGCTCCAAGCAGACCAGCGCGGCCACGACGAGAGCGCCACCGTCGGCGGAGCATGACCGCCGTAGCACGCCGCACCTGCCTGTGCCCTTGGCTGGAGCCCTACGAGCCCATTAGGCCGCCACGTCGAGGCGTAGCGCCGCAGCGCGGGAGCTTTACCGCGGACTTCACCGCCGAGTGGACTCCGCCGCGAAAATTGGTCACCGGCGCCGCTAGGACATGCCAGGTTAGTCGATAGGGCCGATTCGGCCTAGAGAAAGAGCCCCGCGACCCTGTTCCTGTGACCCGCAGCGCCGCTGAGGTCGCTGCTACCATGGCCGCCGTCCCCGAGGTCCAAGCTATGACCTTTTTCCCTTCTACCGCCTCGGTTGGGTGCGGCAGGGTCCTAGACGCCCCTAGGAGCCCCACCGAGCCGCCAACGAGCGACGAGCCCACTGCGGCACCGCGTCGAACAGCTGGGGAGCACGCGTCCCATGGCTCACAGAGGAGGGTGTGGGGCCTTGCGCTCGTAGGCGTGAGGAGCGGCGCGGCCCATCCTGATTCCTGGCAGCAACTCGCATGCCTCGGCATGAGGCTCGGTGATGCCCAGCGGTTGTTGCGGTGCACCGGCAGCTGCGCCAGGAAGAGGACGTGTGGGGCTGGTGCGCACGACACGGAGGGCGCGGGCATGGCGGGTGCGCGTCGACGCCGCAACGAGGATGCTGGCCATGCTCGATGTCACCAACTTCGGCGTCTGGCCAGGGACATGATGCAGCACGACGTGGCGACGGTGTCCCTGAGCATGGCACGAGCAGCGGCGCGACGGTGTCCCTGAGCGTGGCGATTGCTAATCCTTCCTCCCGACGCTCCCTCAAGGCTCGCGAGCACCACGGCGGCCAGGATCGCATCCTCGGCGCCCGCACCGCAGCCGTCGACGAGCGCCCATGTGCCGGACGAGCACCACCCGCCGAGCCTGCTCCACCGTGGGGCTGGGGCCAGGGCTCATGCTTGCCCACGGTGGCTGCCGTCGTCGAGCGCCCCACGTCAGCATCCCAGGGCCAGAACTTGCACCACCTGCCAAAACTGCTCCGCCGTCGGGCTCCCTCGAGCCTCGCTCCGGGGCGTTTTGGCAAAGCGGCGCTGGCGAGCGTGCATGGGACCTCCTGTCCACTTTAGCAGTCAGGTGTACTGCCCACCTCAGATCTATTCGCGTGAAACGAAGGGTATGGACTATTTATGCACCACTTAACAAGGTTTTGACCTAAAAACACACTTTCAAATTTGATGGACTAAAGTGACACATTAGAACAAGTTGATAAACTGACAGTGCATTTTACTCTTATAATAATAAAAAAATTCCGTCTTTTCATTCTTTTGCGCTGTCGTCTGTCCATCGGTCTCTCTTAAGCTCATTCTGTCAGCTTCTTACAACGAATTCGGAATGCAACTTTGTTAACTGATGATCAGATGGATTCAGTTTGGTGGCCTGTGATGTGCTTGCTGGATAGTCACCTGGGACATTGTGGCATTGTGCTCTTGCAAAAATAGATAAACATCCCGACTTCATGCTTTCTCTGGTGCCAAGCATATGCTCATTCTCTAATTTTAGTTCAAGTTCGATTGGGATTGCTTATTCTCTAACATGAAATATCAATTTTGATTGGGATAACATGATCCCTGACTTCATGTTTTTTTCGTGCCAGACACTTGCTCCATTCTCTAACGTGTAATATCAATTTGGTTGGGATAATGCGAACTAAGCATAGCTCAGCTGATTGGGTTCCTTGTGATAGAATTTGTCCAACTGAGTTCAATGAGTTTTTTGTGGTAGAATCTGTCCACCTGGGTTCAAATCTCCGACTTACGCTCAGCTGGCTGGGTTCCTGTGGTAGAATCTGTCCATCCGAGTTCAAATCTCCGACTTGACACGGGTGCTCGTATTGGACTTAACATGAGTGCTCGTATTGGACTTGACATGAGTGCTCGTATTTGCCTGGGTCTCGCAAAGAAAAGGATTGATTGGGATAAAAGATGATCCTTGACTTCATGCTTTTTCTCTTGCCAGCGTAACGTATTCTCTACCGTGTAATATCGAGTTCGATTGGGATAACATGATCTCCATTTCCTGTAACCTGTCTGTAATCGGGACTTCATGCTTTTTCTCGTGCCAGGCATTTGCTTAATCTCTTACGTGTAATATCAAGTTCGATTGGACAATATTATTCCCAACACTATAACCTGTCTGCAATCTGTTTGTGATGCAATGGAAGTTTAAATCCTCAAAAAGAGAGAGAGAGAATAAAAAACTCAAAAAAATTGAAGGTGCAAAATATCCAATCGCTCTCACTGTCTCCTCTCCCTGACCCTACACACGCACACCACACTCATACAACATGTGCATAAACAAACCTACAACTATATACAGATCACTAGATCGCGTCCTTGTAAGTTCACCGGGTCCATCCATGATTCCTTAGGCGACGGGCAAGTCATATTCCCTTTATGGCTGCACGAGTGAGAGACAACGAAATTTTATGGTCCCTGTGAGAGACTCGAGTAAAATTGCTGGGAATCGAACTCACGCCGGCTGCACGTCCACCGGCTATGCTAGCCACCCAAGCGCTGCTCGGTTCTCTCCTCACCCTTCTTAAGTCCACTCTCAACCTTCCTCTTGAAATGAAGTTTGAAGCTGAAAACCCATGTTCAAACCCATGTTGGTTTCCTCGATCTTCGTATGCTAAGAACGAAAATTTAAAACCACTGTGTCATGATCTGGTCGTCCTATGTCGTGATGAACTCATAGGCAGATGCAATAACTGCTTATTTAAATTCAGTTAATCTCTTGTTATTTTTTATATTTTTAAAATAATCTCTATTTGATCGTTCAAATAATCTATTGTGTTCTGACGAACTCATATAACTAGATAATACCCCGCACGTTGCTATGGGATATTGTAGTGTTATATAGAAGAAAATTATCGTACATAAGAAGCACCATATGAAATCAATAGGATTGGGCAAACAAAAGAAAATTTTAATTATTATATAGATTAGGCAGCCCAAGCATCTTGGCTACAATTAACCTTTGAAACTAAGATGAAATGATTTACATCATGCGAAAGCAGTCCTGCATTTTACAGGACATTCAAGTGAAAAAAAACAAAGAACCAATCTTCATCCACGCAACATGGAAAAAAAATAAAAATCCTTTCTGGAGAATGAGGAACATGCACTTCATTGTTGGGCTTGGCAACAAATTCTAGTGTCTCTCCTAACCGGAAAAATGAGACGTGAAGCATGAGTATAGTCATCGCTGATAATAAGAGAAGATCCACCGCCTCCTGAGGGAGCATCATAGCATCACAATTCATGGTGGAGAACAAAGCCATACATAGATATATAAAAGGCCAAACAATGATCCTTTGTAGTATGCCCCCACACGGCGCAGCAGACGATCAAATAAAATTGAGATAGGGTGAGTGAATAATTAGCTAATGAAACAAATAGTACAAAAGGCGTGATGAAAAAAATTAAGTTCATGCTTGGTGCTCGTTGAACAAAAAAAAATAAACAATAAGCAATTAAGCAATAAAAATTTGAAAATAACCCGCCTACCTGATCATGCTCGCCGCTCAGCTGCTGTACGATGATGGTGTGCTCCATGCATCTGCTGCACTTCGCTGGTATGCACGGCGGGCGGCAGGGGTGGCATGTGGATCATGCCTCCGTGACTCCATGTCTCAGACGTCATGCTTTTTCACCGTCAGGCCACCAGGGTCCTCGATATACATGTAGAGGAACACGAGCAGCTCCATGATCCTTCATATGCCCACAGGCACACACTGCATCGAATGAATGCTTGCTTGGTGGAGATTAATTTTGTATGCTTTAGAGGGCTGCTTGAAACAGAACGATGATTCAAATCCTCCACTTTCAATAGTGGCCACGTAGTGAAGTCGCAAGGAGGTACGAAGACATGCGCTTTCCGATAGTGATAGTGGGGATCTCCTATTTAGTTATAGAAGATAACTCATAAGTAGATGCAGTAACCATCTGGTCGTGATGAACTTATAAGTAGATGCAGTAACCATCTGTAGATGACAAACTCATAATTAGACACAGTAACCATCTGTTCAAATTAAGTCAATCTCTTATCAATTTTAATATACTTTTGTTGTACCGGTAGTCTTGATATAAATATCACCACAAAATTGTATCTCCTACTATATATAATATTTACTCTATCCATTCTAAATTATAAGTATAATATTTACTTCATCAATTTTAAATTATAAGACATTGACTTTTCTAGATATATAATTGTTGCTATGTACCTAAATATATATTCTCTCTAGATATATACAATAATACAAGAAAATCAAAATGTATTATAGTTTCAAACGGAGAGAGTATTAAGAAAAGATTGGTTTACTAATGATATGTTAGAGCACCTCCTACAGTTTAGAGATGTGAACGCGGGGCAGTGGAAGCATCAAAATTAGCAAGCTAATTACTCACAAGCATTTCAGCATACCGAACGCCTTATATGCCTACTATCTTTACCTAACTTTATTTATTTCTGAAAATAATTGTGGATACAGTTATACATAAATATATCACGGTACACCAATATAGACCGATACTAAATTTATTCTAAAACAAAAACCGGAATGGTATCGTTTTTTTTTTTGAGAAACCGGGTTTGTATTCATATATGTTTCATAGAGATTACATTCCAAGACTTGCAAAGACACCCTAAAAGAAAGAAGATAATACAACACAGTCCTTGCATAGTCATCCTCCTGGTCGTCCTCGTCGCCGGCGGTCGGAGCACCGTGGAGCTTGAAGCCGACCTCCTTCCTGACGATTGTGAAAGCATCTAGGCCCCAAGGTTTGGTTTCGGTAATTAATGACAACACTTTATTACCATGACTAACGTGTGTTTTGCAGAAACTTTGGTAAGTTAGGTCATGGAGGTGAAAACTGCTTTGAGCACTGTGGCTTCGTGTCCCTTGATGGAAATCGTTTCGGTTTTCAAAAGAGTGACGTCAAGATTAAGGACGGTTAGTTCCGGATGACGAAGTGTTGAGACACATTCGGAATAGTCGTTAGGATCTTCGTTTTTCTCTTTTGGCCGTACTATAAAGGGGGGCATGAATGGGTAGCTTGACCTAGGCGAGTCCTATGTTTAGGTGTGGTGCACACTTGTTAAACTTGGCGCTAGGCAACCCTAGATTAGCTCAAGGTTCAGTTAGAAGCAACTTGGTTGAAGTTGCAACGCGTTTCGACGAGTTTCGGGCTGTTTTCCAGGCACCGGACGCGGTCTTCGGGAACACCGGACGCGTCCGGTGTATACTTAACCGCGCTAGGTTTCGGGCCTGATCACCGGACTCGGTCCTCGCGAGGACCGGACGCAGTGGTCAGCGACCGACACGTGTCATCGAGAGAGAACGCCCGTCGGACGCGATGCTGGACTTGACCGGCGAGTCCGGTGCGAGTCCAGTAAGGTCCAGAGAGGACCGGACGCGTCCGGTCTTCAGGCATCGGACGCGGCCTCGCGTCCGGTGTGACTCCAGTAAGCTCCCTTGCACGTCGGACGCGTCCGGTGCTACCTGACCGGTGCGTCCGGTGGTTTGATTTCAAAAACGGGTTTTGACCGTTACGGGGGACCGGCGCGTCCGGTGCGTAGCACCGGCGCGTCCGGTGACCCCGTGTCAGAAATAACGGTTCGTTTTCTTTGAGGGGTGTATAAATACAACCCCTCCACCTCTTTTAGAGGTCTCTTGCTCATTCAAACATCTGAGAAAACCCTTTAGAGTGCAAGGGAGTGCAAGAGCTCTAGTGAGGATAGAGATTTGAGAATCAAAGTTTGTGATTCCTCACTAGTGATTCGAGAGTAGCAAGTGTGCATCCACCTCCTCATTTGGGCTCGTTGTGGTCAAGTGAGAGTTCTAGCTTGTTACTCTTGGTGATCGCCATCACCTAGACGGCTTGGTGGTGATTGGGAGTTTGGTGATCATCCGGCGGAGCTTGTGGATGACCCAACTCAAGTTGTGAGCGGTTTTGGGTGATTCGCCGCGACGGAGTGTCGAAGAATCAACCCGTAGAGAGCACTTGATCCTTGCGCGGATCAAGGGGGAGCGACACCCTTGCGCGGGTGCTCCAACGAGGACTAGTGGGGAGTGGCGACTCTCCGATACCTCGGAAAAACATCGCCGTGTTCCTTGCCCCTTTATATTCAAGCAATTACTTTCTCGTATTTACATTCATTGCTTGTTTTACATTCCTAGAATTGCCATGCTAGACTAGGATTGGAAACTAGGGTGCAAATCTTTTTAACGGTAGACTCTCTAGGAACACAAGTAGGCACTAGGGGTGAATTCCGGCTTATAGGATTTAATTCTTGCAATTAATTTTTAGAGAAGCCCAATTCACCCCCCCTCTTGGGCATCTTGATCCTTTCAATTGGTATCGGAGCCGTGTTGCTCCTATTTTAGGCTTTACCGCCTAGAGCAAGATGTCTAACGGGGAAGGACCACCTCCCACCTTTGAGGGGGATGATTTTCCATATTGGAAAATCCGGATGGAGGCGTATCTCGAAGCCATAGATGTTGGGTGTCTTAGAGCCGCAACCGAAGGGCTTCCCGCTATCAAGGATCCCGCAAACCCCACGGGTGACGAGGAGAAGTACGACCGGTGGAATGCAAAGGCCAAAAATGCACTCTACCGGGGCTTAGGCAAAGATATCTTCAATCGTGTGCGTAATGCAAAGAACGCTCATGATTTGTGGGAAAATCTTTGTGCTCTCCATGAGGGAACTAAGAGTGAGCGTGAGGAACGCTATCATATTGCTTTAAAGAAAATTAATTCTTTTGAGATGCTTCCCAAAGAAAGTGCTAATGAGATGTATACTCGCTTGAATGTTCTTGTAGAGGACCTCAATGCTCTTGGACTCACTCAAATGAGTCAATCGGATGTTGCAAGGCGGATCTTGAGTGTGCTTCCCGTTGAGAAGTATGGTCACATTGTCACCGTGCTTCATCAAAGTGATCTCTCCACCGCAACACCGACTCAAGTATTGGGGAAGATCAATGCGCATGAGATGTACATGCACATCACTCCGGAAGAGGGCTCATCATCTTCCAAGAAGAAAGACTTGGCCTTCAAAGCTAGCCATGACAAGAAGAAGAAGAAGGGCCAAGCCATGATCGTGCAAGAAAGCTCAAGTGAAAGTGATGTCGATGATGAATCACTTGCACTCATGGTGAGGAAGACCACCAAGATGCTAAAGAAGCTTAACAAGAGTGGCATCAAGTTCGATGGGAAGAAAAAGAAATTTTTCACAAGTAGCAAGAGAAAGCCCATCTCGGAGATGGATTGCTACAATTGTGGTGAACTTGGCCACCTTGCTCATCAATGCCCTAGACCACCAAAAGACAAGTTCAAGAACAAGAACAAGGGCAAGAAGAATGATTCAAGTGATGAAGAAGATGAGAAGAAGAAGAACAAGCCATACAAGAAGAAGGATGGCAAGAAGAAGGAGTTTTACAAGAAGAAGAAGGGTGGAAAGGCTTATATTGTTGGTGATTGGCTCACCGACATTGAATCATCTTGTGGCTCCTCCGAAGATGAGAGCGATGATGAGAAAGAGAAGGTTGCCGCATTTGTGATGGGGCCATCATCTTCACCGACATCTTCACCACCACCTTCACCGCCTTCTTCACCATCATCGTCCACTACTCACCTATGCCTTATGGCCAAGGGTGAACGTAAGGTACAAAATCATGATAGTGATGATGATGATGATAGTGATAGTGATGATGAATTTGATGCACCTTCTTATGATGAACTTGTAAAATTGCTAAACAAATACACTAAAATCATAAGAAGGACAAGAAGTGAAAATGATGATCTTCAAAGTGAAAATGAATCACTCTCATCTAAGCTTGAAAATGCTCAAAAGACTAGTGGTGAGCTTAGAGATCAAAATGAAATTATGTCTTCCACTCTCAAGGAGCTCAAAACTTCTAACAAAGAGCTTAAAGATCAACATGATAAACTTGAGAAGAAGCATGATGAGCTCATCACTAGACATAGCTCTCTAAAAGACAAGTACACCACATTAAAAATTGACTATGATAGTCTTGTGGTTGCAAATGAACTTGCTCTTGAAACACATGATGCTACTAACCATGTTGTTAAGTGTGATATAGCTACATCATGTGATGATTTGATCATTGAAAGCATTGAGCAAGGTTCTAGTAGCAAAGGCAAGAGTGTGGTTGAGTCATGCAACCATGATGATTATGCCAAGATCAAGTGTGAGAATGAGAAGCTTGCAAATGAGAACAAGAAGCTCAAAGGTTTGATGGCTCTTGAGAAGCAAACAACAAATGAGTCACTCATTGAAGAGAACAAGAAGCTCAAGCAAGAAAAAGAGCATCTCAAGACCGGCCTAAGCAAGTTCACAAGAGGCCAATATTTGCAAAGTGAGCTCCTCATGAACACCGTGATGAAGATGGATAGAAGTGGTATTGGGTACTTGGCAAATCAAGAGAAGAAAGCAAAAGCTCAACAACAAAGCAAATCAAAGCCCAAGCCAAAGAGATGTGTTGAGTGCGGTCAAGAAGGTCATTTTGCTCATGAATGTAAAACTCCACCACCACAATCCTTGCCCAAGCATGCTAGACCCTTTGCCTTCAATGCTCATTACATGCTAAGAAAAGATTCAAATGGAAAGATGAAAGTCATGTTTTTGGGTCCCCCAAACAAGAATAGGCCAAAGAAAATATGGGTTGCCAAGTCACTAGTTGAGAAAGTCAAGGGCCCCTCTCAAGTTTGGGTCCCTAAACAAAAAGCTTGATCTCTTGTGTGTAGGTGAACTACAAGACCGGTGGATCTCATTGGGTTATTGATAGTGGTTGCACTCAACATATGACCGGTGATCCTCGTATGTTCACCTCAATTGAAGAGAATGGGATATGTCAAGAGAAGATCACATTTGGGGATAATTCAAAGAGCAAAGTCAAGGGTATAGGCAAGATTGCAATATCAAATGATCACTCACTCTCAAATGTGCTCTATGTTGCTTCATTAAGTTTCAACTTGTTATCCGTTGGGCAACTTTGTGACCTTGGCTTCCAATGCTTGTTCACACCAAATGAAGTTGAAGTTTCAAAGATAGATGACAAGCAAGTGATATTCAAAGGCTTTAGATACAACAATCTTTATCTTGTTGACTTCACCTCCGAAGATGCAAATTTGATGACATGTTTGTTCACCAAGACCTCACTTGGTTGGCTTTGGCATAGGAGGCTTGCACATGTTGGAATGAGCACTCTCAACAAGCTATTGAAGAAAGAACTAGTAAGAGGATTGAAGGATGTGAAGTTTGAAAAGGACAAACCTTGTAGTGCATGTCAAGCCGGCAAACAAGTTGCAAACACTCATCCCACCAAGGCTTTCATGTCAACCTCAAGAGTGCTAGAACTTCTACACATGGACTTGTTTGGGCCTACAACATACAAGAGTTTGGGTGGTAATCTCTATTGTCTTGTGATAGTGGATGACTACTCAAGATACACATGGACCTTCTTCCTTCATGACAAATCCGAAGTGGCAAGTTGCTTCAAGAAGTTTGCAAAGAGAGCTCAAAATGAATTTGAAGTCAAGATAAAGAAGATTAGAAGTGACAATGGCAAAGAATTTGACAACACCAACATAGAAGCTTATTGTGATGAAATTGGA
Organism: Saccharum spontaneum; assembly: GCA_022457205.1. NCBI lineage: Eukaryota > Viridiplantae > Streptophyta > Magnoliopsida > Poales > Poaceae > Saccharum > Saccharum spontaneum. Next base: position 20,372,985 of record CM039605.1, on the reverse strand, counting down.
ATCAAGCATGAAGTTTCTTCAACTTACACTCCTCAACAAAATGGTGTAGTTGAGAGAAAGAACCGGACCTTGATCACCCTTGCAAGAACAATGCTAGATGAGTACAATACTCCCGAGAAGTTTTGGGCCGAGGCAATCAACACCGCATGCTATGCTTCAAATCGCCTCTTCCTCCAAAAGTTTCTTGGCAAGACCCCCTATGAGTTGCTCAATGGAAAGAAGCCGGACGTCTCATTCTTCCGGGTGTTTGGTTGCAAATGTTACATCTACAAGAAGCGTCAACACCTAGGGAAGTTTCAAAGACGTTGTGATATTGGTTTTCTTGTTGGTTACTCATCAAAGTCCAAAGCATATAGAGTATTTAACCATACCACCGGGTTGGTTGAAGAAACATATGATGTGGAATTTGATGAATCTAACGGCTCCCAAGGAGCAATTGAGAATTGTGATGATGTAGGTGATGAACCCTTGAGGGAGGCCATGAAGAACATGCCGGTGGGAGACATCAAGCCAAAAGATGATGAAGACGATGTGCAAATCATTGATCCACCATCATCATCACGTGTGCCTCAAGATGATGACAAGAATGAGAGAGTTGAAAATGAAGATACTTATGTCTCTCATGAACAAGCCGAGGCACAAGCACAAGATGTTGATGCTCCCCATCCACCTCCTCAAGTGGTTGATAGAAGAAACTCACCTCTACTTCAAGCTCATCCACAAGAACTCATCATAGGGAGTCCTACAAAGGGAGTAATGACTCGATCTCAAAAGCTAGCTTCTTTCGTTGAACATCACTCCTTTGTCTCTTGTGTTGAACCTAAGAATGTAGAAGAAGCTCTTCAAGATCCGGATTGGGTGAATGCCATGCATGAAGAATTGAACAACTTCACCCGCAACCAAGTTTGGACACTTGAAGAGCATCCTAAAGGTGCAAGAGTCATTGGAACCAAGTGGGTGTTCCGAAACAAGCAAGATGACCAAGGCATAGTAGTGAGGAACAAGGCAAGACTAGTTGCAAAGGGGTTCTCTCAAGTTGAAGGCCTTGATTTTGGAGAGACCTTTGCACCCGTTGCAAGACTTGAAGCCATTCGTATCCTTCTTGCATATGCATCACATCATGATATGAAATTATATCAAATGGATGTGAAAAGTGCATTCTTAAATGGCTTTATTAATGAACTAGTCTATGTCAACCAACCTCCCGGGTTTGAAGACCCTAGATATCCTAATCATGTTTATAGGTTGTCCAAGGCGCTATATGGGCTCAAGCAAGCCCCTAGAGCGTGGTATGAGCGCCTCCGGGACTTCCTCATTGAGAAGGGCTTCACCATTGGGAAGGTCGACACCACACTATTCACCAAGAAGCTTAATGGGGAGATCTTCATTTGTCAAGTGTATGTTGATGATATCATCTTCGGGTCAACAAATGAAGATTATTGCAAGGAGTTTGGTAAATTGATGTCGAAGGAGTTCGAGATGTCAATGATTGGTGAGCTCACATTCTTCCTTGGTTTTCAAGTCAAGCAAATGAGAGAAGGGATTTTCATCTCTCAAGAAAAGTATACCAAGGATCTTCTCAAAAGATTCAAGATGGAAGAATGCAAGCCAATCAAGACCCCAATGCCATCAAATGGACATCTCGACCTAGATGAGGGAGGTAAACCGGTTGATCAAACTCTCTACCGTTCTATGATTGGTAGCTTATTGTACCTTACCGCATCTAGGCCCGATATCATGTTTAGTGTGTGCATGTGTGCTCGCTTTCAAGCGTGCCCTAAAGAACCTCACTTAAGTGCCGTAAAAAGAATCCTAAGATATCTTAAGCACACCCCAAGTATTGGTTTATGGTATCCCAAAGGAGCTAGATTCCAACTAGTTGGCTATTCCGACTCGGACTATGCCGGTTGCAAAATTGATAGAAAAAGCACATCCGGAGGGTGCCATTTGCTTGGGAGATCTTTAGTATCTTGGTCATCTAAAAAGCAAAATAGTGTGGCTTTGTCCACCGCCGAGGCGGAATACATTGCCGCGGGGGCTTGTTGTGCACAAATCTTATATATGAAACAAACCCTCCTAGACTATGGAGTTGTTCTTGAAAAGGTGCCACTTTTATGTGACAATGAAAGTGCCGTTAAAATTGCTAATAATCCGGTACAACACTCTCGCACCAAGCACATTGATATCCGCCATCACTTTCTAAGAGATCACGTTGCTAAAAATGACATATCACTAGAAGGTGTACGAAGTGAAAATCAATTAGCGGATATCTTCACTAAACCTTTGGACGAGGCTACCTTTTGTAGGCTAAGAAGTGAACTTAATGTGCTTGATTCAAGTAACTTTAAAAAATGAGCGCGTGTTGTCCCTTGCATTGCATTGTATCATATGTCATGTTTACTTTATCGCAATGCATTTAGGGCTTGGCTAACACGGTTACGATAACCCTCCCTTGGAGGAGTGAAGAAGCCTAACCGTGGATCAAACTTGACAAGCAACCTAGCTTTACTTTATTGTATTGCATTGCATTTTGCATGGTTGTTTGTTTGTCGTTCTTTTTCAGTTTAGCTTTGAGCAACCGCTGTGTTCGTCCATGAATAGAGAGAGCATTTGACGCTCCTTAAGGTCCGAAAACTCTATTGCATGGCCATACGTTGCTCCTCGGGTGTTTATTGCCTATTTTCGTAAAAACAATACTAGCCTAAGGCAAAATAATTTGAAAAAATTGAGGGTTTGAGTGAGGTCACTCATATCGGGTTCCAATTGGTGTTTATTTGCGTCTCTTTGAATTGGAACTTGATTGGGAGAAGTCGCGTCGAAGTTCGGAACGAAGAAAGGCGAAAAACCGCGACAGGACGCTGCACCGGACGCAGTGCTGCTTCACCACCGCGTCCGGTCCCGGTGTCCACCTGCGCGTCCGGTTTTCCAGAAGAACAAGTCCAGATCTAGGCACCGGACGCTGCACCGGACGCGCCTCTGACCACCACCGCGTCCGGTCCCGGCTACCACCACCGCGTCCGGTGCTCCGCTATGAAATCCCGAGCACTCTGGCATCGGACTCTGACCGCGTCCGGTCTGTTCACACCGGACGCGTCCGGTGACTCCAGGAGCTTACTGGAGTGTCATCGGACGCTGCACCACCGCGTCCGGTGATTTTCACCACCGCGTCCGGTGCTTCTCTACCGAGCGGATCTCGCCTCTTATAACCGTACCGTTTTTTTCTTCATCTTCAATCTGCTCGACTCGATTTCCGCCGCCGCCGCCTTTGTTTCGCCGACTCGCCGTGATCCCCCTTGCCGCCGGAGCCGCACCGCCCTCCTTCCTCCTCTCCTAGCAGCTCCCGCGCCACCAGCCGAGCCGCGCCCTGCCCGCACTTCCTCCTCGCGCAGCACCCGCCACCGTGCCCGCGCCCGCGCCCACCGTGCGCCGCCGCCCAACGCCGCGCCCTGCTCGCCGCCGGCGAACTCCAGCCCGTCCTCCAGTGCCTCATCTACTCCCACTTGCGCCCAAGCTCCTCAATCTCTTACTTCGGCCGGCTATTGATCTTAGGGTTTAACCCTAAACCCTAACCTAGGGTTTGTTCAACCCTAACCCCGGTAACGACTCGTCTTGTTTACGATTTCGTTTCAATTCCTTTCAGGGCTTGTCAAATTGACCATATCAATTCCTTGATAATCTCGATTGGTCGTTTCAGTGCTCGATCGCCGAATCTCGGGAGTTCTTGCGAACTAGATCACCTCGTCCCTTCACCGTCGTCTCGTCGATCCGAGGTAGCTTAGCGTCGATTCCTTTCGTATCTTACGTGCTTGCTATCTAGGGTTTCGCATCTTTAGATATATATGCTTATTGTATATCTCCCTATTCCATACGTGCAGCGAGTCAGTCGGTGTGCCAGGTCTGATCTGTTTGCTTAATCCGAGGCCAAGCCTGCGGATACGGATTGAGGCCAAGCCTCTCGAGTGTCAGTTCATCATCTCACAGAGGCTTTCAGGCAGTCGGTCAGCATGGTGCGTTGCAAGAACGCCGGTGGTGCTCCAGGTGACGGGGACAACAGTCCTCCCCGTCGTGATGAGATTGCGCGTGGTAAGCGCGTCAAGATGATGGCAGTCAAGAAGAAGAGGAAGACTCTTTCAGATGCAGAGGTCGCTCAGGCTGTGGCAGACGCCGTAGAGCAGGCAGAGAGAGGTGGCAGACGCAGTGGATTACACATAGGCGAGCGTCGCTTTCATCTTGAAGGTCGACAGCTCGGTACTGAGGCTTCTGAGGGCACTGAGACTACAGCACCGACAGAGCAGATGTCAGTTGATCCTCCCTCAGAGCAGACACAGACTACAGAGACTGCACCCACTACTGAGGCTACTCAGACTGCTGAGGCTCCACAGGCCACTGAGGATACAGAGGAGCAGGCAGCTCAGTCTCCACCACGTCGCCGCTCCACACGTGCTCGTTCACAGGTGACACCCAGGGCAGAGGGCCCGCGTCGTGGAGCACGACCTCCTCCCAGGGTCAGAGGGTCACCCCCAGTCGTGCACTTAGACCTGAGAGGTGCTTCTTCACGTCAGGTGAAGAACTTGAGGTTCGTGGAGGTCAGCCGATGGTTTCCACCTGTCAGAGATCCCAGAGCTTCAGAGGGTTTCTATACACCACTCCAGGAGGATTTCTACAGGGCCCTAGTCGACAGTGGCATAGCTTTCAGACCTCAGAGGGTATGTCGGCTAGAGGCATTGGTTGATGTTGTGGGAGAGCAGATCCGTCCTTACCTGTCCTATTTGCCTGGATTGTCAGATCTACTTGGACGGACAGGTGCTTACTGCGGCACATGGGTCAGGGAGTTCTATGCTTCTTTGTGGATTGATCCTGCCCATGAGTTCATTCACTTCGCATTCAGAGGCCGTGACCACAGACTCTACAGCTCCAGAGCCCGTGAGCTCCTCAGACTACCTGCTTCTGACACGAGGATCCACCAGCTGTGCTATGGCCAGACTACACCTCCCAGACGCCCTCACGGCGGTTCAGTGCCACCCACCGACCTGGTCCGACCCTGTTTTCGCGAGCCTTTTGGCGAAGGGTCACGTCGTACACCTGCCAGCCTGACACCTCTAGCCCGAGTTCTGGATGCTATACTCAGACGCACTCTACTGCCCAGACTTGGATACAGAGAGGGACTGACGAGGATGCAGCTTTGGGTTGTCTACCACCTCATTTCACAGCGCCAGTTTGATATTTGGGATCTCATCCTGAGTGAGATGGAGGACACCATTGCTGAGGGCTTCAAGGGTAACCGTCAGCTTCCTTATGCCCACTGGATTTGCTACATTATCAGATCTGCTATTCAGATGCCACCAGAGATCAGGGCAGAGATTGCCAACACTACTACTGCATTCCCTGATTATGACATCAGACAGCTATGGGCTTCAGTTACCAGAGAGCAGGCTCCAGCACCAGGACAGCGTGAGCGCCCTGAGGTTCCTGAGACAGCAGCTGAGCAGGACGCTAGAGTTGACGAGCTTGCTGAGGCAGAGCTCGCAGACCTTGACACTCAGCCTGCTGAGATACCTGAGGATGTCACTTCAGACAGCACAGATGAGGATTATCAGCCCATCCCCAGGTACCGGTCTCCTCGGTCTCACGACCACGAGGCCGGTGGATCTGGCTCAGCCTCCCGCTCAGACCCAGCCATGGTGGCTATACTTGAGCGGTTGACCCAGGCTCAGGAGCAGCAGCAGCAGCAGATACAGCGCCAGGCTCAGGATACAGCTGCAGCACTTGCACAGATACAGGCTCGCCAGGACGAGTTTCAGAGACAGCAGCTAGAGATCCAGAGGCAGCAGGTTGAGATGCAGCGACAGAGTCAGCAGCAGTACATGGACCTTCTGCGGCATCTCATCACAGTTGGGGTTCCTCCGCCTGCATCCATCATGGCTCCGGCTTTGCATTCCAGCGGTCCTTCTAGTCAGACACAGCCGAGCATACAGTTTACATCTCCACAGCAGCAGGTTCCCCAGTCGTTTCAGTCCCCGAGCTTCACACCTATACATACGGGGTTGACACCGTCAGACCAGACTCGCCCGCATATCCTGACAGGCACACCTATCGGTGACTTCAGTGCCACTTACAGCGAGTTGACTGGTCAGCCGACACCCTCGCATACGACTACGTTTCACACTTCGTCAGGGTTGTCAGCTTCAGAGGCAGTCGTTCCACCAGCGACAGGGACCGGGACTACAGAGACCATCCCTTCTTCAGTTGCCTCGACAGATCCCCCAGCTACTGGCGCACTTCAGGCTCAGGTCACTCAGACAGATCCACTTGTTACTTCACAGTCAGTGCCTGTTCCTGCTCAGACCCAGACCGCTACGCAGCCACGAGCTTCTTCAGAGGGTCAGCCAGATAGCTCGGACTCCGAGGATTCGCTTCACTTCGTGATTACACCGCGCACCTCGGCACCCGACACGACTCCGTCTGTCCCCCCGTCAGATTAGATTAGTTTTTGGCGCTTGATGCCAAAGGGGGAGAGAGAGTAGTTTCAGGGGGAGTTTGTTAGTGGGTTTTCGTTTTTCGTGTGCTACATTCGTGCATATCATGTTTATTTTCAGCACTGCATTCGTGTGACATTGTCGTCGAGTCGTAAAACCTTGAGTCTTAATGTCTTATTCGTCACTGTGGTTAATATATGTCACCGTTTTAGCTATAGCTCTAAGGTTGTGCTTCCGTGCCTTACTCCGATTACTTATGAGCTATATCTTTATGTGTACTAACGCTTTTTGTCTTATCTTATGGAGTACACTCTTTTGGCTTGGAGCACATAAGCAATTTCTAACCCCTTATGCTTATTGTCTATTGCTTATGTGAACCAAGCATGCTCGAAAACCTTCACTCTAATCCATTGAAACTTAGTGTTGTCATCAATCACCAAAAAGGGGGAGATTGAAAGCATCTAGGCCCCAAGGTTTGGTTTCGGTAATTAATGACAACACTTTATTACCATGACTAACGTGTGTTTTGCAGAAACTTTGGTAAGTTAGGTCATGGAGGTGAAAACTGCTTTGAGCACTGTGGCTTCGTGTCCCTTGATGGAAATCGTTTCGGTTTTCAAAAGAGTGACGTCAAGATTAAGGACGGTTAGTTCCGGATGACGAAGTGTTGAGACACATTCGGAATAGTCGTTAGGATCTTCGTTTTTCTCTTTTGGCCGTACTATAAAGGGGGGCATGAATGGGTAGCTTGACCTAGGCGAGTCCTATGTTTAGGTGTGGTGCACACTTGTTAAACTTGGCGCTAGGCAACCCTAGATTAGCTCAAGGTTCAGTTAGAAGCAACTTGGTTGAAGTTGCGACGCGTTTCGACGAGTTTCGGGCTATTTTCCAGGCACCGGACGCGGTCTTCGGGAACACCGGACGCGTCCGGTGTATACTTAACCGCGCTAGGTTTCGGGCCTGATCACCGGACTCGGTCCTCGCGAGGACCGGACGCAGTGGTCAGCGACCGACACGTGTCATCGAGAGAGAACGCCCGTCGGACGCGATGCTGGACTTGACCGGCGAGTCCGGTGCGAGTCCAGTAAGGTCCAGAGAGGACCGGACGCGTCCGGTCTTCAGGCATCGGACGCGGCCTCGCGTCCGGTGTGACTCCAGTAAGCTCCCTTGCACGTCGGACGCGTCCGGTGCTACCTGACCGGTGCGTCCGGTGGTTTGATTTCAAAAACGGGTTTTGACCGTTACGGGGGACCGGCGCGTCCGGTGCGTAGCACCGGCGCGTCCGGTGACCCCGTGTCAGAAATAACGGTTCGTTTTCTTTGAGGGGTGTATAAATACAACCCCTCCACCTCTTTTAGAGGTCTCTTGCTCATTCAAACATCTGAGAAAACCCTTTAGAGTGCAAGGGAGTGCAAGAGCTCTAGTGAGGATAGAGATTTGAGAATCAAAGTTTGTGATTCCTCACTAGTGATTCGAGAGTAGCAAGTGTGCATCCACCTCCTCATTTGGGCTCGTTGTGGTCAAGTGAGAGTTCTAGCTTGTTACTCTTGGTGATCGCCATCACCTAGACGGCTTGGTGGTGATTGGGAGTTTGGTGATCATCCGGCGGAGCTTGTGGATGACCCAACTCAAGTTGTGAGCGGTTTTGGGTGATTCGCCGCGACGGAGTGTCGAAGAATCAACCCGTAGAGAGCACTTGATCCTTGCGCGGATCAAGGGGGAGCGACACCCTTGCGCGGGTGCTCCAACGAGGACTAGTGGGGAGTGGCGACTCTCCGATACCTCGGAAAAACATCGCCGTGTTCCTTGCCCCTTTATATTCAAGCAATTACTTTCTCGTATTTACATTCATTGCTTGTTTTACATTCCTAGAATTGCCATGCTAGACTAGGATTGGAAACTAGGGTGCAAATCTTTTTAACGGTAGACTCTCTAGGAACACAAGTAGGCACTAGGGGTGAATTCCGGCTTATAGGATTTAATTCTTGCAATTAATTTTTAGAGAAGCCCAATTCACCCCCCCCTCTTGGGCATCTTGATCCTTTCAGATTGAACACAAGATTTGATTGACACCAAAAGCGACATGTCGAAATCATCAACATACGTTTTAACCGCTGAACGCTCAGGCCGAAGAAGATGGCCGCCGGCCATCACATTGCTGGAGTACAAGGAATTTGGCGCCCCAAAAACTACCAGCAATCCCCACACACCGGACGACGGTACACCCAGAAGGGAATGAAACCACCAGAGAAGGTGGTAGGTAAGAACCAACCCGGTTTCGGCGAGTCGGTAAACAAACCTCCCGAAATCTTCACCAGAGAAGTCGCCTTCACCAGAGAAGATGAGGGAGGGACAAAAGATAAACTCAACCAGATCCAGAAGAGGCAGAGAACTCCAGATCTGGGGAGCTCGTACTGACTCCTAAGCATCAACCCCACAAGCCTCGCGTCGACGCTAGAGTGCATGACGTCGAGGTGGAAGACAGTCAGGAGGAGCTTATTCGATGGCGATCGTGCCTCTTCCACCAGCCACGCGCCGCCAAAGCACCTACTCTTCTCGCCACCAACTCCAGCGAAGACAGGGAAACCGGCGGAGATGTCGGAGGAACCCGCGCAGGAACACACCTTGGAGGCATCCTCATCGAATCTCCGCCATCGCCCGCCGAAGGAGCAGCCGCAGAGGAAGACGAACCCGGGCCGGACCGCCGACACGGGTAAACCTAACCCTAACCTACATAAACTACCTCTAGTAGCATAGGGTATATACACCGGTCGCCGAATCCACAGAACCCCCCACCCTCCGGCGCCGAGGAGGCCATTGGAGGCGGAGAGGATCCGGCGGATTCGACGCCGGACCGAAAATCACCCTCGATTCGCGCTCTTTGAACTGTAGAAGAGGAAAAACAGAGGAGGGGGTTGGCTGTTAAAGTACTCCTATTTGCATAGGCCAACTTTCCTCTATCCTGGCCCAACCCGGCCCGCAAGATGCTGAGGTCATCCATCCCTTTCCCCTCCCCTTCCCTTCCCTTCCCAATCGGAGGGAAGAAGCGCACGCCAATCGGCATCCACCAGAGATTCCCTTCCCACAGTCGCCCCGGCCCCGCCCAGATCTCTCTCACTCGCACTCGCACTTGCTCACCCCGCGCAATGGCATCCGCTGGCGCCGATGACGCCATCTCGCACGTAATCTTCGATATGGACGGCCTCCTTCTCGGTATCTCTATCTTCTCCATGTTTTGTCGATCGGGGATGCTCATGTTCTTGGCCCCATCCCCGTTCCATGGGTGGAGTGCGCTGATGATCGTCGGTCTGTGGCGCCGGGTGCAGACACGGAGGGCTTCTACACGGAGGTGCAGGAGAAGATCCTAGCGAGGTACGGCAAGGTGTTCGACTGGTCGCTCAAGGCCAAGATGATGGGCAAGAAGGCGACAGAGTCCGCCCGCATCTTTGTCGACGAGTGCGGCCTCAACGGCCTGCTCACCCCCGAGCAGTTCCTCGAGGAGCGCGAGAGCATGCTCCAGGCGCTCTTCCCATCCTGCACCAAGCTGCCAGGTGAGCCAAAGATGAACATGAACGCCTCTCAAAGTTCTCTCTTTGTAGGATAACCACAGGTCTACCATTATGCATAATCGATTCGACAATACTGTACAATTGTACATTTGTACTCCGTGTTGACGATTACTTTGATCCACTGAATTTCTGGGGAAAATATAACTCAAAAAGGAGCGAACTTGAGTTCTAAAGTTGATATATTCAGATGTAATTCCATAGTTGCTCTGACCATATGGTTACACCTTGCTTAATGTTGTCGTTATCTACAAGATACAGTCTTTTGGGTCTAGCAAGAAAAGAAAAAACAAGAGACAGTCTTTGATTTCCTTTTTTTAACTCGAAAACGCAGGAGAGCTGCATTTCTTTGCATTAAGAAGAAAAGGGGCGATAACCCTTACAAACACACACAACTCAAAAAACGCACAAAAACAGAAAACAGTACAGTTTACTTTACAAAAGGCTGCACAGATCACCGATGACCAACACAAACACAAACATGACCAGGCCAAGCCTAAGCCTAAACTTGCTACTATTCCTCATCCGGCACAATGGCAAGAATGTGGGTAATTCCTTTAGCCCTGGCCAAAGACCATTCCAGCAGCTCCTCTTTAGGGAGCAATAAAGCTCCCGCTAAATTTGGAGATGCCCCATCATGGACACAGTGATTTCTTGTTTCATGTACCATCATAAAATCAAAGCGACGATGTGAACTTTTGCTGGAGGCACATTACATATTAAAAATTATATCAATCAATACGTAGAATATTTTTGCATAGTATTTTCTGTGAGCATATAAATTTAACTTCCAGATATGTCATTTGACTTTTGAGGTGATGCCAAACACAACTGGCCATTTTGCACTAACTTAGATTACATGGTATCATATGGAATCTGTTGTATATGCACTTCAGAGTTCAGGCTAATGCCGTCCTTACTGAAAGTGGCATTTGGGCTTTCTACTTATCTATTGAAGTGGAGCCAAAGGAAATTGCCATATTTTTCAACATTCCAGATTGTAGCCTTTTGCAATTGAAACTTTTTTGTGATGTCCCAGACCCAGTTTTGACTTTACATTGTTCTCTTAAGACAACCTCTCATAGTAAAATCACTGTTTCTTTAAGGTATGCCTTGACTGATGGGATATTCTGAAGAATAAAAATCAACATTTTAGCATCATTGATCAAGTTGCTTTAATATAAGTGCTTTGTGATTCCTTTCAGTGATTTATTCAAACTGTGACAGGTGGATTGCTTATGATGTGTTAAATGAATCTTGTTTCTTGCAGGAGTACTACGTTTGGTCCATCATCTTCATGCCAACGGAATACCAATGGCTGTTGCGACAGGGTAAGTTTCTTTACATCTGATCATCCATTTGACTTTCCTCAATGGTCAATGTTCATCGTCTTCCCATCAATTAGAATCCTATTAGTGTTTGTTGCTGAGTTGCTGTGGCTTACAGATCCCATAAACGTCATTTTGCACTGAAGACACAGAACCACCAGGAAATGTTTTCCCTGATGCATCATATTGTCATGGGTGATGATCCAGAGGTGAAGGCTGGCAAACCATCCCCTGATATTTTTCTTGCTGCTATGAGGAGGTTTGAGGTATTGGATTTGATCATATGGCAACAGTTGCAATTAGAATGTTCCTTTTGGATGCTGTCTGAGAATCTCTACTGATGCAACTGCACTGCATTTTTTTTAGGGTGACATAGAATCCAGTAAGTGCTTGGTTTTTGAAGATGCTCCTTCCGGTGTAGCTGCAGCGAAAAATGCTGGAATGTAAGGGGGCTGTTTTGCACACTTTTTGCAACTATTTGTACCTTTTCTACAACTCTTGCTACTTATGCAGGTCTGCAGTGATGGTCCCAGATCCGAGGCTGGATGTTTCATATCACAAAGGAGCTGACCAAGTTCTTAGTTCATTGTTGGACTTCAAACCTAGTGAATGGGGCTTACCGGCATTTAAAGAGTAGGCAAATTCCATACAAAGATTAGAAAACTCTAGTGAAGAAGAATGTGAGATACTTCAATACTGACGGCGTGGATAATACAAATTCCATAAGATGTTGCTCAAGCATACCATTGAGCATTCTTGTCGCCTCTTGACTTTGTGGCACCAAATTACTTTATATGACTTGGTTCCTTCCAATAAGAATATCCCCGTCACAGTAATATTTGCTCATGCATGTTTTGGTTTTCATTACTTGTGACTAGACATGCATGAGCAAAAAGCCTGTTCGCTTAAGATTATTAGTCAGCTATTCAACAGTGTTTTTCTTTCACAAAAAACCAGTCAGATCAACCAGATTTTAGCCCAAACGAACAGGCCGAGTACTGTTATACAAGGCTTGGTGGCGTTCACATTGATCTAGCGCAAGTATTTTCAGTCAAGTTAAACCATCAAAAGATCTAATAAGCATGTTACAATATCCCAGCATTGTGGCAACCTACATTTTTTCAAACTTTAACATTGCCATTTACCAAACTATATCGACATGCTGTGCAAATCTGTGGACTGCTGGCAAGCTAGTCTTCACATTACAAACTACAAAAGATCATCCTGCATTCACAAATTTGCTATTGATGTTGATATATACATTAACAATTTGACATATACATTTGAGGAATGCACATGAGTACTACGGAAGTGTGTAACGGAACTCAACCCATCACAGGTGACAAACTGAATTCCTGGTGGTCACCGGCACGAGAGAGGCTTGTCCCTGCCCTACTTCTGCCCAATTCGCCACAGCTTTACTTTGAGGGATGAGGCATCAAAAATTAAAACAAAAAGGAAAAAAAAACAGCCCCTAGTAGCATCCGTAGATAGCGTGTGCCGCAGCTTGAACCCCAAATGCCAGGCTCCCATTAGTGTCAGTTCTCACTGATTACCGTGGCTCGTGATAGTCAGCTGGAGTCAACATCAAAACCAACCAAAAAATATAAATATATTAGTTCGTTTGCCAAGAGAGTGTCAAACTCCCAGATTAAACAATATCATGACAACAGGGAAGTATTGCCCAACTCACCATGTACAGATTTACACTTGCTTCTGTGATATCAGCTTACCGCCAATACTGAGCCCATCTATGGATGGTCTCAACCATTTGAGGGAACAGAGCACTGACGCTTTCATTGATAAGATCCTGGAAGAAATGTATAGCCTCCTCATCATCCAGATCCAACCGGAATTTCTCCTGGAGCTGATCGACGATGCACCACACAAAGAGGAACATGTCACTTTTGAGTTTTTGACTGCTCTTTATAGAGCTCACAAGCTGCCGAGCTCGTAAATAACCAATTTACCTTGAGACCTCCACTTTCATCAGCAGAGATATCTGGAATGCCTGATCGTTCCATCAGCTTGAATAGATTCAAGATGAGACTGCTGGATTTTCTTAGAATGTTGTATGCTTCGCAACAGTAGGACTTGAATCTTGTATAATATTGGCTGAAACACAAAAGCAAGTTTTCACAGTACATATCCATCGGGCAAATGAGTGAAAGTGCAAAGACTTGACAAAATTGTTCAACTAATTACCTTTCTGCACCACCCATGGCCTCAACCATTTCTTTACACAGTTTCATCGGTGGTGGAAATGGCTTTGGGTCTCGACCAAGGATAAAAGCAAAGTCAACATGAAAAAGGCGTCCATCATCAGTTAGAAGAAGATTATCCAGATGCCTAGAGAGAAGAGAAAGGGAAAAATGTTATTATTGTTAAATTTGCATTTCTATATGTCGTATCATTGAACATGGGTAACTTCATCTATCAGGAGAAAGAGGATGTAAAAACATTGCTACAGAATGTCCTGATCATGAACAAACTTCCATTAAAGTATGATGAGCACTGCGATACTTGAATATTAATTGGGCAATACTGTGAACTTATTTATGTACAGATTTACATATTTTCATGCTTTGACAATCTTCACAAAAGAAACAAATGAAGTAAACACATAAATAAGTTCAGAGTCCTCATCCTAGCTTCCTGATCATAATATTGTAATAACTCCTTGGTTAGTTACATTACATAGAGCAGAAAACAAACTCGAAGGTTACTATCAAAGAGGTGCTTCAAACCAGAAGGTGTTAAGAAGACAAACCTGTCTCCAACCCCCAATATATATGTAATGACAGAGTAACCGGCGCAGCTTTTTATGAATGTCTCCAAACATTGTGCCGTTATACCAAAAGGACCATCCTCATCAGGATGGAACTTCTGTAGGTAACTTGTAATACTGCGATGTTCTGATAGAATCTGGGAACATGCTACTTAAATCAACATAGCTATCTTTACGAAGTTTGTAGAAATAAAGAGTACTAATAAACTGAAGACAGAATTATTAGGAAGCTTCATTGCAGTGGAAAGAACATTTGACATTTGAAACAAGAGCTTCCACTACCAAGTTACCTGTGCGAGAGAACTGGAAGGAATAAATTCAAGCATCCCTTCATCTTGTCCAGTTGCAAGAACTCGGTATGGAGTAAGGTGCAAATCTAGATTTTCTAATTTGAGTAACCGGTCCATCAAAGAAACCGTTTGAATAACCTATGATCATACAGGAACAATTAGCCATGATTCTCCCACTCAAATCATCTAAATGGACATCCTTGAAATGTTACACATGTTATAGCTCACAATGTTTCATTACATTCAATTAAAGTGTGAAATGTTACACATGTTATAGCTCACAATGTTTCATTACATTCAATTAAAGTGTCAAATAAGAAACTGATAAATAATAATCACTCGTTCAGACTTCGGAATGTCAGGAACCAGAACCATAGTAATGAGGGTGATATTGCGTACAGACAATAGCATATGTAAAGCAACATTGATTACTTACCAACTGATCTTGCCGGAGGTCATCTCCCTTTTTGTAAATAATCTTGGATGTTACCCCATTTGCTGTTTTAAATGTCAGGCGCAAAGGGTTCAAGGCGCTTTTAAATATAGACGATTCTTGAGGCACAACTCCTGTTAGGAGAAGAGTTGGTGCTAATGGTGAACGAATTGGCTGGAATCAGTTCAAACGAACAAGTTAGTTATAGCTACGAAGTAAAGTTAATCTGTGATCGTATTTTTTAGCACTAACAAACAATACATATTTACCTCATCAAAGTTTGTAAGCTCGCTGAAAACTCCTGATAATAGCTGCCTTAATTTTTCAATTTTCTTTTGTGCGCTACCTCTTACATTTCTTACATCCTTCATAATAGAACACAATTGAGCAGTGAGGTCAGTCTGCCGGGTTAAACTCTGCCACAGTCGAAATCCATCTTCATCCCCATCCTCCCTACCAACCAGCTGTTAAGAACAGAAACAACAACATACATATATAAAAAAATAAACACTGCAAAGTTACAGACAGGGAATGAAAGAACCAAGAAGATTGTGAAAAAGGAAGAAAACCGTACTTTCATCATACTATTTTCAAGCATGTCATATGTGCCATAATATCGTCTTGCATATGCATGACTGTGAAGCTCAACTAATATATACCACCGGAGGAAGCTAGCAATTTCGATGTTTGACAAAGCTGCAATGGAGTGGGAAAAAAAAGATCAAAACACCGGCGATAGTTCTCTACAGAAACAGTTTCGTGATGAC
This sequence comes from Saccharum spontaneum, assembly GCA_022457205.1. Lineage (NCBI taxonomy): Eukaryota > Viridiplantae > Streptophyta > Magnoliopsida > Poales > Poaceae > Saccharum > Saccharum spontaneum. The sequence goes on along the minus strand of CM039605.1, from coordinate 20,357,337 downwards.
ATAAACAACATAAGTTGACAAAAGCTCTGCAGGTAAAATTTCCACAATTCATGCAAGCTTTGTGGTGACCTCAAAGTTTACAATGAATACTCAATCTTGCAACAGTAATAAAAATATTAAGTGTTTTGATTGGATTGCACTTGGTGCTAAAATAATTCAAAGTACAGCCATGGAAGTCTGGGTGATGTACACATGAAGGCACACAATGACATTTTTCTCCTTTCAACAAACAAGTAGTATGTTAGTCAAATTTAAGTATTTAACAGTGATCAAATGTGGCAGATGAAGTGATCAAATGTGGCAGATGAAGTTGTGAACAAATATTTGCATAGGTATTTAAACATACCACGGTTTACAAGAAAGAGTGCTAGACGGGACTTGTCAGATCTTTCAAACCGAAGAGCTTGCACTAACTGGAGTAAATAGCACTGTAATTCTTCATCATCAGCCCTTTCAAGTACGCTGACAGCATAACCGCGAACCTTTGCACAAAAACAATTGTTACCTTACATAATAATATGTCATGAGATAATAAAGCCTATAGCCAGAGTCAGAGTCTAATTATTCAATATTCTTTAGGAAATGAGATAATAAGATAATCATTTATATAACCTTAACTAATAAACATTTCGCCAGGAACAAAAAAAAAAACTATTACCAGTGCACAAACCTTTTGAAAATGAAAAAAGAAAAACAGGAAAGCCAACAAGAAGTCGAGAAAGAGGGCACATTAGATCATCTCACGTAAATGATACATATCTTGGATAAAATCTACAGCTCAGTAGAACGCTGACAAGTCTTTACTGCAACAGCATTTAGGGTATCAAGTAAACAAAAAACAAGGTGGATAGTAAATGGTGATAGTGTGCCAGGTACTCCCTCCGTCCCTAAATATCTGTCGCTTCCCGAGAAATAACTTTGATTAATTTTATATAAAAAATATTAATATTTATGATGCATAGTTGATATCATTAGATAGATCTTTGAATCTAGTTTTTTTAATAAATTTATTTGGAGATACAAATGTTGCACGTATTTTCTACAAATCTAGTCAAAGTTGTGACACGGAAACCCAAAACGACAAATAATAAGGGATGGAGGGAGTAAGCACCATGCAAATGCCTACAACTGCAATCCTACCTCCAATCCAGCCAAAAACCCACTGTCTCACTGCTTCCAGGTGCAGCTCTGTGTTAGGGTACAGCAGGTAGGTGGATTGAATTTTAGGATCAGGATTAGAAGAATTGGGAAGGATTAGATCTGAAGTAGAGAAGAGAGGAGGAATTGATTTGAATGAAGTAACTGTCATGTCCCTCATGTTCCATAAAAAACCTTAACTTTTATACAACTTCATTGAGGCCTCTCTCTGATTTTTCCTTGTCTTAAATGACTACAGCAGGTCATGCCCACAATGCTTACACAAGCAACTCATATCCATTCTGGACCATCCAGACTGATGTGAGCAATTTGGGCCTCGACACTCCATCTGGTGTCATACGTCTGATGAGAGGCCCCCAAGCCAGAGCTAACGGGCCTAGCGAGGCCCAAAGGAGGGCACTGGCCGGCTTGAACTGGTTCCAGCGCAACCTCAGGAGGGGCACGCGCGCCAGGAGGGGCGACATCGGCGCCCCGCAGCGCCCGTCGCCCAAAAGGAATTAGATAATAAAATAGGAATTAAATTAGGAGATTGATTAAGATAGGAGTTTGGTTTGTTTAGGAAAGGAGGATCCAATCTATAAGGATATCTCCCGTAGTTGCTTGGAACACAAGTCCTCTAGGGACTATAAATATAGGGGAGATGTAATCCAGTGGCGGAGGATGAACCAAAAGTATGGAGGAGCAATTACAAAAACTATTACTGAATTAGCTATCAAACTTTGATTATGACTATAGGTGCAGTCCTATTATGAGGCTTATCCTATGGTCCTGTCCTAGACTAGGGGGGGGCGGAGGCCGAGTTTCGCCTCCATGAGCCTCCGCCCCTGATGTAATCTAATCTAAGCAAAGGGTGTACCCAGTGCAGAGAGCTCCCGCTCTGTGCGGGGTCTGGGGTAATCTAATCTAAGCAAGAATAGAGCAATTGCTCCTTCCCCTACCTCTCTCCCTCTCTGCCATCGCCCTCCTCTCCCTGCGCCATCGCCCTCTCCCATGCCCCTAAACCCTAGCCGCCACTCCCTCCCCCCAGGAGGACTCTTACATCTGGGTTGATGGCTGTTCTCTTAGGCCTTACTGGCAGATGGTACTGGATTGACACTCTGCTGCCTACCACCGATTACTGCAGCGCAATCTAGTGAACCCTGTAGAGCGACTGCTGTTATCCACCTGCATGCCTATAATTGATGGACATCTGTAGACTACAAAACCCCACAAATCACACATCTTTTTCCTCAAGATGCTGATTTCAAGAATAAGAATAAACCAACACAATAAATATGATTTTAAGGAGGAGCAGCAGGCATTGTTTCAATAACACTGGAGAAGATAAATAGGCAACCTACTGCAAAACTTGAACAAAGAAATTTGCAGAAAGAATGTATTTCTTTCTGCTTGTTGATAGCAAACTGCCATGAAAAATTCCAGAAAAGAATGGCGTTGTGATTCAGGACTAATTCGTGTAACTAAACAAAGGGTGAAGAAGAAACATTTATATGTAAAAAAACAAACAACTAAACAAAAGAAAACCAGAAACATGCACAAATAAAGGTGGCAGACAGCATACTTCGTCACTTTCAAAATCAGGTGAGAGAAGCTCTAGTGCATCAGCCACATCAATCATTTCCCACTTTCCAATCAACTCAACAGCTTGCTTAGCTTCCTGCAAAGCATTATCACATTTAGGAAACAGATCATGCAGTGTTCACGGCTCCAAAAAAATCAATACACTAGATTCCTTCCAGTATATAATAAAAGAATTTGGGATGACAAAAAAAATTTGACATCAAATAAGCTAATTGCAGGTTTGCAGTACACTTTTATGTGCATCCAGCCAGACCAAATATGACATTACAAAACAAAAGCAGAACTTGCACATAGGGATTTCTTTTACTAACTTGGTTATCACTCCAATCCACTGAGCGGACGAATTTCGTTAGAGCTTTCTTCTCAGACATCAAAGAGAAACGAAACTTCCACACCAACTGCTTCTCGTCCACTTCCAAAGTGCGTGTAGGAGGAAACTTAATAATTGTTTGTAGTAACCTACAAAGTAAGGACAAAATCAATCAGCTAGAAAACCACCAATTGTGCAAACTATTAACATAAACGACAAAGTTCTGTTTCCAACATCTTCTAATTCAGTCAGCTCGCATATGAATGTGGTTGTCTCACAAGTTCATGACAGCATGAAACTAAAAGTCAGAAAATTCCTCACGAAAGATCATAAGTTGACAGAGGGGAAAAGGACACTTACTTTCGCTCATTTGAGCTTGGTTTTAGATCTCTATCAACTATCCCACGAGTCAAGCTCCTAGCAAGTTTTAACTGCTTGTGCTCAGATGGATTGGTTCGTCCAAGTTCTGGGTCCCATACAGTAACCAGCTCATTGGATAATGATACTGGGGCCGGTGTATAAAAATTTGCTCCAGATTCCTGCATGGACAAGTAACACTCAACATTTCTCTGGCGAAGATAAAATTACACTTTCTATAACTTGCAAGCAGGAGAAGTCATGTTCAGATAAATAAATATTATTTGTCTCAACAACTTCAAAATGTAAATTCCTCCAACTATGAAAGTAGCAGAAGACTATTCTAAATATATAAGGATCACCTTGTGCAAAAAAAAAGATCAATTTTACTGGTAAAAGAGTCATGTAGCTGCATAGTGAGTTACAGGGGGGATAATAGCTCAGTGCTATAACATATATGTATAACAAGGTGAGTAATATTAACCTGGAAGACAATTCTATGTTCAAAACTGCACAATTCAACAACCAGGCTAGGGTACAAATTTTCCTTCCTATCACACTCTTTCTCCTTAGCTTTGTCCATAGCACTGAAGGCAAGACGATCAAGCCAATCAACATGTTGTATCTGCCCTCTCTCATACTTGTTAACAAGCCTTTCCAAACGCTCTATCTCACCCCTCTCATTCCTAGGAACCTACAAGTTACATAGGAAAAAAAACAGTAAGTCCACCTTTGAGGTAATAGAAGTAAAAAAGAAGTGCAGAGATTAGCTGAGAAATAACTAAAACAGATGAATCCTGAGTTCAAGAAGAGTAAAGCGTTGTGTTACCTTGCCAGGAGTTGTGGTGGGGACTCCTCCATCTGCCTCCTTTTTGGGCCATAGCCGCAGCTTCTGTCTTCCTGTTTTAAGCTGCCTTTTGCTGTTGAAAAGAAATATGGTGGCTCCACCAACAATCTCAGGGTCCTCACCAGATGAAACATCCCACACCTACATCAGAGATTAAAAAACATAGGAAGATAAAACACAAGGAAAACCATACAGGTGAGAACTACATAAACCATGCTGGACAGTGGACACCAATGATCCTATGAACTGAACTTATTAACATGAGACATCACATACTCATTGGGCATATAGCAAAGTTACTTCCCTAATATAATGTGTTATCACTATCGTCAAGGTATAATAAGGTCAATAAATTTGATTCATCATATGGTGTTCTCCAATAAAATTGACTGAAAAAACATCATCCTATTTGTTTATTGAAGGTGCACTTGGAAATAAATCAATGCCTCCACTTAAATGAGAAGCTAAAACTTTCTACCAATAAAAAGAACTATACAACATGTTGAGTATGACCCATCTAGTGACATTTTTATCAGATTAAACATCTGTGCTCAATTTTTGGAATCTTCATACTCACACGGAACCCCTCCACATGTCTGCTAAAAAAATATCAACTTTGACACCCATAAAGATAGAATTCCTTTCGTTAACAATTGACAGGAGTGCGTTTGTGTGGGGCTGTTTTCCCCTAGCTCTTGTACCCTTTTGTTTTTTTAATGAAATGACATACAACTCTCATGCGTAGTTTGAGTAAAAAACAACTGACACGAGTGGTGTACGAATCCAAGAAATATACCGTAAATGCAAGCTGTGAGAGGGATGTTAGGTCCCTGTATTTGGTACTTAGTGTTATGAGCTCATTCCAACAGTATTTCGGTCCCGAAGGTTCCAACCTAGCGTGAGAAAAAATGCGCATTAAAATTCCAAGAAACAGAACTGGTGAGTACAGTCAATTGGCTGATATGATTATTGAATACATAAAAATAAAAATATGTACCTTGTTTTTACAGGCAACCCAAATTGTATCCCGTCGATGTATAGCTTGCACTCAACAAAGAGCTCTGGGACTTTTTGGTCAGTCAACAGGATATGTTCTGGAAACAGGAAATGTTGAGACTGTGAAATATATATATGAAAGACAAAGACGAAAAACATATTAATCATTTTAATTATGATGATGGATACTAGTGAACACAGGAAAGTTTTTTTTTGGCAGCAGTATAGAACAAAGAAGTAAAACAGGTTTGCCTCTCCTGTGGGATAAAATGTCGACCCGTGTTCTCGAATAAGCAAGAGAGCTGTGTATCATTGCATTAAGAAGAAGAAAACAGGTAGTGTGGATGATTGAGATGCATTAAGAAGAAAACGGGTAGTGTGGAGGATTGGAGATAAACATTGAATTAGGACATGTTTGGATCAGCTAGGGCGTTATTAGCTGAGACTAAAAATTAGGCCAAATTAGCTAGGGTTGGCCAGTTAACAATTAGTTGGAGACTTATTCCCCTGTTTGGATGGATTAGAGCTAATTTTGGCAAACTTTTAGCTGGTAACAATTAGCCCTTGGTATCCAAACAGGCACTTAGAACGAAAAGAGATCAGTGCTGTGTAATAACAGTGCAAAACAGTTAAATGCTGTGATGGTAGCAGTTACAAATCTGCAAATGAGAATACAGAAATATTGGATTCAGATCGCTGTAGGGGGGCGAATTTGTTGAGAGTGAAAAACATTGAAAAAAGATGGGTTTTTGAAGCGGGTGGTAGCACGGCGTGCACATCAGGGCCGAATTGGCAAGCAAATTAAGGTGGAGAAGAGAGGTAGTACCTGCGTGGAGAACGCGAAAGGCGAGCGGGTGGCTGATGTCGCAGGACAAGAAGAACCGGAACTCGTTGCCACCGCCGACCATCTTTTGGTGATGAAGAACAGAGATGTCGCGGGAGAGGAATTGGGGAAGGGATGAACGGATCAACAACGCGCAGAGCGACTGTGGTCGCTTGGTATGGACGGCCTTGGAAGGAAGAGGACGCCGAGGAGAAGCGGCGGCGGACGGAGGAGGCGGGCGGGGCGATCGCAGCAGGGGGCGACGAGGGTGAGGGCTAGCGGTTCTGCTGATCCCTCTTATTCTCCCTCCTTATTTCTGCGTGTGCAGTCGGCGGTTGAGACGACGAGGAGAGAGGCAGCGGCGGCGGCCGAGCGTGCCGGCGAGGGGACGGCGGTTGCGTGACTCCAGCGGCGAGGATTCGCTGGGTGTGGATGAAGCAGCTGTGCCCGCGGGTGCCGAGTTGGACCCGAACCCGCTCCAGTCCAATTGCTTGCTTTAGCAGCCCACCCGTTAAAACCTAACCACGTCGCCCAGCCCGTGTAACCAGGGAAAACGGTACGGATATTTTCCGACCGTATTCGAGACCAAATCCATTTAGAGGGATTTTAATCTGTCTGTATCCGAGTCCAGATATTTAACATCCGATACCGTATTCGTATCCGAATATTTAAATCACATATTTATGATGTCGATATCCAATCGTATCCTATCCGACATTTTTTATGCTATCCGTATTCGAATCCAAATCCGGACATAAATATAAAAACAAATACGATATCAGTGATATCCGTCCATATCCAATCCGTTTTCATCCCTACTCGTAACCCGAACAAACAGGGTCCATTAGTAATGGCTTCCGTTCCACAAAATCAGAGCTATAGAACACACAGTGTAACAATTCCGGTAATTAAATTTTGAAAATGGACTTGCTAGCCGGGGCGCTATCCAGCTCCCTCGCGCTGAGCCCACGCCTGACAGCTTCCTCGCGCCTGCACCCATCCTGCACGCATGCACAGGGACCACCCTCATGCCGCTTCGTTCCATGCGCCCGCATGCACGCAGTAGCAGTAGCACCAGCATCAACAGACCCACACATGACCCATGGCAACACGGTGACCCACGGCAGCGCACTAGCAGCAGCACATTTTTTCCCTGAGATCTACTTTTAAAACATTCAAATGAAAGACTTGCAACACACGTCTGAACAGATGAAATACTTGAAACATGCGTGTATAGCCATAGCAACATGTGCAACGCCAGATCTACTTTTGAAACATCCAAATGAAATATTTGCAACATACGTTTAAAAATAGATGAAACACTTGAAACCTACGTGTATAGACATTGCAACATGTGTAATACCAAGATCTACATTTGAAGCATCCAGACGCAACATTTGCAACATACGTTTAAAACACCAAAAACATTTGAAACATACGCTTGCAATATGCCTATATAGCTATTGCAACATAGGCAATATTTAAATGAAACACTTAAAAACGTACGTCTGAAACACGTGAAACACGTGAAATACGACATCGTCGGTGACCACTTGGTTGTCTTTGCAGTTCGATCTTCAAGCTCCGACGCAGTGAACGTTCGAAACAAGACAACCGGTTTGGTCTTTGATGTACCTTTGTTTTTTAGGTCGTTTTGTGTCTTTTTGTCTATCTTTTGTACTAGGTGTTTGATGTACCTTACATATATCAGATATGAAACATTCTTTGGAGTGTTTTTATATAAAAAAAAAGAGCTTCCAAGTAGGAGGTGATCAATTATCTCCTTGTCCTGTCACAGAGGGCACGAGAACGGCTGCTGTGGAGATTTGATGCTAGCACAAGAACTGCTGCTCTGGAGATTATGTCGACGCCAACGATCCGAATATGTAGAGCAAGCCAACATACAAGTTTACATTTGGCAGCCGCCCGAGAGTCAAGAGCAAGCCAATATAAGGGTAGCTCCAACAATGACTTTTAAGCTAACTCTAAACATTTTTCTTATATTTTAATAGAAGAGAGAGAAAAGTTAGCTCTTGATCAAGAGTTAAGCTCTTGCACGTATTTTAAGGTTATGTGAGAGTGTTATGTGAGGCTTTCAATGTTAAAAGCTACGTGCTAAAAGTAACTATTATTGAAGAAGTTGGCTTAAAGACAGTAGTTAGCTTTGACCATTGCGGGTGCCCTGAGAATTTACATTTGGCAGGCGCTCGAGCCTTCCAAAGTACTTTAGCGACAGCAAGCTGTGTGTGACCATGTAAGGTCAAGGAGCAGACACTGCAGTAGCTGGGAGGAGGGCCAACGCCAAATGAAATGGTCTGGGGCCTCCTGGTCTGGCTTCACCGCTTGGACCAAATCCTAAACTTTGTATGGATTTATATGTGATGGATAATCACACGATGACACGAAGCCCTATTTGGCAATACTAATAACACCTTGAGGCTTATTGCCAAAATTGTCCTCATCTTATACATAATATAAAGAATATATAATACATAGGTACAAAAAAACTCTCGAGAGAACCTCAAAGACAAAAGAAAACAAAAAAAACCTCAAAAGCAAAAGAAAATCTAGTCCATTGTCAGTACTCTTCCGGTAATAGTTGTACACATGTGTAATACGAATTAATGTTTATCCCCTGAATACCAGTTTTTTTTTCATATTTCACAATCGCCTTTTACCACACATCCCTCAGATATCTGCCCTCCATTTGGAGGTTCTTCACAAAGCTCTCGGCTTTAGAACTGTCGAGGGAGCCCTGTTTGCCAAAAATGACGAAAAATTGCATGAGAACAACAGATGCAGAGAAAGAAGCATATTTGAAGTACATAAGTAGTTTTAAGTTTTAACTAGGCCTAGGATCAGTACCTGCTCCTGAACAATGGTGTGGAGAACTCTATGTACATCTCTGGCCATGCCTTTGGCATCACCACAGACATAGATGTAAGCACCTTGGGAGATCATGTCCCAGATTTCAGATGCCTGGAAATGGACAAAGGCAAGAACTGTGAGCCACTGGGCAGATTGGAGGGTAACAGAAGTTTATCAGAAAAGGGGCAGCTGGATTACTTTCTGTGCCATTTTGTGTTGCACATATTCCTTAGTAGGGCCCTGACGCGAGAAGGCAAGAACCAGCTCAGACAGTGCTCCTTGCTCAAGGAAATTGTTCAGCTCATCCTCATAGATGAAGTCCTACAAAATCAAAATTACATTAGCTACAGCATAACATTGAAGATCTTTGGTGTTAAGTGGATCATCTGTCTGGTGTGTACCATCTTGCTATTTCTGCATCCAAAGAAGAACACGGATCGACCAAGCTCAGCTCCAGATTCTTTTTGAGCTAGTCTCTCCTGGGATCATGGGCAAAATTTACATGTTAGAGACTTGACTGGTGAATGGTACAAATATAGAGTACCAAGGGCTGCAATAAACCTGCAAGAAGCCGCGGAAAGGTGCAAGACCGGTCCCAGGGCCAATCATGATAATTGGCACTGAAGGATCAGCGGGTAGTTTGAAGTTTGATTGCCTCACAAATATCGGAGCCCAGCTGCAATCCTTGCTCTCTTCCGATGGAACAGCATTCTGCAAATCCAATTGGGATGGCAATGCAACTTCAGATAAAGCTCAAACATGAAAATTATTCTGGTTAATTGGCTTCAAAAGTGCAAATTGAGAAGCAGGGGTCGTAAAAGTAAGAGTTACTTTCTTTTCCCAATACCAAGGCAATCGTTAGGAGTAAGCATGGTTTGCAGGAAAAAATATTAAACGATCAAAAATTGATTATATAAAAACAGACGGCTCTATAATCTTCAGTTGCCAGATGAGAACAGAGAGATCAAAAGATTGAGATATCAGCCAGGCAAAAAAAAAACACATAAAGAAAACCATAACGTCAGTAAGTTACCTTAATCCAAGTTGAGCAGACTCCCTTATGTATCCTTCCAGCGGGTGTTGTTTCGTGCACGAGCGCACATGTGACATGAATCCTGGTTGCTGCCATACTGATGGATGAGAGGAAATGTAGGTCAACAGGAAAACAAATATTCATGATGAGAAGGGAAAATTATGAGTGGGGCTATTTACCTAGGTGAAGATGAAATAGAATAATATCTTGGTTGAAGACGAGGGGCAACAGCTGCAAAGAAGACCCCTAGTGGAGGCTTTGCTGAAGGGAACTCTGCCATGATTTCCAACAGGCTCCTCTGACTTGCCACAACCCATTGAGCGTACTCATCCTACACAATGAATAAACGTGTTAAGTATGAAAGCTAGGGGCTCCATAGAATGAACAAAGCTTTCACAGATCCCTGAGAAAGCAACTGACCTTCCCAGCGGCAGAGGCCAAGAACCTCAGGCGCTCAGCCTCAGCAGGATCTGAAGCATAAGTAGCTAATGCAACCAGAGAAGTCTGCAAATCAGAATATCATTTGGTTGAGGAGATTTTCATTGATTTTCCATAAACCCTGTAGGATTTGTGCACTAATAAAACACTCACCTTCTTCGGTGAATTTAGAAGGTCGGCATATCTAGCAAGTGCATTCCTCACTGTGATCGGGGAGGGGAATGGAGGAGCAAGAGAACTACCACTTAGTGGAGTACCATCCTCTTTGTCTGCATGGATGGTGAAAAATGTGTCTGGTGAGTAGCCCAACAACCTCTCTGCCTCCTCTACAACCTCAGCGCAGTTCTCAGTGTATACACCAACATGGTCGCCAGTTTCATACCTAGTAAGCAGCATAATGAAATTATGTTAAGAAACGATGAAGAAAGGATATGAAGAACCAGAACTATAACAATGGTCAAACTCTGATATCGAACTAAACTAACTTGGGACGAGTCCGTTAAGAGAGATCTTAAGGAGTGGAATATCTCTAAGGATTTAGCTATGGATAGGAGCGTTTGGAGATTGGCAATCAACGTGCCGGAACTGTGACCTCTTTTGTCTCCCTTTATGTCCTTTTTTGTGTCTCCCTGTTTCTCGTCTCTTTTGGGTTTCATCTCTAGCCTACCCCAACTTGCTTAGGACAAAAGGCTATGTTGTTGTTGTTGTTGTTGTTGTATCAGATTCCAATAATTTACATTTAAAGAAAACAATATATCCAACATGTATTAGAATAATCTATCCCCATCCCACTTTCTGAACTTTACAACTAGAGCCTATTCCTGACCATTAACAATGCTCATAACTTTAGATGTTGACTTACGTGAGACCAGTTCCAGCAATGTCGAACTCCAAATGAGTGCATGAACGATCAGAAGCAGGAGTGTGGAGCTCCCGCTGCACAGCCACATTAGCCCTAAATATGCACATAAGTTTCAACTTATTAACGTGAGCTCCAAAGTTACAGAAAAACTTGGTGCCTTCAACCTCGGGCATTATTGCAGATGCAGAGAATAGGGGCATTCTTACTGGCAAGGATGCTGGGCATCATGGACTGCATGGCCATTTGCAAGGCTGAAGTTCCTCTCCAAATGAGCTGCCTCCTCAGGTTTGATGAATTCAACTCGGTATTCAGGAATAGCAGCTGTGTATGTAGTGCCTGTAGAGACATCATTTTCATCCCGAAGTAATCGATCCAACTCTGGCCAGAGAGCTTCTTTCCTAAGAACACAACAGAGTTCAGAAAAGCATCGTAAATAACACTGAAGCAGTCAAATGCCCCCCCCCCCCCCCCCCCCCCAAAAAAAAATTCAGCTCAAAAGAAACCAGAATATATACCATGCGTTGAAGTCATCCTCAATGCATTGGTCATCGTCTCCAAGACCAACTGGAACAAGGCGCTTTCCACCTAAGCAAACATAAAATACTCAAGATCAGCTGAACATACTAACTAGAAAAAAGGCAGCGTGATAGGATACTGAAGACTCAAAGGGGCATACCTTGTTCTGTTAGGATATCATCAACCACCTTGGCAACCTGTAGCCAGAAGCAAAATATTCAGAAGAGAATGAATGGCAATATAGTATTTTACAAATGGGCAACCTATATACTCCGTAGTAAAATGACTTGATAAGTACTCCTAGCTGAGTACCTTGTTGAAATGCTCATACTGTCGATTGCCCAGACCAAACACAGCATACTCAAAATCATTTAACCAGACACCCCTCTCATTTCCCTCAGTGAACCATTTATAGAACCTAGCAGCATTGTCAGTCGGCTCACCATCCCCGTACCTGAATTTTAACAAAAGCATCATTAGGAAGGCATCCTTGATTTTGTAATCCAAAATAGATGAAAAAAAATCATCCAAATGTCGACAGCCCCCAAACATAACTGAATTACCGATTCTATACCAAATCTTCCAATGCTTCAAAATATAGATATCATTGTAATTTTTAGGACAACACATCGAAAATGTTGGTAATTTGAATCCAGTGACGGAAACACGTTATTCTTGTCCAAATTCAGCCAGTGAAATTATGCATACACCGGGTTTTACTAATTGTATCCACATTTTCCTCCAAATTTGAGTGTAATATTCAGTAAGAAAATACATGGTGCAACAGAGAGAATAAATGTCTCACGTTGCCACGAAGAACAACGCTAGCTTCTCCTTCTTCAACTTCTCCTCATATTCCTCATCCTCTGCTGCATAATCATCCTACAAACAACCACAGTTTGTGTGTAAGATCATCTGAAGTGATCCTTCTCCCAGATCGATCATACCACACATTAGTTATCGGTTTCTTACCAAGTCCACAACTTTGAAGATTGCCTTGTCATATCTTGCCTTCGCCTCCTCAGCAAGCGCCTGTTATGTATATAGCAGATCAGAATTTTTAGAAGACATATTCCAAAGAAAGAATTTAATATACTGAGACTATATCAAGGGTGATTGATTCAAACTAGAAAAGACAATTGCCTTTTCCCATCCAATCTACCAAACCACTCACTTTTCGCTTTCCCCTCTGTTGTTGCTTCTACGCACAAAACCAAACACAATGATGTGTCGATTGGGCCCAGACAGAAGGTAGGAGGAAGAAGGTTTGTTTAGCCCACCAACCCCTCCTGGAGGTTTGACATTGACACCCATATTATTCGCAGCCAGGTGCTTGCGGCTGTGGGCTTATTTGTGGTCAACATTCAGCCACCGCACATGTCGTTGGCTTTTTGCTAGTAGAAGTTTGAAAAAGTCTTATGGATGGTGAAGAACTTGCGGTTTGACTTTCTCAAGCTGATAGGTGCGATAGTTGGACTAGAATACTTGTTTTGTTCCTTTTTCGAGAAGTTAATAGGTGTGATAAATAAAATTCAGGTTTTGCTCACAAGTGCTCCAAATCTCGCGGTAACTTTCGTAGATGACGTTACGAAAGCAAGCCCAAGGCCGGCATGACAGCGATAAAGAAAATTTTAAAAACCCGTCTCAATCACCCACCAAGAACTAGTTCCCTTCATTAACAAAAATTCCCCCACTCCCTTGGGATCATTAAAAAAAATGAAAAATTGCTAACATAAACAAGAGTAGCAATTCACCACCTAGGATTCGTCAAACACGAGGAGAAACTAAGAGGCATCATCCGAGATCGATGATGATTGATTTGGTTATGGCAGGCAGGGAGCGACGCACGCACCTTGGCGAACCCCTCGGCGGTGCCGGTCTGCGTGCCGAAGAAGACGGTGACCTTCTTACTGCCGTCGTCGGCCGGCTTCTCGTCCTCGGCGCCGCCCTTGACGCCCCTGGCCTTGGCCTGCGTGGCCTCGGCGGCGGCCTCCCTCTTGCGCTTCTTCACGGCGGCGGCGCGCCTCCAGAGCACGAAGAGCGCGGCGCCGAGCACGGCGGCGGCGAGCGTGGCGACGAGCGCCCGGCCCTCGGCGCCCTCCCCGCCCATCAGCTCGGGCGGCAACCGGCCGCGCAGCAGCGCGGCCACCAGCTCCATCGCCCCCGACGTCGCCGAGTCCATGGTCACGTCACTCGGCGACCGAGGGAGGGGTTGGTTTGGTGGCGGTGGTGGTGGGAGTAGGTGCGTCGATGGGCTGTGAATGAATGCTGGACGCGGCAGCGGCGATGGGTACTGTATACGTGTACGTTAATTACAACAGCTGCTGGAACGGCTGCTGCCGGCGAGGCGTGGGAGGTGCGGGGGCTTTTATAGGTGGCCGGGCGGCGGGGTTGGCCGCGGTCAAACCACCTACCACCCGGAGCAGTGGGGGTGGTAGGTTTGGGAGACGGAGGAGAAGCGTGGCCGCTCGGTGGCGACGCGTTGGGGCGGGGTGTGGGCCCGCGTGTCGGGGAGGCTGGAATGCAAGCATGTGTTCCGTGTTGCGCCGTGGGGGGAAGCAAGTTATGGACCCGCAAGTTATTGGCGGCAATGCGGACAGGCGTGGGCAGGAGCGCAGCAATGATGAGAAAATCGTTGTAAAAAAATGACGAGAAAATCATTAATAAAAAAGAGGCCCTGCCTGGTTCTAAAAAAATATTACTCTCTCCATTCTAAATTATAAGATATTTTAGTATTTTAGATACATTATTTAACTATGTACCTACGCAAAATGTATATCTAAGTGCATAATACCTAAAAAAAATCAAAACGTTTTACAATCTTCTTTAGATGGAGGGAGTACAACTTTTATTAAACCAAGTAATTTAAAATTTGATCCGGTCTATAAAAATCACAAACATTTATGGTAAGTATCATTAAATTAATTATAAAATGTATCTATACATTAAATCTATTTGAGACATTGTTTTGGTATTAATAAACTAGTAAAATTGAAGAAAAAAATTATTTGCTTTAAATCTAGAATTGCACTCTTTTGTGATAGAGAGAGTATTCCGTTCATCATTTCTAGTACTACTGGGCGATTACATTCTTTTTTGAAGAACCAGCGGCAAGAGCATGACAGGTATGTATTGATAGAGAAGAAGTTACAAAAATTAATTAAAGAAAAAACAAAATAAAACCCACACGTAGGAGTAGATTTTCCACAGCGATGCCTCTAAGGAGGGAAACGACATCCACAGATGTCATCAACACTGACAGGAGAACGGGTACAGGGGCCTCACAACAATGCCTCCAACGAGGGACGTGACGCCAAAGGCGGCACCATTGTCGGCCACGGCCAAGGGCCTGGCAGGGCCTTCGCCTAACAACCCCATGCCGAAGCCCCAAACTAGCCACACTGTGACTTGGCGTAGCTAAGAACCACAACAAGCCGCTGCTAGTAGGAGATCGCTGTAGCACCAACGAGATCATTGGCATGCGTGACCTGTCACCGCCACGCCAACCTGCAAGGGCTGCCTCCATCTTACATAGCACCAACTGTCGTGGGAAGTCACATCTTGTTCATGCACCATGCAAAGGGTGTCACCGACTTCGCTGCATGTCATTCTAGCAAATGGCCACAAGCGTCCCCATAGAAGCCGTCATCCGCAAAAGCCACCACTCGCTGGTTGTCGCAACGGTAGAGAGCCGCTCACTGACGTGCGTGGTCAGTCACAACCGCGCCGGTCAACAAGGACCGTAGCCAACTCAACAGATGCCGAACCACTGAAGATCGCCCCAGGAGAAAGCTTGCTACACCACTTGCATCGGATGTCGTAACCTAAACCTTCCGCTTAACTCCAGAGTTGGTAGTGGTCTTACACTGTTGCCGCCAGCGTATCCACTCTGCCTCATCAACCAAAGGAGCCACCGTGACCCTGCCAAAACTGACCGCCACTAAGCAAGACTAGTCGTCGTGGCCACGACCGTAGTGAGCCGTCGTAGACAAGTTGTCGCTGCCGCACCAAAGAAACTCAGAAACACAGCAAATCTGTTGCAGCGCCCGTCGTTGAGGACCGACGTCAACCTGACCAACGCCGGCCACCACGGAATGCCCCATGCAGGATGAGGCATCCCCAGCCCAGCAGCCCCACCAATGTCCGCACACTAGCCACTAGTAGCCGACCGACGCAGCGCGAACAGGGGAGGAAAGCTACCGTAAAGCAGCACCACCTCTGCCTCTAGATTGGACCGCCGCTGAACAAGCCGCAGCAGCAATGACCTAAGACCACCGCCCATCCACCTTGCTGACGTGCGCCTCCCAGCACATGAATCGAGGCCAAGGGGCGCAGACTGTCGTGTCCTTAGGCTTCGTGGCTGCGTTGTTCGAGCGCGAGCCCGGCCATCCCCGCCTTGGCCAAAGCACGAGAAGGTGGGGGATGACGCGACGGAGCCACCGTCGCCGCCGCTACCTGCACACCATTGGGCCTGTTTTGAAAGGTCCTAATATGGGTAGAGGAGGGTGAATAGCCTATTAATAATTCTACAAACTCATTAGAGTAAAAGGTTAGTATAATAAATGGTGAAATACAATTTTGCTCTAGCTCTATAAGGGTTGCAAGCTACCTATCCAACAATTCTAGTCACTATGATCACTATAACAATCAATGGCTATGTCACTACGAGCTCTCAAAAGCTAGCTACACTAAAGAGCTCAACTAGGTGAGAAGCTACACTAGCAAAGATAATACAATCTCTCAAAACTAATTACATTAAAGAGCTTGTTACAACTAGTTTGCCAAAAAGTAAGTGAGAGGTATGTGATCTTTATACCGTCGTGTAGAAGATGAACCAATTATAATATATAATGACCAATCACCGGGAAAAATCCAATCATACATAAGATGAACACAAGATTTTTCTCCCGAGGTTCACGTGCTTGCCGGCACGCTAATCCCCGTTGTGTCGACCAACACTTGGTGGTTCGGCAGCTAAGAGGTGTAGCACGAACCTCGTCCAACCCGTGGATAATTTGCCCGTCCTATCCCGTCCGGAGCCCCAGCCCATAGCCCATCCTTCTTCAGAAACAAATAAAAAGGAACAGTTGATTGAGTGTTTTGTTATAGCCAACAGTTTTTAGAAAGGTTCCAAAGCTAGGTTTTTAAGATTCAATTTTTGAGATATTGTTGGAAATGCTCTCAATGCTAGCAAGACGCGGCTATCTATTATTCGAGTGGAAGCAAAGGTTAATTTGTTTGTCGGGTCCATTTCCTTCATGGTTTAATCATTTATTCAACACGATTAGTTATTTCCGACAAATGTTATCGTTTGAAGATTGGGATGACTCTCGCATAAAGAAAACTACGTAAATTTCTACCAAAAATAATACGGTAATGCTCACGAGTCTGGACGGCACGTTTTCTGGGCCTGTGCAACGGTTTGGCCCAAGACACAACCAGTCTGCTCCCCTCTATGCCCTATCGATCTCTCTACTCTCTACTAAGCACGCTACGATATAAATTCCCCACTCGCTTCGGTCGTTGCGGCTTCACGGTTGTGTCTGCCTGCCCTACTCCGCCACTCCGCCGCCACCATCCCTCGTAGTGCCTCCACCCTATGTCGCGCCTCACTCCGGCGCGCTACCACCGCCATCCCCTGTGGCGCCTCTGTCCCCCGCCTCGCCATGTCATGCCCCATAGGTGGTCAAGAGAGAAGGGCGTCGCTGGCCAGACCTAAGCCAGGCGCAAGCGCAGCTGGCCACTGCCAGGCCGTGCCACCATCTGTTGCGGCCGGCTGGCCGGACCCGACCACCCGCTCTGCTCTACGTCGCATGGAAGAAAAAGGGCAAAAAATGCATGTTGTAAACATATGTTTTAGGTTTTTTCAGATGTTTCAGAGGTATGTTGCAAGTGTTTCGTATCAGTGTTGCAAAAGTATATCGGAATGTTGCATATGCTGCAATAGCTATACACGTATGTTTCATGTGTATGTTCCAAATATTTCATCTATATCAGACGTATGTTGCAAGTATTTTTATCAGGATGTTCCAAAAGTAGATTTAGATGTTGCATATATACATGCATATTGTAAGCATACTTTTCAAGTGGTTTCAGGTGTTTCATCTGTCTGTTGCAAATGTTTCATCGGAATGTTTGTGATGATTTCCAAGTGTTGTCTGTCTTCTTTGCAGGTTGCAGTTGTTGCATCCGGATGTTTCAAAAGTAGATCGAGGTTGCACATGGGATACGCGTGGGAAGCGACTGGCGGCACGGGCGACGGTCCGGGGGTGGCGCGAGCCCGCTGCTGGGGCACTTGCCCACGGACCCAACGCGCTGGGGTGCTCGCTAGCTAACTGAGGGGGTATCGTCTGATGCTAGCGCCCCAGATTGGACGTCCAGACGTTAGCAAGTCTCTAATATTTATTACATGGCATACGCTACCAAAGGAGTTGAAAAGTATCAAAATAATTGCGTATGCTGGCAAAGAATGGTTTGGAGAGAGAATTAGAGAGAAATGAGATTAACGTGATTCTGGTTCGGACTGACAGGCAAGAACCGGAGCTGGCCGGCCGCTGGTTTCTTGGGCAACAAACAAAATGGAAAGGAAATGGAAACCGACAAGGAGAAGGCAAGCAGCACCCAAGGAGCGAGCGAGCTGGGGACTTGGAGGCCAAGGCCTTCCGACCGACTTGACTCGAACTCGATGGACGATCCAGATGACACATGGCACTATGGCAGGGCAGGCGGCAGAGTTGACCTGGTCTCAGCCAAGTGAGCTGTTCGTACACTACGCAGATGGCATGCAGCGGTACCAGAGGTGTCGTGCACGCCAGCGGGGCGTGCAGTGCTTGCTCGGCAGTCCTGCTAGGCAGGGGCGGAGCCGCGGAGCTACAGGGTATGCTGTATATGCTACAGCATACCCTGCGTTGCTACGATGTACAGGGAACTTCATTGAACTTTTGAAATTTCTTGCTGGAAATAGTGAAGAAGTCAATAAGTATGTTTTGGACAATGCTCCAGGTAATTGTACCTTAACTAGCCCGGACATACAAAAGCAAATTATTCACTGTTGTGCCCTAGAAACTAGAAAGAAAATAATTGAAGAACTTGGTGATGAGCCCTTTGCAATTTTAGCCGATGAGTCTAGTGATATATCACATAAAGAACAACTAGCTCTTTGCTTGCGTTATGTTGATAAATTGGAAAGGCCATGTGAGCATTTTATTGGAGTTGTTCATGTAGATGATACTACCTCTCTATCACTGAAGAGTGCAATTGAAGCTTTACTTGTTAGTCATGGCTTGAGTTTGACTCAAATCCGTGGTCAAGGATATGATGGGGCTAGCAATATGAAAGGAGATATTAAAGGGCTGAAAACATTGATCATGCAAGATTCACCTTCTGCTTATTATATTCATTGTTTTGCTCATCAACTCCAATTGGTTCTTGTGGCTGTTGCTAAGGGAAATACAGATTGCAGCTCCTTTTTTGATCAAGTATCTATCTTATTGAATATTATTGGGGTTTCTTGTAAGCGTCATGACATGCTTAGAAAAGCTAGGCTTGAGAATATCAAGAAAGCACTTGACTGTGGTGAAATTGAATCTGGAACTGGATTACATCAAGAAATGGGTTTGTCTAGGCCTGGAGATACTCGATGGGGATCTCATTACAAAACTATATGCAGCATCCTTACTATGTATGAATCAATCCATGATGTACTGGTTGATCTTGGGGATGATCCTACATATAAGGATGATTGGACCAAAATACATTTTGTGACGGGAGCATTTGAGACCTTTGAGTTTGTTTTCTTTGTACATTTAATGTATATTATTCTTGGATACACGAATGAGTTATCTGAGTGTCTACAAAGAAGGGAGCAAGATATTCTCAATGCAATATCACTTGTTAATGTGGCAAAGAAAAGAATGCAACAATTGAGGTCTGATGGTTGGAATACTTTTCTTGAGAAGGTCACCTCATTTTGTGATAAACATGGTGTTGATGTTCCTGCTATGGATGGTGTTTATGTTCCTTATGGAAAATCAACAAGGAAAGCTCGTGCTCGAAAGCAAACCAATGATGATCACTTCAGAAGAGAAGTATATATTGGTGTCATTGATCAAATAAGTCAAGAACTTAATAATCGGTTTGATGAGATCAATATGGAGTTGTTGTCTTGTATGGTGGCATTCAATCCTTCTAAATCGTTTGAGTCTTTTGATGCGCAGAAGCTACGCAGACTAGCTGAGTTCTACCCAAAGGACTTCTCAAAAAATAATTTGCGCAGACTTGAATTGCAGCTAGATAATTATATTGATGACATCAAGCAGGATGATAGATTCAAAGGTCTAGAAAATATTGTTGATCTCTCAGTTAAGCTTGTTCAAACGAAGAGACATAAAGTGTATGATATGGTTTATGAGCTTCTCAAATTGGTGCTGCTTCTACCTGTGGCAACAGCAGTGTTGAAAGGGTATTTTCTGCATTGGTTTTAGTGAAAACAAAAACCCGAAACAAGATGGGAGATAGTCTTCTGGATGATTGTCTCGTCACTTTCATTGAGCGAGATATTTTCTTTGAAGTTGATGAAGATGACATAATTGAGACATTTATGTCCCTTCGAACGCGTCGAATAAACTCATCAGCAAGATAACATTGTAAGTCTCTAGTGCTCTATATGAATATATTTGAATTATCAGTTTGGCTTTTGAAACTATTTATATTGTATTTAGTGGATATGATTTCTAATTAATCCATGATTTTAAACCTTATTACAACCTTATTACCGAATTGGAAAGTGGATTTTCTGAATTGCGTATGAAATTTTTTGAGAAGCATACCCTGACCCAAAATTCTAGATTCGCCACTGCTGCTAGGTATGCTGAAATTTGTCATATACTGATGCTTATATTGAAATGTTATAAAAGAAAAATATTGTCCGTTCGCTGAAAAGTATATATGAAGTAGTGATATAGAACAGGCATGTAATAATAATATATTAATATTATGGTGGTTTATTAATTGTTGCATTGTCATGTTATAAAGTTGATTAAACCTAATAAAAAACCTTTTACCAACCAACCTCTCTTAAGTCGCACTACAGATTTGATTTATGCTGATGTTTTTATTAATTTATTGTGAGAGTAAAACACTGTTTCTTCACTTAGAAGCACTGCTAACGTAGATCAAGTGAACGGGGCTTTACTAGCATTTTGTCTAAAGAAAAAGCCGCTGGCATCTCGTGCCAGTCAGCCAGTCCCGGTTTCAGGCCACCACCCGCCAAGCGTGCGCATCTCGTGCCGTAGTCGTATGTGGACCTGGTCATCCGCAACACAGAATACCTTCACTAATCACTGTAAGTATATAATATCATCTGAGTCCAGCGGCCGTAACCTGATGCAATGCAATGCTGCTTAACCAAAACTAGCTTACCTACAACACCTGCTAAAACAAACTTTATTACGAAGAAACCGCCGTCCTCCTTTCCGCGCGCCTTCTCATGTGGCACATGCATGTGTTCGGTAACAATCGACCCTAACTTTTCGATTCACCTTGTCAAACAGCTCAAAAATTCAATTTGAGCCCTCCACCTCCCAGCACATGTAACATGCATATTGATGTTATTATAAGAATCTGTCTTGCCAACAACCGGTTGTTTTAGTCCTTCCCAACAGCCACATTTTTTTTGATGCACTTACACTCTCTTATAGCTACTAGTACAGTGCCTGTGCTAACGCTACGGCTTTATTTTAGGGATACACATGAAAACAACCTAATGACAATATTTTTTTCATAGTATATTGCCCGTGCTAACACTAAAGGACACATTACTTGCAAAGTTAATTCTATCAAATTTGAAGTACCTTGTGCTTTGTCAATTCCCATAGCTGAAAGTTCAGTGTTTTGCTAATAAGACAAGACATTACATGAAACTCTTTTGACATTAGCCCATAAACAAGCACAGGCCTTGTTTAGTTCTCACGTCAAAACTTTACACCCTGTCACATCGGATGTTTGGACACATGCATAAATTATTAAATATAGACTAAAAAATAACTAATTACACAGATTACGAGTACTTTGCCAGACGAATCTTTTAAGCCTAATTAATCCACAATAAAGTGCTAAAGCAACACATGCGCTAATGACGGATTAATTAGGCTTAATAAATCCATCTCGCAGTTTACCGACGGATTCTATAATTTGTTTTTTTATTAGTATCAAATACCCAATGCAACACCCCAATGTGACACCCGACATGACATCAAAAACTTTACACCCTGTAACTACACAAAGCCTATGTTGTTATCTTCATGGCAAAAAGTGGCATTCAGAGACTACATCCACCTATGAGAAGGAAGGTCTCACCTCTGACACACACACAAAAAAAAACCAGCCTTCATAGCTCATACATTCTAGAGAGTTGCACAAGACGAATTACCAGTTTTACAAGGCTCGGAAAACATGTGTAGGCTCTCTAGGTGGTGAGAGAAGAAATCTACTATTCTTCTATTCTCTTGTTCTCTTGCAAATTGGTCTTTGGATTTGGCTTCAAAGCATGGACCGAACTTCGTCCCATCTCGGATGAAAAGCATAGTCCCTATGTAGTTACCCACAAGATCAAAGTTACCCTGAAAAAGGCATGAAGAAAATCAGAAGGCATTATCCCATGTCCCTTGGATATAAAAATGTTGCTCTCTATAAAGCAAGGCCTATTGGTTTAGAGTCTAAAAGTTTGTTCAAAAATTTCAATCACCAAAATTTATACTCGGTGATAATTTCATCAATATGAACAAATGGCACAAAGTTCAGCATGTCAAGACATTTGTATTCCAATGAGCATGCCTTATTATTATAGTTACAATAATTTATTCAGTGTAATTTATTGGACAAAGTGATGCAATTTAGGTATTTCTATGGATTGCAAATCTCAGAAACATATATGCCAAATTTTTCAGAAAAAATCATAAATTATTTCTATGAATTGCATATATCAGAGAATATATATGTCAAATTGTTCACAAATTGCTCACAAATGTCAAATTGCTCACAAATTCTTCACAAATGTCAAACTGGCCGACCATGGAGAAGGGTCATCAGAGCCGGGGCAAGGGCAGCACCGGAGCCCACGCCGTCGAGATGAGGCAGGTCCCGCACGCTGGAGGGAGCGGTGACAGGCCCTAGGTTCGGCGGCGAGGGTGCAGATGACAGCCATTGGACGACAGCGGAGGGAGCATCAGCTAGCCTGGGGCGCTCGGCGGAGGGAGCAAGTGTAAGGTCCTAAATGGCTAGAGGGGGGTGAATAGTCTTTTTAAATTTTCTACAAACCTTACTCAACAACAAAGTTAGTACAAAAGATGGCAAAGCTAATTCTAGCACTAGCTCAACTATGCTAAGCAAGCCACCTACACATTTCTAGTTAACAAGGCTAAGATCTCTAATTCACACCACAAGCTTAAGTCACTAATCTACGTGATACAAACTACTCTAAACACACTAGATAAGATAAGGTGCAAGAATATAAAAGGGGAGTGAAATGATTCTTATACCGACGGTGTAGAGATGAGATGTATCCAAAGAATCAATTACGCACAATCACAATGAGAATCCTCGACAAGAGATGACACAAGATTTTTTTTATCGAGGTTAACTTGCTTCCCGGCAAGCTACTCCTCGTTGTGGCGATGCACCCACTTGATGGATCGCGAGCTAATCAACTATCAAGAGTTGAACCCTCAGTGGGTGCCGCACATCCACTCACAAGATGGGTATCCTCCAAGCCACGAGCTCCACTAGAGTAGCCAATTCGCGAACTCCCGCGGGGAGGCTCAAGAACCCCTCACAATCACTTGGTGAAGGCTCGAACAAGTCTCCAATCATGAGCTCAATCACGACCGCTGCTCCAAGCCGTCTAGGGTGTCAGGAAACACCCAAGAGTAACAAGCAATCCGCAACAAACTCAAGAATCAAGTGCCACTAGATGCAACTCTCAATGCAATGCACTTGAATCTCACTCAATCTCTCTAGAGTATGCTACCAAGCAAGGAGATGAGTGGAGGGAGAGTTCTCTAGCTCAAAGTGTGCCTCAATATCTCAAATGTGCAAGAGAGAGCCTCCCAAACCTGGCCACCAACTATTTATAGCCTCACGAATAAATATGGCTGTTACCCCTTCACTGGACGAATTTTCGGATCGACTAGACGCGCCGGTCGAACTGACCGGACGTGCTGCACCGCGTCTGATCGCCCTGTGCCGTCCACGTGTCCCTCTGTGTTCAACACCGAACGTTCGATCTCAACGATCAACTCAGCGTTTCAACGGTCAAACGAGCGACCGGACGTGCTACACCCGGCGTCCGGTTTGAGTCTAGTAAGGGTCCACTCGCGACTGGACGCGTCCGGTTGATCGTCACCGGACGCGCACCGTGTCTGATCGACCTTGCGATCTGCTGTCCCTCTGGGCGCCTAACCGGACGTGCCGGTCCCACGAGTGATCGGACGCGCCGGTGCAAAACCCTAGCCCGCGCGCCTCTGCAACAGCTGCTACTGACCGGACACACAGGTCCACCCTGGACCACGTCCAGTCCAGCGTCCGATTGAAGTTTTTCAGTGATAAACATTCCAGACTTTCACCACCTTTTCTCGCCTCTGGCGCAATGGAAAATAGACATTTCATTTCCTCAAAAAGACCAGAATCCCGTGCTCGCAAGCTCGGCGGGAGGGAGACAAGACCCCAAACCCCTCTCTACCGCTCAAACTCCACTGCCTTCGCAAAAGTGCTAACACCACCATGTGTAAATCACCATATGCATGTGTGCTAGCATTTTCACAATCATTTTTAAGGCGTTACGTTAGCTCTCTACTAGATCCTAATGCATATGCTCAAGATGATGACCTAGTATTTAGCACTTGATTCACGAGCTAACCGTGATTGCCCCTCTTGATAGTCGGCTATCAATCCTAAACCCGGTCAATCACTTCTCTACTCATCTTAAACCAGCATTTCGTTTGTATTTGGTAATAATTGTCCAATCATTGACTAATTAGGCTCAAAACGTTCGTCTCGCAAAGTACAACCAAACTGTGCAATTAGTTTTTTATTTTATCCACATTTAGTACTCCATATATGTATCGCAAGTTTGATGTGACGAATTTTTTTTTGCATAGTGCACTTTTTAATGGATCTAAACACAGCGTACAATTAGATACAAGTGATGTGATCTGGATGGCAGGCCGGTCGACATGGCAGGCTCTGGAACGGTACTGTCTATCGTCACTTTTCTCCGGTCTTGATTACGTCCCAACTCCCAACGGATCGGAGAGGATGCTGGGAATAATGAATGTCATTTCATTATTAGCACCGTCGGATTTGCCACCACCTCTGATGGGATCCAAATCTGTGCCGACCCCACCGGAGGCCACCGGGTGCAGACGTGCCCATTTTTTCTCTTTTTTTTTTACAACAAACATGAATTTATTTCAGCAGCAACTTGCTGTGAGGAGATATGGAGTATCCCTCGGTCCTAATATATAATGTGTAACTATTTTTTTCAAGTCCCTTAATATACTAAACGTACGTACATCAACGCAATAATACTAATGTTTTGAGAGAAAATTAAATACGTTTTTTTTGTCATTGAATCAGAGGTAGTTACACCTTATATACTACTAGTATAGTGCCCGTGCGTTGCCACGGTTTCATTTAAGGGACGCACTTAAAAAAAACCAGACGACAAAAATTTAATTTATAGTTTTTGTCTCACGCAATTAAATACGACCATAAATATGATTTGGAATACATTCATGCATAACAAAGCATAATCAAGTCATGTAACGCATATTACTAATAACTTTGGAATTTCTTAAGTATATCTTTGAGTTCTCTAGGGAAGTTTTCACATTCATTTACATGACTGTTTAAAATATCCACCAAGAATTCCATCCTTAATATATCTGGTATCTGTGAATAGCAAATAGTAAGTTAACTTATCTAATTTGCTATGCATTCTTCAAATAGACAAAAGAAAAAATATATATACTCACGATGTTGATCAGCAATTTTTCCCAGACCCACTTCTTTAGGTAATTATACACAAGGAAGCCCGACAATTTCCTGGAGAAGAGCAAGTATTTATTTGTTGTAGCTAAATAAAATGACTACTTGATAAGAAAGATGAAACAAATTACAAGTTATTACCAGTTATTGGATCTTGGAAGCCATGTTGGAAATTCACGATGCCATTCAAAAATATTATCGTTCCATGCAGGATTTGCCAATTTCATGGCGAGGTTGAAATGAACGGCAATATTAGATAATGTAGTTAGATATGGACTACACCGATCATTACCTGTCATCTTTAGATTAGGAGCAAGGGGATCCATAATGTACACTTTTTTCTTTCTCACGTCTATTATGAATATAATGTAGAGCCTATCTTGATGATATGGCAATAGAACCTGTAAATAGACACCACTATAAATGCAAAGTAAAATATAGTTTTAAAAGAGTTTACATAATATATATTATCTTACAGTGCTGCAATCTGTAATATCGTAGCGCATATCGGGCCAACATTCAAGCAATTTCGATAGTTCTTCATAGTTTATCTCATCACGACACCATGGATCTCGTCCAATCTGCGATATATCCTATTCGTTTTTGCAAAATTTAAAATTATATTTGATTAATTATACAATTATATGCACAAACATAATAAGGGAAGAGCTATTTCAACTTACACAGAACTTCAAGTCCATGAAGTGGTCCTTTTCTTCTACAATCAACCTGGCTACGTTACATGCAACTATCCAAACAGCCATGTTAAAACATTTAGGATCCATGGGTTTGTTTTCATCTAAAATATCTCTAATTGTCCGGAGACTTATAGAGATTGGGTATGGTATGGTGCTTAGGACCCATTCTTTGCTAAAAAAACAAGGATAAAGATCAAGAATTAGTTGATTACATCTTTTTTTATATAGTATTAGTATATTATAAGAGAAAAATACTTACTCTAACCAGTCCTGACGATCGATCAACCATATATATCTGCTCACCCAATGCAACAAATCCTTTCTGTCCATGAATATTCTGCTAGATGGTTTAGGCACATTAGTCGTAGTATCAATAATTTTAACATCACTTGGAGTGTCTCCATCACCATCTCGCTGTTCAGGTTCTCCATATACATTACTTGTGTTTAATCTCGAATCCCACAAGATAGCAGGTAGCTTAAACCTAAAATTATTTATATCATCCTGTAAAGTACCTAGATATAAGTAATAAGTTTTAATAATAAAAATCTCAACCACATATGTTTAGATGATATATAAGTACCTGAGTTACTTCATCAGAGAGAGAAGATCCCGTCCAATATTCCATGAAGTTTACCATCCACAAACCGCACGATGTTCTGCACATTAATAATTAAGAAATCTCACAGAGTCATTAAGTATGTAAAAACAAACATAATCAATTTTGTAAAATACAAGCGAAATGACATTTACCCATCTGTTTGCATTGGCTTTTGAATCTTGTCAATAATAGGCCATGTTGAAACATCTAGGTTCTTCCACTTGTCTCGACCAAGGTCTTTATTATGTTCCAAGACAAATTTCGTTTGTCTTTCTAGTCCTTTTAACTATTGTGGTAATTTTGTATCATTTCAGATATCTTTTAGCAGATCTTTTTTCAGATATCTTTTTCTTCCCTTGCTTTCAGTAAATAGTTTAGATCAAACTGCTTTGTATTTTTAAATACACAGTAAGATAAAAACTACTGTATTCAGATCTTTTTTTCAGGAGCAAGAATGCTCAGATACTATGTTTGTTTCCTCTCTCTAAAATGCATCATAGATGTGTGATTGAATTATCAAAGACTATTATCTTGTAACTCAGATATAAATCAAAGACTAAAATAAGAATATAGTAGATAGAATAATCAACGCTAGAGATTGTTCAATCATCTACCATTAGCCAAAAAAAAATTCTCTGTAGAAAGCAGGACATTGATAGCTACAGCAAAAGTCTTCATATGAATAAAAATAGCTGCATGGATCAATATCAATGTATACCGGATTAGTTCATAATCTACCAGCAGTGCATACATTTACAGTCGGGAATGCCTACATTCCTGCAAAAGGTAAACTGCTTCAGTTTTCCGAACACTAAGAATGCCTACATTTACAGTCGGGAAGAGTCAAAACATGACTTACCTATGGAAGCAAACCTCTTATTTTCCAATGGAACTTCTCAGGAATCGACTGAGAGACATTCATTTTGACACGAATTTGGCTTGCATAGCTATCAAGATGTAACCTTGGCACTCCAGATAGGAGGACTCGCTCACAAAATTGTCCATCCAAGGGGGAGGGAACAAATGAAAACCTCTGGAAGAAGAATTAATCTATTCCTCCCTATACTTTTCCCAAAGGGTACAGTAGGTGAGCCAATGATCTCTCCCCTCTATCGCCGTTGCCTATTGGGCTGATCCCTGCCCATAACAACTAATTTGTTGAAAAAGATTAGTCCCAGATTATGCAGACATGACCTGATCAGGGTTGCTGACAAATAAAAAAAATTTAGCAATAAAAAAACCGGTTTTAGCATAATAGGTTGCTGACAAATAAAACCAGACATGACCTGATCAAAATTAGTCCTATAACAATGCAATACCGGTTTTAGCATAATAGGTTGCTGACAAATAAAAAAATTTAGCAATAAAAAACCAGAATGTAAATCCCGCTCAGTTTTCTTAAGTGATATTGCATCCTAGAAAGCAAGCAAAAAGGATTATGCATATTTGTTCAATGCAAATTGGTTTACCATGTCAAGTCACCAAGAAAAGCTCTTCGTCCGCCTGGCCTGGGCTGCGTCCGCCCGGAAGCTAGTAGTCCCTCAGCAATTTTGTCCTTCGTCCGCCTGGCCTGGGCTCCGGAGTGCGGCGTCCGACCTGCTTTCCGGCGTGCGGCGTCCGGCCTGCTTTCCGGAGGAGCGGCGTCCGCCCAGCCTTCCGCGTGGTGGCGTGCAGCCCGCAGCTCCGGCGTTCGAGCAGCGTCCTGCCTGCTTTCCGGAGGAGCGGCGTCCCGCCCAGCCTTCCGCAGCGGCGTCCGCCCAGCATCCAGCGTGGCGGCGTGCGGCCCGCAGCCCGCAGC
This sequence comes from Saccharum spontaneum, assembly GCA_022457205.1. Taxonomy (NCBI): domain Eukaryota; kingdom Viridiplantae; phylum Streptophyta; class Magnoliopsida; order Poales; family Poaceae; genus Saccharum; species Saccharum spontaneum. The sequence continues at coordinate 20,328,408 of CM039605.1, read as the reverse complement.
GTCCGGCGTGGCAGCGGCGTCCGGCCTGCGAGCCGGAGGAGCGGCGTCCGCCCAACGTCCGGCGTGGCGGCGTGCGGCCCGCAGCCCGCAGCGTCCGGCGTGGCAGCGTTCGGACCTGGGCGTGGCTGTGTGCGGCCCGCAGTGGTGTCGCGCGGCGTGCGGAGGTGGTGGCGGCGTGCGGTCCTGGTGGTGACGGCGTGCGGTGGGAGAGATGCAGTTGAACCGTTCGGTCCTGGTTAGTTTCTCGGTGGGAGAGATGCAGTTGAACCGTTCGCATCTGGGAGAGGAGTAGTGCCGTGGGAGAGGAGTCGGACGGTCTCGCGTGGGCGCGGGAGGAGAAGATGAGTGAGGAGTTTGATCCCAGCGTTTGTGACCGTCGGATACGAGTGAGTGAGAGAAAAGAGAGATTAGAGTTAATCTCATCCTTTGATTTGAATGATTAGATGTTTCTGGGTGTAATTTATTTGGTGCACTTAGTGGAGGCTATGACTGTGATGATCAATTTATGGGTGGGTTTAGCTAAGTTAATAACTGGTGCATTATAAAGTAGTGGAGAGGAGCGAATGAGTACATAACTATATATTGGTTCTGTTCATCCGGCTTATAATCCGTCTTTTTCGGCTTGTTTTTTCAGTCAGAATAGTATTTTTTTCTCACAACAAATCAGCCAACAGTGTTTTTCAGCCGGCTTATCAGCACAGCCGAACAGGACCATTGACATTGCTGTGCACTGATTTGCATGAGCCAGATTTGTACAAGTAAAATGTGGACAGGATAAAACGGCAAGCAACATAAGTACCTAGTACTTGTTTGGCTGCGTGGACCTCGTGCCATTTCCGTATGTGCCCTTCATTGTAGTACAGTAGGAGTATCTCTCATGCCAGCCACAAGCACGTGCCATCCGATCTCTGGTGTCTGGTCCCTACCGCACGTGCATTGTTATCTCTCCATACCGCTAGCTGTATAATCATACCTCTGATTCCTACCACTAGCACTGGCACTAGCACACGCGTGAGTAAGGCCTCGCCCCCAACAATAATATTAATATATTATTTTCTACTTAAAACAATTGTCATATCAGAGCATGCATGCAAATGTAATCAGGTGTAGTGTCTTAGTCGATGACCTATATATATTTTTCAGAAAGTGCGGTATATGAAGATACATACTCCCTCCGTACTCGAATTAGCTGACGTTTAGGACAGGATTGCGGTAACCAAGGAGTGGTTAAGTAGGGTTAGTTTTCCATCTCTATTCCTAATAAATATGGTTGCGGTTGCTCTATGTACAAGAAAACTTGTTAGCTCAGATGGTTGGGGTCTCGAGATGTGGCGCTGATGAGTTGGGTTCAATTCCCCGCCACCACATATTTTTGCGGTGGGCTTGTTTTGCATGCGCATGCCGTGATTAATTTCTTGTTGAGCGGAGGGGGCAGCGGGCGTGGGTATCCAAGCGTCAGGGGCAAACGGGTCAAAGTGCAGCGCCATGCAGCTGCGATGACAACCTTTGCGAAATCGTAAGGGTAGCCCAGAACGTCAGGTAATTCGAGTACGGAGGGAGTATACGCTTATCTAGCCACGATAGATAATGTCACTAGCGTCTAAACAAAGAAGCATCATATGTGATCTCTAGGAAATTAACCATATAGGTAAAGTGAGGTCCTAGCTAAGTGAACCGTAAAAGCAGCAATAGATACAGGCTTGCCACACAGGGGACTCAGGGCTGAAGCTTGTGTGTCTCCGGTACGTGTCTCTTTCCGTGTCTCCGCACACGTGTCCAACATCCATCCATTCTCCTCCACAGATGGGTCTGCACACGTAGAGTAAACGGAGCCACAACGCTAGGAGAAAACGGAGTCGTTGGTCTAGTCTGCCTCCGCTAATCACGTGCTTATCATTTTCTGGCTCCACATTAAATTCCGCAACAAATGGATGGTGGACACGCGTGCGGAGAAACAGAAAGAGACACGCAACGGAGACACACAAGCTTCAGCCGGGACTCAGGACTTATCCACCTATGCATGCTCCATCCTTTTTCTCTTCTCATCTTTCTCCTCCCTTCCTCTTTTTTCTTCCTTTTCTTAGGGAGTATTTGGAACTGCTTCACGAAATATGTTCCACAAACTCCACTCAGCAGCTCTATAGAAAATTTGAAGTTTATGGAGCATCTCTTTAGGTGTTGTCACAACTCTACCTTTTTTCCCTGAAGTAGAGTTGCATGGAGCTGAACTTGTTTGGCTACAAAATGTGGAGCGAAACTGAAAAATATAGAGTGGAGCAGTCTCAAACGCCCCTTAATCCATGGACAAATATTGTAGGCTGCCTTAGAAGGATCTCCATAGTCCGTATGTCTGAGGGACTAGAGCCTACTAGCTCCTCCTCCCAATAGAAGCACCCCTACATAAAAGGTTGTACAATATGAATGCTTGTAAAAACTGCAGATGGTTAGACAGTATAAAGCTGTGTATGGTTGAGTTTTGAAAAGTTCTTTTGCTGTGAAAAAGCAGAAAGCTAACAAACTAGGTGAAACCTAAAGCTACTTTTTTTAGGAGCAGCCGCTTTCTAATACAGTAGTTTTGGAAGCACATTGGACCCTACTTTAACTTTTTGCTTTTCAAAATGGGTTATATATGTTTCAAGGGAGATAAATAGAGGGGTAGGTTCCATACTTGCTTTAGCCATATGGATGGTAACTTTTACACAACAGATAGCTCACAACTACTTGTTTCACATTTCAATAGCTCACATCAGCTTTTTCACAGCTCACAGCTAAACTAAACAAACCCTAAAAGTGTGATTCAGAACATGCAACAACTGCATTTTTTATTAGACACCTTCTTTTATTTCCTAAGATGGTTGTTCATAAGGTCAATCCCAGTGAAAATTTCATCAGAATGCATTTAATAGGTTTCCATATAGGCACTTTTTATGGCATGACAACGTTTTTAAGAAGAGAGAGTTTCGTGGGGATGTCGTTGACTTGGCTTGGTTTCTAACTCTAGATGAGTCATGAAATTAAATGTCTATATGAATCCAAAGAATGAAACTCTATGTTGAGAGTGATTGTTTCATAGCATTCTATATTGTTGAAAATGATGACACTACGAAACTATTCCACTAAGAATATCCTAGGAGCGATCTTAGATATACATAAGTGGCCCATGAAAACGCTTTCTCAGTTGGTAGGCTTTTAAGATGGAGAATGCTTTTCAATATATATACGAGTAGGTTTTGTATATAATATATAAACAATTTAGATGAAAATCAGTCTCTAAATATTTGTGTAATCCAGAGTGCTGGTAACGTGTTGACGTACGAAGTCATTATCTAATATATTTCTTCTTTCGTGCAAAAAATAAAAGTATTCTATTTTTCATTCGCAAGTTTTTATCGTACAAAGCCGCGCCACGTACAGTTGGCTGGTTGAGTCGAAATAACATAAATACAGTTCCATACATAAAGGCGTATGTCTGGTCCATTTGAACCATCCACCGGAATTTTACAGGAACGAGTGAGAACATATGTAATCCAGTCAAAAAAAATATGTGCACGTCCGATCCTAACCTTTCGGCGGAACGGAAAACAATCTTGATATGACATCTCGTTCGCGGTTCGCGGGACACATCCCGGGCCGATCGAAGACACGGCATGCATTGCGTCACACTCGTTCTTCTACAAGGCCACCCCACCCCACGAGAGCATCTGCTGGCTGCTGGATGCTGTCTCCGTGTCTCGCTCTCGACAGCATTTCTCAGCTGTGCGTCGTAACGTGCGTGAGTCGTGGTCTGCCACGGGCGCGGCCCGCGGCGCGGTGACGTCAGAGCAGAGCGAAGCGCGCCGGCGCTGCACAGATTCATGGTCCGATCTCCGATGAAGATCGAGGACGGAGAGAAACTTCCGGCCGAGGAGGGTGACAGCCGGTGTGGGTGTGATCGTGTGGAGCCAATCCATGGAAAGCTATCCTAGTAAAACAAATTGTACTTGGATGATGAGCCACCTAGCAGTTTTATTCTTAAGGAGGCATTGGCGTCCGGACATCCGGACGCAACTCTCAGTCCCAGCGAATCGAATCGTAGCCTAGCTTTCAGTCACAAGCCCACAGCAGCTCGCCCTCCGCCCGCCTTCGCCCCGACCCCGTCTGCCTTTGCCTCGCCCCCGTCTCTGCACCCGCGGGTCGCTCTTGACCCCTCCTCTCTCTCTCCGCACGGGCGGCACTCAGGAGCCGCAATGAGCAGCTGAGGACGAGCACGCCCCCCCAGTGTGGCCCGACAGCGGCACCCCCGTCCCCCCTGCGCGCACCCCCGTTCGCTGGCCCCCCAGTGCGCCGCGTGCCCCATTTGCTGGCCCCCATGCTCCCGGGACATAAAACACTTGCAACATGAATGCAACATAAGACTGAAAACAGATGAAACATGCTTTTTGCAACATGTGTGTGAAACACATGAAACATCCATAAATAAAACACTTGCAACTTGCAACATTAAACCACTTGCTGCAACATAATACTGAAACACTTGAAACATTTGGAAAGACACTGTTTCAACATATGCAACATTCAAATAAAAAATGATTGCAACATACGACTGGAAATAGAAGAAACATTTTGAACAAACGCTTGCAACATGCCTCTGAAAATACTTGCAACACATGCAACATCCATCGATCTACTTTTGCGACATCCAGATGAAACAATTGCAATATGCATCTGAAACGTCTGAAACACTTGAAACATACGTATGAAACATAGGGGAGAGGAAGGTCGGACTAGTCGATTCTGGTCGTCGAGGTCAGAGCCAGCGGCGAGCCGCGGCGTGCGAGCACCACCAGCGCTGCCTGCACTCGTGGGTGCCCTTGGCTTGGCCAGGGAAGCATGAGGCACCACAGCACATTTGCCCCAGCGGCCATGGTGAGGTTAGCAGCGTGTGCAACATCGATGGGAGACGGACGTACGGCGAGGGAGCGAGCGGCACAGGTGTCTGGGACAGGCACGTGGTGCAGCCGGTGATGGGGCGAGGGGCGGTGGGGCACGGCGCATCATCGAACGAGCGCGCGATGCGGCCAGCGATGGGGCGTAGGGCGGTGGAGCACAACGCGGTAGCGAACGAGCGCGCGGTGGGGGAAGGGGCTCGGATAATGAGCGGGCACGCTGCTTTGGGGCCTGGTGGATAAACACGAAGGAGTTAGGGGCGGGTGGACAGATAAGCACGAGGGAGTGGGAGATTTTGTTTTTTGTTTGGGCCCACTCCTAGGGAGCCGCATCCGGACAGGAGTCACGGACAGACGCTCGAGTTGGATCATTTCCGTTATTCTTACTTGTTTGATAAATGATGTAACCATCCTCAATGAATAAAGGTTGTTGTAAGGTTTTAAAAATGGAAAAAGAATGATAATGATTCATGCATACTTTGTACTTTGCCATGTAGCGTGGTGGTCAAACTAGGACTAAGGTATTTGATCTCCTCATGAAAATAAAATAAAATACTGTTGAAATAAAATACTCTAGTTAAAATAAAATAAAATAAAATAAAATAATCGTACGATATTTACTGCTCGCTACAATTGTCCATTCTCAAGCATCAAGATCAACGAAACATGTTCAGCCTCTAGCTTGAAATCGTGCTGTTGAAATGCATCAAGTGAAATATCTTATAATAGATAGAATGATTATTGTGAAATTCCTGCGGCCTAAGAAAAGAAATACTCCTTTCCTTTCCATCATTCCATGTACAGAGAGTACTAGTACAGACCAAGATGTCGGTGCTAGCATGGAAGGGCCGTGAACTGGTGGTTCATGTTGATCGTGGCGTGGAGGCCTGGCAAGATGTGGAGCGGTAGATGAGTTGGCCCGTGCCCTGTCAGTCTGTCACCTTCTCGTCTCTCTGCACCCGTAATAGGCGAGCTCTAAGCCAGCCTTTTTAATACAATTAGTTTTTAACAATGGCTTATAGTATGATTAGACCCACATGACGTTAGCTCAAAAGTTGATTGTTAAAGCTACCCTGAACGCACAGGAAATGAAATTCTTTTTTTTCTTTCTTATTATCGGCCGGGCATACTAGGACAAATATGATGCAAAAAATTATGGCTATTGCCGATAAACTTAGTACATGAACCAAAACTAAACTAGGGCTTTTAGGACGCCGACTAGGTTGTGCTGCTGCTGTGCGCTCTTGCAGAGCGAGCAGAGTCATGCCGATGACTGCGGCTGCCGTCGCCATGGCCACGCCGAAGCAGAGGCACGACAACCTACCTTCATTCTCTAGCCCCGTCACTCCCTCCTCCAGCCGAACGAGCTCGGCAACACCTCCTTCACCGGTCTGCTGCGCTACTGCACAGCAATAGCCGCCGGAGCAGCTGTCGGGCCACCGCCTGTGCACATGGCGGTGCCGCCACGGGCCGTTACGAGCCGAGCTTGGACCTTCCGCAGGCACAGCCAACAGCCATGTAGCTGCAGCGGCCCTGCCTCGCTGAGGAAGGCCAGTTGTAGTGTAATTTTTCTTTTGTGCATGTTGGGCTCCACATGTGTCAAGTGAAACGCAGGTGTAGTGGCCCTGCCTCGCTGTCGTCGGCCTTCAATCGGCCGGAGCCCCTGCGTCAAATTGAAGAAGGCTGCAGTGTAATTTGTCTTTTGTGCATTTTAGGCCCCATATGTGTAGGGTGAAGTTGGGAGCTACTTTTTTTCAGTTTCATCCCACCCCATCCATATCTGAGCAGAAAAAAAAGAAGCTTCATCCATGAAACTGTTTTAAAAAAAATATGTTTAGCAAAAAAAAAACAGCTCATGAAGTTGTTGATGAAGCAATGCCAAATAGAGTCACATAATGCATCATTGAATCGTCTGGTAGAACGATTAGCTAGATCTAGGGTGGAGGGAGCACGTTTGCCTAATTGCCTGCCTCCCAGGCACCCCCACCGCCCCACACAGCCAGTCACCCACACGATGATCTGTCTAGCGGAGCCCATACACCATAACACCAGATTGCATGCCCACGTGAAATCCTGGATCTCAAGCTGCCGTTTTCACGTCTTCTATTCTCTCTGGCCCGCGGACGACGTTATAGAAGACCCAAAGCATATGGTTGGGCAATTGCAGTTACCATCCGTCCCACTCCTGGGTCCTGGCCGCCCTCGCCGCCCCCCTGATCTAATCGCACCTAGCACTAGCAGCAACAAAAAATGGAGACAGTGGGAATAGTCTATTTGGATATTTGGAACAGTCATAATCACCTATATAGGTGTAACATCCCAAAAATTCACATTCAAAAATCACTCGCGTTAAAAATTATTTTCTAATGCATTTCAAAAACTATAAATCATCTGAGCTCTATATCCTTCTAAATCTTATTCATCTTATGTCCATCCCAACTACCTCTCTTTAATTTATCATGCACCGCGGCATCGGCATCACCCACCCGTTCCTCATCTCTCTCACTCCCCCTCTCTCTCGCTCGCTCGCTTCGTCCGATGCCCCGACAGCGGCGCGTGCGCCAACCCCACCACCATCGCCGCAGCACGCACCCGCGCTCGGACCCCCCTCGCCGACTGCGGCAGCTCGCACGCCACCATGACAGTGGGTCCCACCTCCCACCTCCCACCTTTCCCTCTATCTTTCTTCTCCATGCATGGCCACAGCACATTCGTATATACGTGGCAAATGAAGCAAGGCAAAGCACCCACCGAGGCAATATTCATTTTTACCATTTACCACGCAAACAAGCAAGCAACATGCATATACCACCAGCATGCAAAGCATAAGCAAACAAGTGTCAGCAGTGCACCCATACATGCACACATACAGATAGCTCATGCATGCATGTAAATTAGGCACCGACCACCATGCAAAATTAGGCACCGACCGCCATGCAAGGTTAGGCACCGTCCATTTGCATGCTAAGCATCTACTCGCTACATGCCGCACCGCCCAAGCATCCGACCACAGCGATGTCATTAGAAGCAAGCAAGCAAGCCAGTGACACATCCCTGCTTCCTGGCCTATAAAAAGGCACGCCTGGTTGCTCTCCCACAGCAGCACACTCAACTCACCACTCACTTGCCTGCTCTCGCTTCACTTGTATCGCGTACACCGTATACGGCCGCACGCACGAGCCGGGCTCGACCGTCGTCGCACGACAAGGTGAGCAGCCCATGAACATCCCCTTGCTCTTCCCACTCTTCCTGTGGTCTTCTCTTTATTTCCCTCCTTGCCCTTGCCTGTGCCGAGCCGCTCCCGAGCTCAACCATGGCGGTGTCCATGCAAGAAGCAAGAAGAAGACCATTGCTAGCTTTTCTCTCTCTTCCCATGCATGTGTGTAAGACGCGTGGGTCCTAAGCTACAACTCTATCCAAATAGCACACGCATAGTATACACCATGCACTGAGCACCCATTCCATAATCGCGCATTATTCTTTTCCGCGTGATTAAAATTCGGCCATCTTGCAGAGCCACGTACCAACTCCGATTCCAAATATTATTCTTTCTAAATTCATCTTAAATCATGACCTATCTCTCATATAAATTTCATAATTTTTAGAGCTCATTTGAATTTATGTGATTATTTATCTGTGCTTGTTTGGCTGCTACGCTCGTTAGCTGACGGAGTGAACGAGCCAGAGAACGAGGACGTCGGAGGCGAGTATCGCGAGTTCGACGCCGAGGAACCGGACTGCCAGCAGGAGTTTCTTGAGGACGCCGACGGAGGCAAGTCCAGCCTATTCCCTTTGATGCATGTTGATCCTATTTTTAAACACAACCCGTAGAAGCCATTTTAAATATTGCATGTACGATATACGTACGAAGTATTTTCACTGCTTAGTTAAGACCCGTTTGAATACCCATCCTTGAATTGATATTACCTGATAATTGTCTTGTTCAAACTTAGGGACAAATAATATGCTATGGTAAAATATAATTATTTAGTATGCTTAGGATTTGATACTTATCATGGATACTCATTACTATGTTTTCTCAAATACAATGATTTTGAAAGAAAAACTGTGTGAGTTGTGAAAATGAATTGTGGGTATTATGAAAGGGTTAATGAACAAGTTATAGATGGTGATTACCCTAGAGATGGGGCGGATTGGTGTTCATTTTGTGGGATGCCGTGGTGTTGGGGCTTGTACATTTTGTGGTTAAGCATGGAGATATCTGCCTTGTCTCGATTAAGGACTGAGTTGATGATTCATCTTGCCTAACTCATTTTCGTACAACCACTCGCCTTGCATGGGAAAGACTTAGTCTAAATCCCTCTAGTTGGTATGGCAATCACCTGGAGGTAGGTGTGCAACGGGACACTAAGAGATGTATGTGGAAATTGATGAATATTGTATAAAATATAAAGAGCTCTGTAAATTATTGTATTATGAGATGTGACCTTAGTGTTCCCGTGGTGAGCGCCATTACTTAACTATGGAGGGTAATGGCTTTGATGGATCTGTGCTGGCACGACGGTGTTAAGCTACGGTATCCTACTTGTGGGAAAAGTGTACAACCTCTGCAAAGTGTAAAATTTATCCGGATAGACGTGTCCGCGGTATCGGATGAGTTACGGTTTGGTTTCAACAACTAGATGGGTTGGGATGAGTGATAACATGAGAGTGAGTGTGATTTTGGAAATAAATGGTTGTCTGCCATATGTTGCGGGAACAGAGGGTTCAGCAACACCTAAAATTGTGATCAACCCCTTTTTCAGAAATACTATTGTATATGAAAAATATATGTCCTTTGCAAAGGTATTTATAAAATGAAACTCTGCATGTGTAAAAAGATAGCTTTATGCAAATAAACCAAGCCTTATCCTTGAATTATCCATATGCATATACTGATATCCCATTCCGTAGGGTAAGGTTGGATTTGCTGAGTACTTTGTACTCACCCTTGCTTTGTTGAACGGAGGAAGATCCGGACTTCAATCCTGACGTGGCGTACGAATAAGGTTATGTCTGCACCCAACTAAGCCTGTGGTATTGGGATCCGTCAGATGATATGTATTAGCGAGACCTCTTTCTGGGTCTGTTGGACCTGTATTGTGTTGTGGTTACTTTTAATCGTGGCATGTCTTCATTGTCCACGTTTGTCGAGACTACTGCAATGAGACCTATCTGATGTAATAAATGTGTTACTAGCCTCCTGGGATTAGTATTGTATCACATTTGAGTTCCTGGTTAACCAGGGGCGCTTCAGGTGGTATCAGAGCCGTAGTTGGCTGTAGGACGCGACCTTAGACTTTCTGGACCAGTATTTTACATACAAAAGTATTTTCTAAAAAGTTCTTACCCTCTCCCTCAATTTGAAAAAAATTACTCTTATCCACTTCTCTCAGATGACAGAAGGAGTTTGGACCAGTAGCTACTGTCTAAGTGTCGAAGGCTTTCCTAAGCTCTTGTATGATACTATGCAAAGGCTTGGAATCAAGGATCGCCCGGAATATGAAGGCCGAGAATACATAGAGCATGAAACCGAACGGTGTGAAGTCACTGTATATGTCGGGAAAAGTGAAGACTTCCCTGACATAGCTGAAGCATGGAGTATAACTGCGACCGGATTTCGGTTTGCAGATACATATCAAGCTGCCGCCCACAAAGCCTTGAGGTACCTGTGCCAAACCTAAGAGAAGCCCATTGCCCGTACACCCATGAGATTCTTTCCACCCCGAGAAAGAGACCGACCAGTTTGGAGGACCCGCATGGACATCTTGCAGGGATGTTATTCCCTTGAGGATGACCCAACTGTGGTATTCATGACCACATACCTGCTTGCTTTGGATGAGCAATATGATAAACAGGCCTCAGAGTTGAAGAAGTGCATCCACCTTGCGGAAGAAGCCGAGATCTTGGTTAGAAAGCTCCATGTGCAGCTTGCAGAAGCTCAGGCCCAAGCAGCTGCAGCCGAGAGTCGTGAAACTGCCATTTCTAAAGCCATGAAGGAAGCTGAGGATCATCATGCTCAGGAGTTGAAGGATGCCTACCTTGTCACTAGGGCCAAGAGAAGAATGCTAGCTCTGGAAGACCAAGAGCCCATAATTTTGGAAGGGATCCCAATCATGCCCCTAAAGACAGGAAAAGACTGGCAATTGAAGGACCATCAGCTCCCCCACCCACAACAACCTCTCATGAAGCTTTGGAGTTGGAGCCTAAGGAAGAAGAAATCCCCCTCCCCAGCCAGCCACCACCAAAAGATGACGGCGACCCGCCTCTTATTCCGAGGGAAGAACCACAGATGACGAAAGAATGATCCTTCACAAACACCAAGGGAACGAAGCCATTCAGTTCGAGAAATTTGAAGATTAGTTGTACCCAATTCCTCCTTTTGTCTTGGGGAAGTAAAGTTTACTTCACTTTTGTTTACCCCAAAGGAGACGAATCGTATTGTAGCACACATATTTTTATTATGTTGTAAACCACCCTCTTATTCAAAATATATATTTGTGCTTGTTGGTTGTGCTAATTGAGTGCTCTACGTGTGTTCCCTTACGGGATAGCAAGTCTTAAAAACTTGCACTTTTTTTAAAAAAATATGACGCCTTAATGAACAAAACATCACTCAATAGATCTAACACTCATCTAATGCTTTCCTCCTCATCTCAACCAACAGATGCCTCCCAAGCCAGCTACTCGCTCTCAACCAAGCGGCCGTGCAGCTAGCAGGCAAAGTCAAAATCCAGTTGATAGTCAAGCCAATGCAAATGATGATGGTGTCCGTGAAGATGAAGTGAGTCAGACTGGGAACCATAATGGAGAAGATGAGTTGCCCCCTCCTCCAGCAATTGACTTAGCACAAGTCATGGCAACTCAAACTCGCCTTTTGGAGACCTTAGCCCAAGGCATGAACCGCCCTAGGAACAACCGTGGAGCTGGAGTCCAGGACAAAATGACTGAGTTCATAAGGCTTAAGCCACCCACCTTTGCTGGATCTGACAACCCCATGGAAGCAGATGATTGGCTTAAGGTCATTGAAAGGAAGTTGGACACAATCCACTGCAATGGAAGGGATAGAGCTCTGCTAGCAACTCACCAGCTGACAGGAATCACCCTTTCATGGTGGGAAGCCTATAGTGGAGCTGTAGACAATGCCAACACTATCACATGGCAAGAATTTGTAGAAGAATTCCGTTGGTACCATATTCCAGATGGGATCATGAAGTTGAAGGCTGATGAATTTCACAACTTGAAGCAAGGAAGCAAAACTCTGAGTGAATACATCTTCCAGTTCACTGAGTTATCTCGCTATGGCCCAGAATTGGTCAACACTGATGCCAAGAAGCAGACAAAGTTCATAGAAGGACTGACTTGTGAGTTGAGGACTCTTATGACCCCACAGATCTATCCAGACTTCAACACCTTGATGAACAGAACCATTCTGACTGATGTGGCCAAAACTAAAGAAAGGAAGGAGAACAAACGCAAGTTCTTAGAGCGCAAAGTTCAAGAAGGAGTTAGATCCCAAAGGCAGAAAACATTTAGCCAACCAAGCCAGCGAACTCAAGCCCCAATGCAGTTTCGCTCTCCTACCAGTGCCTCTAACCAGATGCAGCCATCATATCAGCCCAAGACAACTTATCAGAATCAGACTTATGGCAAGACCCAACAAAACAGCATCGGTCAAGTCACCAACAATGGCAAAGCTTGCTTTCATTGCCATGAGACTGGACACTACATCGCTAACTGTCCTTATAAGAACAATCCAGCAGTGTCCACCCAGTCCCACACTGTTAATGGACCAAGACCTGCAGTGTTTGGAGCCAACCGTGGTTTTCCTCGCAATAACACCAACACCACCAACAACAATCAGATGGTGAAGCAACCTCAGCAATCCTATGGCCGAGCTCGTGTCAACCACATTCATGCTTAGGATGCTCAGACTGCTTTAGGAGTGGTACTTGGTGAGTTCTTAGTAAACTCAGTACTTGCAACGGTATTGTTTGATTCTGGAGCATCACATTCATTCATATCATCAAGTTTTGCTGAGAAGCATAAAATACCCACAGTACTACTAAAGTTACCCCTAATAACCCAAACACCTGGGTCTGACATCAAATGTCATCTAGGTTGTTTAAATGTAAGGATCATCTTAAGTGGGGTAGTTTTCCTAGCAGACTTAGTAGTGCTCAAGTCTAAAGGAATAGATGTTATCCTTGGAATGGATTGGTTAACACGACACAATGGAGTTATTAGTTGTGCCACTAAGGAAGTATCGTTAGTTAACCAAGAAGGGATTAAGGTGAAATGCCAAACCCAAGGATCTAAAGTCAACCCAATGGTCTTCAACTTGGATGCAAGGACCATAGAAGAAGTGCCAGTAGTGCAACAATACCCTGATGTATTCCCTGAGGAACTACCTGGAATGCCACCAGATAGGGATATAGAGTTCATCATTGATCTTATCCCTGGGACTGCTTCTATAGCCAAGAGACCTTACAGAATGGCCCCTGCAGAGTTAGCGGAACTAAAGGAGCAATTGAGAGAACTGCAACAGAAAGGTTATATCAGGCCTAGTTCTTCACCATGGGGAGCCCCAGTCCTGTTTGTAAAGAAGAAAGATGGAAGCATGAGAATGTGTGTGGATTATAGATCCCTAAATGAAGTCACCATCAAGAATAAATATCCCCTACCAAGGATAGATGACCTCTTTGATCAGCTTAAAGGAGCCAAGTATTTCTCCAAGATTGATTTGAGATCAGGTTACCACCAACTCAAGATCAAGAACAGCGATGTCCCTAAAACCGCCTTTGTAACAAGATATGGACAATATGAGTTTACAGTGATGTCCTTTGGATTAACCAATGCCCCTGCTTATTTCATGAACCTCATGAATAAGGTATTCATGGAGGAGCTAGATAAGTTTGTTGTAGTCTTCATTGACGACATACTTATCTACTCTAAGAGTGCTGAAGAACATGGGCAACACTTGAGAGTAGTGCTAGAAAAGCTAAGAAGACATAAGTTGTATGCCAAATTCAGCAAGTGTGAATTTTGGCTTGAGAAAGTTGCATTTCTGGGTCATATCCTAACAGCTGAAGGAGTTGCAGTAGACCCTGAGAAAGTGGAAGTTGTCTCTCATTGGCAACAACCCACAAATGTTAGTGAAGTCAGAAGTTTTCTTAGATTAGCTGGATATTACCGAAGGTTCATAGAAGGATTTTCCAAGATAGCCAGACCCATGACAGAGCTTCTTAGAAAAGATAAGAAATTTACTTGGACAGAGTCATGTGAGAAGAGTTTCCAAGAATTGAAGAAGAGATTGACAACAACACCAGTGTTAACTTTACCAGACATTCACCAAGATTTCATCATATATTGTGATGCCTCAAGACAAGTTTAGGATGTGTTCTCATGCAAAGAGGAAAGGTTGTGGCTTATGCATCCCGGCAACTTAGACCTCATGAGCAAAATTACCCTACCCATGATTTAGAGTTAGCAGCTGTAGTGCATGCTCTCAAGATTTGGAGACACTATCTCATTGGAAACAAGTGTGAAATCTACACGGATCACAAGAGTTTGAAGTATATCTTCACTCAGTCAGACTTGAACCTAAGGCAAAGAAGATGGTTGGAGTTAATCAAGGACAACAACCTCGAGATTCATTACCACCCGGGAAAGGCCAATGTGGTAGAAGATGCCCTAAGTAGAAGATCATATGGTCAACAGTTAGTGCCCAAAAACACTCATCTACAAGAAGAGATAGCACAGTTGAACATGCACATAGTATGCCAACCTCAAAATGGTAGTCTGAAGGTGCAACCAACTCTAGAGGAAGAAATTAAGAAGGCACAGTATAGGGATAAAGATCTGATGAAGATTCGTGAGCAAACTGGAGAAAAGAAAGCCCCATACTTCACAATGGATGACAAAGGAACCTTGTGGTATAAGGATAGGATTTGTGTGCCCAAGGTAGAAAATTTTCAAGAACTAATCCTTGATGAAGCTCATAACTCAGCATACTCTATCCACCCTGGTGCCACCAAGATGTATATGGACCTAAAAGAAAGATATTGGTGGAATGGTATGAAAGCAGATGTGGCACGATTTGTTGCATAATGTGATGTGTGCCAAAGGGTTAAAGCAGAACATCAGAAGCCAGCAAGTTTGCTCCAGCCATTGCCTATTCCAGTTTGGAAGTGGGATGAGATAGGCATGGATTTTGTGAATGGATTACCCAAAACTCAGAAAGGGAATGATTCAATATGGGTAATAGTGGACCGTCTTACCAAGGTTGCTCACTTTATACCTGTGCGCACCAAGTATAGTGGAGACAAGCTAGCACAGTTATATGTGGATAATATAGTAAAACTATATGGTGTGCCAAGTAAGATTGTATCTGACCGAGGTACTCAATTCACCTCTAAGTTTTGGAAGAGACTGCATGAAGCCATGGGCATCAAGCTAGATTTTAGCTCAGCCTATCACCCCCAGACAGATGGTCAGACTGAAAGAGTAAATCAGATCATGGAAGATATGCTAAGAGCATGTGTGCTCACCTATGGTAAAGATTGGAAGAAGAGCTTATCTTATGCAGAGTTCTCATACAATAATAGCTATCAAGCCAGCTTAGGTATGTCACCTTTTTAAGCCCTGTATGGAAGAAAATGTAGGACCCCATTAATGTGGTCAGAGGTTGGAGAACGGACCTTGCTTAAGCCTTCCCTTATAAAAGAAGCAGAAGACCGTGTGGCAGAGATCAGAGAAAAATTGAAAGAAGCACAATCACGTCAGAAGAGCTATTCTGATAAAAGAAGAAGAGAGCTAAGCTTTGTAGTTGGAGATTTTATGTACCTCAAAGTTTCCCCAATTCGAGGGACTCGAAGGTTCCAAGTTAGGGGTAAGCTAGCACCCCGGTATATCGGACCATATCAAGTGTTACAAAGAATTGGAGCTGTAGCTTACCGTATTCGGCTACCTGAAGAAATGTCAGGTATACACAATGTGTTTCATGTTTCCCAATTGAAGAAGTGTCTTAGAGTACCAGAAGAACAGATATCACCAGACACTATTGATTTACAAGATGATCTAAGGTATCAAGAAGTGCCAATAAAAATACTAGACACAGTCACCAAGCAGACAAGAATGACAACAGTCCGAATTTGTCGTGTTCAGTGGAGTAGGCATACTGAAGCAGAAGCAACCTGGGAAAGAGAAGATGCCCTGAGAAAGGAGTTTCCCCATCCGTTTAGGAACCAGGCGAATCTCGAGGACGAGATTCATTTTAAGTGGGGTAGGTTTGTAACATCCCAAAAATTCACATTCAAAAATCACTCGCGTTAAAAATTATTTTCTAATACATTTCAAAAACTATAAGTCATCTGAGCTCTATATCCTTCTAAATTTTATTCATCTTATGTCCATCTCAACTACCTCTCTTTAATTTATCATGCACCGTGGCATCGACATCACCCACCCGTTCCTCATCTCTCTCACTCCCCCTCTCTCTCGCTCGCTCGCTTCGTCCGATGCCCCGACAGCGGCGCGTGCGCCGACCCCACCACCATCGTCGCAGCACGCACCCGCGCTCGGACCCCCCTCGCCGACTGCGGCAGCTCGCACGCCGCCATGACAGTGGGTCCCACCTCCCACCTTTCCCTCTATCTTTCTTCTCCATACATGGCCACAGCACATTCGTATATACACGGCAAATGAAGCAAGGCAAAGCACCCACCGAGGCAATATTCACTTTTACCATTTACCACGCGAACAAGCAAGCAACATGCATATACCACCAGCATGCAAAGCATAAGCAAACAAGTGTCAGCAGTACACCCATACATGCACACATACAGATAGCTCATGCACGCATGTAAATTAGGCACCGATCACCATGCAAAATTAGGCACCGACCGCCATGCAAGGTTAGGCACCGTCCATTTGCATGCTAAGCATCTACTCGCTACACGCTGCACCGCCCAAGCATCCGACCACAGCGATGTCATTGGAAGCAAGCAAGCAAGCCAGTGGCACATCCCTGCTTCCTGGCCTATAAAAAGGCACGCCTGGTTGCTCTCCCACAGCAGCACACTCAACTCACCACTCACTTGCCTGCTCTCGCTTCACTTGTATCGCGTACACCGTATACGGCCGCACGCACGAGCCGGGCTCGACCGTCGTCGCACGACGAGGTGAGCAGCCCATGAGCATCCCCTTGCTCTTCCCACTCTTTCTGTGGTCTTCTCTTTACTTTCCTCCTTGCCCTTGCCTGTGTCGAGCCGCTTCCGAGCTCAACCATGGCGTCGTCCATGCAAGAAGCAAGAAGAAGACCATTGCTAGCGTTTCTCTCTCTCTTCCCATGCATGTGTGTAAGACGCGTGGGTCCTAAGCTACAACTCTATCTAAATAGCACACGCATATTATACACCATGCACTACCAGCCAAGCCAAATGTCCACGTGAGCACCCATTCCATAATTGCGCATTATTCTTTTCTGCGTGATTAAAATTCGGCCATCTTGCAGAGCCACGTACCAACTCCGATTCCAAATATTATTCTTTCTAAATTCATCTTAAATCATGACCTATCTCTCATATAAATTTCATGATTTTTAGAGCTCATTTGAATTTATGTGATTATTTATCTGTGCTTGTTTGCCTGCTGCGCTCGTTAGCTGACAGAGTGAACGAGCCGGAGAACGAGGACGTCGGAGGCGAGTATCGCGAGTTCGACGCCGAGGAACCGGACTGCCAACAGGAGTTTCTCGAGAACGCCGACGGAGGCAAGTCCAGCCTATTCCTTTGATGCATGTTGATCCTATTTTTAAACACAACCCGTAGAAGCCGTTTTAAATATTGCATGTACGATATACGTACGAAGTATTTTCGCTGCTTAGTTAAGACCCGTTTGAATAACCATCCTTGAATTGATATTACCTGATAATTGTCTTGTTCAAACTTAGGGACAAATAATATGCTATGGTAAAATATAATTATTTAGTATGCTTAGGATTTGATACTTATCATGGATACTCATTACTATGTTTTCTCAAATACAATGATTTTGAAAGAAAAACTGTGTGAGTTGTGGAAATGAATTGTGGGTATTATGAAAGGGTTAATGAACAAGTTATAGATGGTGATTACCCTAGAGATGGGGCGGATTGGTGTTCCTTTTGTGGGATGCCGTGGTGTTGGGGCTTGTACCTTTTATGGTTAAGCATGGAGATATCCGCCTTGTCTCTATTAAGGACTGAGTTGATGATTCATCTTGCCTAACTCATTTTCGTACAACCACTCGCCTTGCATGGGAAAGGCTTAGTCTAAATCCCTCTAGTTGGTATGGCAATCACCTGGAGGCAGGTGTGCAACGGGACACTAAGAGATGTATATGGAAATTGATGAATATTGTATAAAATGTAAAGAGCTCTGTGAATTATTGTATTATGAGATGTGACCTTAGTGTTCCCGTGGTGAGCGCCATTACTTAACTATGGAGGGTAATGGCTTTGATGGATCTGTGCTGGCACGACGGTGTTAAGCTACGGTATCCTACTTGTGGGGAAAGTGTACAACCTCTGCAGAGTGTAAAATTTATCCGGATAGACGTGTCCGCGGTATCGGACGAGTTACGGTTTGGTTTCAACAACTAGATGGGTTGGGATGAGTGATAACATGAGAGTGAGTGTGATTTTGGAAATAAATGGTTGTCTGCCATATGTTGCGGGAACAGAGGGTTCAGCAACACCTAAAATTGTGATCAACCCCTTTTTCAGAAATACTATTATATATGAAAAATATATGTCCTTTGTAAAGGTATTTATAAAATGAAACTATGCATGTGTAAAAAGATAGCTTTATGCAAATAAACCAAGCCATATCCTTGAATTATCCATATGCATATACTGATATCCCATTCCGTAGGGTAAGGTTGGATTTGCTGAGTACTTTGTACTCACCCTTGCTTTGTTGAATAGAGGAAGATCCGGACTTCAATCCTGACGTAGCGTACGAATAAGGTCGTGTCTGCACCCAACTAAGCCTGTGGCATTGGGATCCGTCAGATGATATGTATTAGCGAGACCTCTTTCTGGGTCTGTTGGACCTGTATTGTGTTGTGGTTACGTTTAATCGTGGCATGTCTTCATTGTCCACGTTTGTCGAGACTACTGCAATGAGACCTATCTGATGTAATAAATGTGTTACTAGCCTCCTGGAACTAGTATTGTATCACATTTGAGTTCTTGTTTAACCAGGGCCGCTTCAATAGGATTACTGCGTAAATTCAGAAGACGTTAGATAGAAAAACGACAGCTCCTTTATGCATTAGATGAAATCCGTAGCAGGTGTCCATGGCTACCTCATGGGACAGTACCCAATGACCCTTTTTTTTAAAAAAACGTGGCACCAGGGCATTGGAGGAGAGTGTCCCTAACAAACCTAATAGTTTAATATCTATGGGACTATTTGGTTTGTAGCCAAAACCTGCCAAATTTTGCCACACTTAAAGTCAGTCAGATTTGACCGACTTAGGCACCTGTTTTGGTTCATAGATACACTTATGGCAAGATTATTTTCCTACTGCTATGGTCTCATGGGTCAGTGACTAAAAAAAAGTATGACAATGTTTGTTTCTGTCAAGCCAAATTGTGGCAAAATTTTCATGAAGTGAACTTAGGCCAGTGAGGCAAAAAAAAAGTGTGGCTATCAGTTCAAAAAAAAAGTGTGGCTATTGATGGTAAACTTAGTACATGATTCAAACAAGCTTTATGTGTCACACCCATCTTAACAAGGGCTAACTTAAAAGACTACGTCTCCAATGATCTAGCCTCTACACATTGTTTAAAAGCTAATATGGTCCCAAAGAAAATAAAGATGATTGGTGAGATGTAAATATTGGCCCTCTAAACATCAAGAGGTATGCATGTCGTTGTAGCTCATCATGACGAGCTAGCTCTTCTCTTTCTCCTCTCAACGTATGAAAGTTATTATATCTATATAGGTTATATAGATTGAGAATCTTCGCCGGCAAATTTTATTTTCTACCCACGTCATGGCCAAAGTCATTTGTGTCATTCCTCTACTTCTCTATTGCGAAAGTCACGTGGTCGACCATATCTTCCTCTGCTTGTGCGTACTGTTTTATATATGAACACCAGAAGGAGACAAGTGCATGACAGATGCATACATATTGTGAAAAAGGAAGCCATTATCTACTAGTAAAATAAAAAAAACAATTATTTACATGTAGTCTCTATCAAATTTCCTGCAAATGCCAGCTCGCATACTGGAAATATATGAAACTAGTCATCATCTGTTTTTTAAATTTGCTGCCCCTAGAATATTTAAAGTGAGTATTTAAGCAATATTGTATAAGTTCAAATATGTGAATAATGAGCATATAAAATCATACTACTAGATTTATCTTTGGGCAAATATTTAATGTACATCTAAGTGATACAATCTTCTGTATCCTAAAAAACACAATCCTATCAATCTATCATAGTACCAAGCGAAACCATTTTAACTTTGAGCAAACCTAAATGAAAAATAACAATATTTGTGATATTAAACAACTGTTTTAGTTCTTCATCGAATATATTTTTGTAATATACATATTTTGTATCATAAATATTTGTACTATTTTCTATAAATCTAGTCATATTTTAGATTGTTGAATTTGACTTGCCTCGGAGGTAAGCTCTCTGGCACGATTCGAACGAAATGCGCCCTAAATACTCATCACCGCCGAGTGTGGTTAAGAAAATCACGTGCTCCCTCTGTTTCAAACCGTAAGTTGATTTGATTTTTGAAAATAGCTATATGTGTCAGATGTATATTGTTTTTAGATATATAATAAAATCCATATATCTAGAAAGACTAAAATAACTTATAATTTCAAATGATAAAAGTAAAAAAATTGTAATTCCCCTGTGTAGACTTAAGCTATTTTCCTCGTTAGATGGTAGATTGAGGATATGGGATGTTCATCGTCACAAATCCAAGAGCCTTCAGCGGTACGGTATGGTGCATTACTGCATTTATTTTTTTTTTAAAAAAAATCTATTGTATTCGCTAGGATACCAGAGATTTTGGTAGGGCATCGAGAGACAAACTTATCCTTAAAAATAACGAATACGCAACAAATCACCAAAGCCTTAGCTCGATGTATACGCTATGAAGGCACAAACATTCTGCAAAACGACCTCTATGGGTCGTCTATGTAATAGGTGCATTGCACCCTTCCATCCACCGTCTTGTCGGAATCCGTAGAATGAAATTAGGTGGGAATCATTTTAATCCTCCCCGTAGTTGACTAAAAAAAAACATTCCGCAAAACTGTGGATACAGAGGTGGCTACAGGCATGCATGGGAAAAGGGGTCGGTGCCTTAGGAGGAGACACGCACGGCACAGTCGCGGCCTGCCCATCAAAAGGTCGTAGGCGACAGGTCGCCACGATGCGGTTGAAAGCCAGTCACTTGGCTGTTTGGTTTAGGGACCGACCCCGTCAGGCATCCGCACGTCAGGCATGGGTTCATCCGACGATTTTCAGACGGACAAGTAGGTGTCATGGATATACTAGCAGAGGCTACCATCGCGTGACGGACAGGTTGGTTCTCTCCGCCAAACCAAACAACATTTTAGGTTTGGACACAGGATCGGATGATTCCTGACCGTGACAAACGTGCTGTTGACTATCCAATGCAACGCAGGTGGTCAGAGGCAACGGTGCGCAGCGCATGCCAGTCTCCAACAACGACCCAGCCCGGCCGGCCGAGCTTTCCAACCGTTTCGCGCAACAACAGCCCAACCGACCGCAACCAACCCAAGTGCCCAACCGTCCCTCTCAAAAAAAAAAGTACCCAGCCGTTCCAGTCCAGCCCGTTGTTTTGTTCGTTTGCACCTGGCACTTGTTTAGTTCCCCTCAAAATTCAAGTTTTTTCACTCTCTCTCCATCACATCAATTTTTAGCCGCTTGCATAGAGTATTAAATATAGATAAAAAATAACTAATTACACAGTTTAGTTGGAAATCACGAGATGAATCTTTTAAGCCTAGTTGGTCCACGATTGGACAATATTTGTCAAATAAGACAAAAGTGATACTATTCATTGGGTTGAAAAAACTTTCAATCCAAACAGGGCGCTGGGATGGATTGCCAAAAAAAACCATGGGCTGTGGGGACCGGAGGCCACTTTTGCCTTGCTTCCGGGAACAAACAGTCCCACTCCGTGCGTCCACAGTCCACACAGGGCGTGCCGCTGGCGCTGACCTGGTGTCCTGGACTGCGTTACTCGATCGTGTGCTAAATTTGACCATGAACCGTTCCTTTTTCTTTTGTCTATTGTCTTGATTGATGACATGGTCATGGCTGCTATCCGATCCAATAACATCGACATCGTCCACAATTCTACGTTAAGGCCTTAGTTGGATATACTCGGATTCGGATTAATCCGCGTGTTTTAGGGTGGGTTAGAGTTGAACTTGAACTAAATTACACTCTAATCTACCCTAACACACGTGAATCAAGATGAATCCGATAACATCCAAGGTCTAAGTAGATGTAGCCCGACTTCACATCTCTTTTCGTTTTCTATTCTATCTAACGAAATCTTCGTCAAGTCCATGAGCGTTCTGGACTACTGCATCTGAGCAATAAGAAAGCATAAATATAATTAAGTCTATAACTGTTGGACCATCCAAACTTTGCCCCTACGCCTAGAGAGCGCATAGGCTGACCTTTGCCAGGCTCTTCAACGGTTCAACCACGTCCACAGGCAGTCCTCTTGATCTCCAATGCTGAGGACAAAATTAAAAGAGAGAATTATTTGTATGGCATCTACAAAACTGTGTCTTCTTTGTATGGTAACTTTTTTTTCTGGACTTACATGTGAGGCCTAAAAACAAAATTCCTTTACCCATATAGCCTTCCATCTACTCTGTTAATGTGTTCCATCAGTTTTCCCCTTCTACTCTATGCAAAATGTCTAAGTTACCCTTTTCCTATGTAATTTTTTGCCTTTTGTTTCCTCCCGTCGTCGAGCCTATTGGTGTACGTGCCACAAGTTTGACTCGATTTATAGAAAATATGTGCAATATTTGTATCTCTAATTAAAAAACTAGATTTAAAGATATTTTCAACTATACTAATTATGTACCATAAATATTAATATTTTTAATATATATTTAGTCAAAGTTGTTTATTGGGAAGCGTAAACGACACATATTTAAGGACAGAGGGAGTACCTCGCTGCCGGCCGCACCTGCGTAAAGCTTGTCCACTGACCGGACGCACGTGCCACGACTGCCGCAAGCACGCCCACACTACGCTGCTGCCGCCACTGGCCGGATGCACGCCTGGTTTTGTTTAGTTCTCAAAAATTTTTGGATTCTATAGTAATATCGAGCGTTTGGACACATACAAGGAGTACTAAATATAGACAGAAAAAAAAACTAATTGCACGGTTTGGTGGGAAATCGCGAGACGAATCTTTTAAACATAATTAGTCCATGAATAGCCTTAAGTGCTACAGTAACCCACATGTGCTAATGACGGCTTAATTAGGTTTAATAAATTCGTCTCGTAGTTTTCAGGCGAGCTATGTAATTAGTTTTTTTTTATTAGTATCCGAAAACCCCTTCCAACATCCCACGAAACATCCGATATGACACCCAAAAATTTTTCTTTCCCCAACTAAACGCAGCCCTAGTCAGAACACAGATTCAACAAGCGTCGGAAACAAGTACACCGGTGGTTCAAGTTAAGGTTCAGTGGCCTAGTTCAGGTTCAGTGGCCTAGTTACTAGTCAACGGTTCTCGATCGATCGCCGGAATCCATGTTCAAAAATAATATACTTTTAATATTTGCCTGTCTATAATAGTGAGAAAAGAAAGCCCGGAGGAAGAGTGGCCAGACCTTATTTTATTCAATTCTGAACACTTTAAACCAGACTCAATATTACTCTACAAACATATAAAACGGACAAACTAAACTCTCCGCTTTAATCTTTTTATGACAGGGGTAAAATGGTCATTTTACCTCTCACTTAACACCGTTAAGTGGCTAAAATGGATGGAAGGCCATACAGGTTTTTCGTTTTCGAGCCTTATAGGTAAGTTAAAAAAAGAGGCTATATAAGGAAGACATAGTTTTTTTGAGGCCATATAGGTAATTCTCCAAGGAAGGACATCAACCAAGATGCAAACCGAGATGCAAGTTTTGATCCACTGGTGGTTCGGACTCTGATACATCCGTGGATGAGGATATTGTTTTGGAAGACAATGCAAGGAGATCTCAACGTCACGGTTCATCTCCTAATTAGCTGGTCGTAGCTCGGTACTCGGATTTTGCAGAAGCATAGCAAGGACTCAACATTGTCCATCCATGGTTGAATGTGTTGTCAAGTCTAACTAGTAAATGTTTGAATCATTTGTGGCAACCTAAGCTCTATCAGATGTTGCTTTTGTGAACTGAGTGGCATGGTTGTATGTTCTAGCAATAGTGGCTTCATACTTAGAGCTTTTTTGTTTGGACTTCCTAGGAGCTTATTTGGACCAAAGCTTTGGGATGTAAGTACGAAACACAAATAAAACAGTGATTTATCAAGTTTTTAAAATTTTGGACAAGAATTACTTAGGAATTAGTTCATAAAAAATGTTATTTTCTAAATCAAATTAAATAATTAAAGACTATATAAATGGTTAATGCATTCATGCCGCTATTCCATTGTTTTTGATTGACTAGGTAGCATGCCCGAGCGTTGCTACGAGACAACTAAACTTTTGAATTAAAAACACACAGATCGCACAATAAGATAATAATACATAGAAATTAAATACCGATGTTAAAGTGATATTTAATTTAAAGGAAAAGTTAATGAAATTAACATAGTCACAGAGAGCACCGCGTCGCAGACTCACCAACTCTACCTTTCCGTGTGTTGCAATGGGAACAAATAATACCCTGATAATTTGAGCATGGTATTGTTAAAAAAATGATAATGCGAGTAATGATCGGAATATCAATATTACAAAATGAATTTTGAGTATGTCTAAAATTCTCATTGATGGTTTGCAATCATCAAGATATGCATTTATAGTATTGTATATTTGTGCAAACGCACATAAAAGTTCATGTCACCATAGAAATTAAATACCGACGTTAAAGTGACATTTAATTCAAAGGGAAAAGTTCGTGAAATTAACATAGTCACAAAGAGCACGGCGTTGCAGGCTCACCAACTCTAACTTTCCGTGCGTTGCAATGGGAACAAATAATGCCTTGATAATTTGAGTATGGTATTGTTAAAAAACGATAATGCGAGCGTGATGATCGAAATGTCAATATTACAAAATGAATTTTGGGCATGGCTAAAATTCTTATTGAAGGTTTGCAATCATCAAGATATGCATTTATAATATTGTACATTTGTGCATACACACATAAAAGTTCATATCACCATAACAAGATTAATTGATTCCTCAACCTTTTAGAACTAACCATCTCTTTAAATTATCAGTTGTGTGTGGGGATGGCATGCTGCGCGTTGGATGCAGCCAGGAGCATGGAAACGAACGCAGGCAGACCGACGACCTAACATTGGATTGTCGCACCAAAACGGTGACTACTTTTTAGTCTTTTTAGTTGTGAGAGACTGAAGCTTGAAAGAATAAGAAACACTCAATTTGAGAAAAGCAAACCATTCCGGTACCTCACATGAGCATAACTCCCAACCCAGTGCAGTATATTTTGATGGAAAGTTTGAATAAATTTCTACGACCTTAAACTTATCAAACTTTGCAGGATAACCATTTAATGTTCTCTAAACTAATGGCCAAACTATAGTCTCAAAGCATTGACAACACAACAATAATATTCACATAGGTGATAGGTATAACTCATGCATCTGTCATCGGAAAACCGTTGCCGGCAATTAGTCCCCGATGATATCCACAGCTTTGTAATTATAAGTTTTTGCAGGAAAAAATATTTCCATTACCTAATAATCGAGAAACAGAAACATGGTGAAGATCCATCAAAAAACGAGCAGTTATGTTGGACCATGAACAGTTTTCATGCAGTTAGTATAGCCACAGACGAATGGTCCCGAAAAACAATATTGTGATACTTTTTGGTAGACAACTTACATCCTGTTCTTTGGAGCAGAGAGAATAGATCACCTGTAGAATAGCTTTATTAAGTCCACAGTCTTGATTTATGTGATTTCAGTGACAAAAGGGAGCAGTTACTGAAATCATTATCTAGAAAAACAGGCATGCTTTGTCCATGGCCACTCAGATATTTCTTTAACGAATGGAACGGATAATATGATTCCATGAATCTAATCGAAGTATTGAAACAAAGATGCATCAATCTAAGTAAAACAAAGGTGCATCAATCTAGCAACATTACTGAAGCCTTGAAGTGCATACAATTTAGCAAAATATTATAAATATAATAAAACTATACAGTAGCATGAGAGGAGGCCATGGCGCCATGCCAATTCAGTTTGTGATAGTCAATTGGAGGCATGAATATGCAAAAGGAACAAATCATGGCTGGGAGGAAAAAGTTGTACGAAACGATTTTGTAAATTTGAAAAGATAAAGTGAAAAGGTGTTAAGAGCATCTCTAAGAGTTTGGCATCCTAAAATTTTTGGCAAAATGAGAAAAATACTTCTCTAATAGTTTGGTATCTGAGTTTGACATCTTTGGTAAGTTGGCAAATCTTACTGACCAGGACGTATAGTGGATAAATATAGAGATCCATCAGTGCGGATAGCCTAACTACGGAAAAAAAATCCTTCTTACTCGTTGCGGCAACTTCTGTTCGGCCTACTTCTGTGCGCCTCACGGGCTTAGCCCGCTTCCACTCTGTCCATCAGAACGAACCTGTCCTGCTGTGGACCATAGCCCAACAAGCAGTCCAGCAGCACGACACTAGCCAGCTGCCGGCCTGTTCGTGTTCAACTCCCCAACGAAATCAGCAGGACACCGACGCCAGGAAAAAGAAAAAAATCGGTGGGGATCGACTTTGTCGTAGAATAATCATGAGCACCTATCCTAGATTCATAGAATCACGACACCTGTCCATATGCATACGTATAGAACAGTTGTTTAAATTTAGGATAAACAGTTGAAATGAAAATTTTTAATTCTCTTATGCGTCTGATGTATGTGTATAGACACGTATTGCCAATCCATCATGATGCCCATAATTATCACATAAGGATGTCCCCGCTGAATTTCTTCACTGCTGTTCCCGACCTAGGGCCCGTTTAGTTCACAAATTTTTTTGGGCCAGAAGCAAAAATTTTGGTGTTTTGGCATTTGGGAACTAAACAGGCCCGAAAAATTTCGGGCCAAAAAATTTCGGCCTGCTACTGACCACTGCGCGCCCCCTATCCCTCCGTCCCACCGACGCCAAACCCTATCCATCCATTCCGCTGCCAACGCCCAACCCTATCCGCGCCCCTCTCGGCCTCTCCATCGCGCCGCCGACCCTCCCGTCCACGCCATCCCATCGCCGCCGCAAGCGCTCCGTAGCAGCGCCGGCGTTCAGATCCACGGCCTCCAGCTGTAGATCTACCCCGCCGTTGTCCGGATCTACAAGTTCGGCTTGTGCAGCTTGCCATGGCAGGACATGGCGACGACTTCAGTGGTGAGACCGGAGCATACAGGGACGCCGACGCCGGCTTTACCCTGGATTTCCTAGGTAATGTCGGATCGAGCCTCGTCTACAACGACGTTCCGGGGTCGAGCACGTTCCACGGCGCCAGCGGATCCAGTAGCCACCACAACCCCGACGAGCAGCTGGGCCGTCTTGACCTCAACGGCGGCTTCTCCGGCGTTTATCAGCAGTACGCGGACCACATTCAAGGAGCGCAGGACGGCTTGCCTCCCGTACGCGTGCCGAGGGGTGGAGTGTCTCGGAGCCTCAGCTTCTGGCCGCCTAGCCACGGCGAACTAGGAGGAGGTGTGGCAGGTGGTGCCTTCGACGTTCCGGCCGCACCGCTCGGAGGTGGTTGGGTCTCTCCTCCGCCGCGTCCTGGATCCGATTCAATCCGTCGGCGAGGCCGCCGCCCGCGTGCACGGGGGCCGGGCCCAGTCATCCACGGTGACAATTTCGACGCCTCCTACGTTGTCCCTCACCCGGTAATCTCCTTCTCTCATGCATCTGTGTTGTGAAAGTATGGTGATGTATGGCCTCCGGCTGCTTTTTTCTTCAGTTAGAAAAAACAAGTGCTGTTTATATTTCGGCAGGGCTTTGCTACGAAGTGATGTAGCTAAGTTGGCTTAGGGAACCAGCTACGCTTGATTTTTAAGAGTTTAGGGTTTTTTTTGTTATACAAGAATGATGGCTTAGGGAACCAGCATCAAGCTAAGCTAAGCTGGTCATCAACAATGATGGTTATACAAGACGTAAAGACTACATCTCTAGTTGCTCTAAGGTTATCAGAAGGCATTTTTGACATTTTGAAGGATTGTTTTGTTGAATGTGTGATTTTTTTAGGAATATGATTGCTTCAGTGTAACCACCAAGCAACTTCATGCATGGTCTCGCTCCTCGATCAGTCGTGCCTCTTGACTGTGTGATTTTTTTGTTGAATGTGTGATTTTTTTAGGAATGTAGTTGCAA
This sequence comes from Saccharum spontaneum, assembly GCA_022457205.1. NCBI lineage: Eukaryota > Viridiplantae > Streptophyta > Magnoliopsida > Poales > Poaceae > Saccharum > Saccharum spontaneum. The sequence continues at coordinate 20,299,853 of CM039605.1, read as the reverse complement.
CTACAAATCAAATAGATCCTGGGATGGAATATCAGAACTCTTTGTAGATGCAACTGGAGATGAATATTGATGGAAAAAAACATGGGTTTTCAACAATACAATTTCTCCATTCTTTTTTGCAAACTACCACATGAAACAGTTGCCTTCCATGTTCTGCTATATCAAGGTGAGGCCTGTCTTACAGTGTCTCACCATATGAAACAGTTGCTTCCAAAAAACACTCAGACAATTAGCTCTATTCATATCCACTATGTGGACTGTTGCTTGTGACTACAACCAGAGTTTAGACAGAGAGTGGTAAAAATTAGGGAAATATCAACCTTATCAAGCAAAACCAGTGGCTATTCATCAGCTATATGTATATCTGTGTATATACTCATATGTATATATGTATAAACTTTTGAAGGCTAAGTACATTATTAATACATAAATTATGACCTGTGGTTTAAACTTTTGAAGGCTAAGTACATTATTACTACATAAATTATGACCTGTGGTCAGTTCATGAATAGTTCTGGTATGCATGTTAGTGATAGATGCATATGTATTGTCTGTGTATATTGTTCAATATTGTTGTCCCTCTTCACCATTTAGGTTCAGAAGCATAAAGCAAATTGGTTACCAGAGAACATACAGAAGTTTTGTGACTGCTATCTTGCCGAGATACATGCTGGGAACTGTCCAGGAGGACAATTGAATAAATTTGGGTGGAAGAATGTGGCTAGGAGGTACTATTTAGCATCAGGCTTGATGCATGACAGAGAACAACTTCAAGGCAAGTTGAGGACACTTAGGAAAATATGGACTTTGTGTGACAAAGTACAAAACCACACTGGCTTAGGTATTGATGCTGAAGGCAAGATTCATGCTTCTGACAAATGGTGGAATGACAATGCTCAGGTAATTTGTTCTATAGGTTGCACTTTTATTAAGATATGTTAATTGCCTAATTGCTTGACAACTAAAGTAGTCTAAATTGGACAGGGTGACCATGATTTGCTCAAGATTAGAAGGGATGGTGTGCCTGCATACTTGGACCAGCTGCATGGCATGTTCAAAGGCAACACAGTGGATGGATCAACCTCCTTTGTTCCTGCTACAAGAGAGACCATTGACTTGAATGATGATGATTCTGATGAAGAAGCAGGACAAGAGCAGGAGGATGGACTAACCCCTATGAGTATTGGAAACAAGAGGAGCAATAGTACAAGCACAACTGCATCTAGCCCCAGCAAGAGGTCGAAGAGCCCAGCAGTGAGGTCAATGACCCTCCAAATGAACACACATAATGACTTAAGCAGAGAGAGGCTTCAATTCATAAAGGAGAGAGAGAGCAGAAAGGAGGAAGTACTGCAGATATTAGTTAAGGACAAGTCCTGGAAGATAACAGAGTGCACCAGGATAGCTCTACAAGAGCTGGGCATCAGTACTACAACAAAGACTTTGTTTTCTGGGTTGCACCAGCTAGTGCAATCTGAAACTGAAATGGACTTCTTCCTTGCCCAGGACACTAAGGAAGACAAGCTGCACGTCATCGAGCTGAACATCCCAAAGACTGGCCCGGTGGACAACTAGCAAACTTAGCCTTATATTGCATGTAGGGCATTGTGTGCAGGCCTAATGAACTTGTTGTGTCTGTTAAATTTGAACTTGTTATGTAGTACGATGAGTCTGGCCCGGTGGACAACTAGATAATTAGCCTTATTTGCATGTAGGGCATTTGAAGCAGGGCGTATGAAGTTGTTGTGTCATTTAAATTTGAACTTGTTATGTAGTACGATGGGTTTATTTGTTGTTATCCTATATTAACTTGTCTGAATGGATATATATGTTGTTTTCAAACTTGATCATGTGAGAAGACATGGATCGATGCATGAGATTCATCGATAGTTTGATGAAATGACTGACTTGTGCTTATCTGTGTCCATCACAGGTTGGTGATAATGACCAAGATGGAAGAAGACAGCAGTTGCTGCAGATGATGATGGATGATGATGATGATGAGTTGATGGAAGACCTAATGAATGATGACGAGGATGATGAGTTTCTCCATGGTATGTACCAGTTTGCAGTGCACATTGACAAGTATATGAATAGGGCTGAATATAGGAGTCCAAGAGTGAGTGGTTTGCAGTGGGTGCATGATAAGCTGGCCAACACTAAGTCTTGTTACAACATGTTTCGAATGACTCCAACTATGTTCCATAGCCTTCATAACTTGTTAGAGGACAAATATGGGCTCAAGTCTACCACTAAGTCCACATCTATTGAGGCTTTAGGGATGTTTCTTTGGATGGTAGGAGCACCACAGTCTGTTAGGCAAGCAGAGGACAGGTTTGAGAGGTCATTGGGAACTGTTTCAACATTGTTTACCAAAGTGTTAAAGTGTCTGGTTAGGCTTGCTGCAGACATTATTAAGCCAGTAGATGCCCAGTTCACAACAATGCATCCTAAACTAAGAAGTAGTAGGTTTTATCCCTACTTCAAAAACTGCATAGGGGCTATAGATGGTACTCATATCCCTTGTGTCGTGCCAAACCATTTGTTTATTCAGCACTTGTGCCGCAAGAGCATCACAACACAAAACGTAATGGCTTGTTGTGACTTCGACATGAGGTTTACATTTGTTAATGCCGGCTGGCCTGGATCTGTTCATGACATGAGAGTGTTCAATGATTCAACAACAACATACTCCGCAGTGTTTCCACATCCACCAAATGGTACGTAGCTACACATGAGTGCAATTGTTCCTTGTTGGTTATGTACCTGTTTGTCATAATTTGTTTGTTGTTGTAGGCAAATACTATCTAGTGGACTCCGGGTATCCTAACCGGCTGGGTTATCTTGCTCCATACAAGGGAACCAAGTACCATCTCCAGGAGTTCCGCGACGGCCCCGACCCACAAGGTAAAGAAGAGGTCTTCAATTACACACACTCTTCTCTTAGGAATGTTATTGAGAGGTCATTCGGGGTTCTGAAAATGAAGTGGAGGATCTTGCAAAAGATCCCTCCTTATTCACCTGAGAAGCAAGCCCAAATCATTTGTGCATGTATGGCTCTTCATAATTTTGTGAGAACTAGTGGCTTAGCAGATAAGCATTTCGATAAGTGTGATCGCAATGAGAACTTTGTGCCAAGACAAGCTTATGAAAATCAGCCTGAACCCGAGGTAGTAGAGGATGAGGAGTGGTCGTGCATGAATGCCATCCGTGATTCGCTGGCTAATGCTCTGGTGGATCGTATTTGACAGTTTTGTGTGGGGTTCAGAACAATTTTCAAGACAACAGTGTTACGGCTTCTGTGAATGCATGAGCACAGGTTTGTATACTTCAATTGATTCTTGCGAATGTATTGATACAAAATCTGTGGTTGAGGACATGTATTTGAAGAGTAATGGTGCTGTGTGTGAATGAGAACTTACTGTGATGTAATAGGGATGAATAATTGTTGTGAATGTTGGATGAGAAAAAACAAGTTCATTATATGTGTTTGACTAATTGTTCAATGAGAAATGTTTGTTGAATAATCTGCATGCAAAATATTTGTAACTGCATGGAGGTATCATGCATGCAGTATGCATGCACACTGCAGCAGCAGTTTGCATGCAATCCAATTAAATGCAACCCAAAACTACTATTCAATGCTCAGCTTTTTGCAAAATTCTTGGCAACTAGACACCAAAATGCAAAAACTTAAGGTGGCAGCATTTTGGTGTGCTGCTGCCCCTTTTTGGTTTTTTGGCATTTGGCAAAAATTTTGGGGAACTAAACTGGACCCTAGTCGAAGTGGGTACGCACGCCGAGGTTTGTCAAACCTGAAGCGGCGACACTATCCCTCTTGTGTGTGTGCAGTAACTCCGTGCCCCCTTATTCTATCTATACTACAAAACTGGGGGTCGAGCCAAGTTCGACCGACCGTGCCGTCTCTAACCAGGCCGCGCGCATCTTCAGTTGCGTTCCAGAGTGAATGCCAACGAGATTTACGAGAAAGTCCCACCCGACGCCCCTTAAACCAACTCTAAGCATTTTATTTTCATATTTTAATAGAAGAAAGAGAAAAACCAGCTCTTTATTAAGAGCTAAGCTCTTTACATATTTCAAAATTATCCAAGTGTCATATGAGGCCACCTATGTTATAAAGCAATATGTTAAAGTTAGCATTATTGAAGAAGTTGTCTGAGAGGCAGTAACTAATGTCTCTGTAGCTTTACGAGCTGTTCGGCTGATGGTTTCTGCGGCTAATAAGTCGGTTGATGCTTATTCGTTGCGGGAGAAAAACATCATGACTGCTCGTCAAGATGAAGTCAAAAAAAAAAATCATCACCACTGTAACAGGTTGAGCCCTAAGACTGTGTGCACCGGGTTTGGTAAACTGATACTAGAAGAGCACATGCCGTAAAAAAGAGCTGCAGCGGAGTCCGGTATCACGTACTGAAAAGCCTCCGGTCCGCTATGCGTAGAGGAGGTAGCGGACGTCCGGTACCGCACACCTGGCCCCATGCAGCTGCTGTTAGCGCCGGGGAGAGCACCCGCGCGTGTGAGCACAAGGAAAAAAAAGAGAGTGTCTAGAAGAGCGTGTCCAATTTTTTCTCGTATAAAAAATGTTATAACTCACAAACTAAAACATCAAATTAAATTCTGATTGCACCATTAAATTCATTTCAATAAATTCTTCAAAACAAGATCTCACATGGATATATTTAGATAAAGTAACGAGTGGGCCTCCACAGTGGATAGAGGATGATATAGAGGATGAATGAGTGCGGAAGAAATAAGTATAGAGGAGAGAATGCATAATGTACAGAAGATCATGAGTGCGGACAGCCTAAGCTGTCACGTGCTCCTGGTCCACGCAGTCAATGGGAAGTCGGGCCCAGCAGAAGCAGTCCCTCTCTCCAGATCAGATCTCTGTGTCTCTGACCATCCGTGCCACAGACATCCCGGCCCCACCTTACCGTTGCCGGCCTGCCCTTTCGAGCCCGGCAGTCCCCACCGTCCCCGTCCACCGTCCTCCCACGCTACCATTTCAAATCGCTCTCTCCACCAATAGTCCTCGCCGTCGTCAAATTCATCATCCATCCCCATCCACCCATCAACTCTCAGATCTCTCTTCCCCTCTCGCTCTCTCCTCTCTCTCTCTCGCGCGCGCGCGTGCTGCGGCGGATGTCGTCGTCGGCGCGCTTCGATCTCCGGGTAAAACCCTAGCCCCCAGCCGGCCGGCCCCAGATCCGCCACCCTCCCCTCGCCGCCTCTAACATCCTCCCTCCAATGCAGGCCTCGTCGCAGCAGCTGCAGCCGCCGCCGTCGCACGCCGGCATGAGGTGAGCGCCATCGCGACCTCCCTTCTCTCTCTATCTCTCCCTCTCGGGGTCGAGGCGGTTTGGTTCTGATGGCGGTGGTTTGCGGCGTGGCTGTTCGTGCAGCGACGGGGGCGCGTTCGCAAACGCGGGGAACCTGGAGCACTGCGCCCGGTACCTGAACCAGACGCTCGTCACCTTCGGATTCCCGGCATCTCTCGACCTCTTCGCCACCGATCCGGTACCCTCCTCTTCCCTCTCTCGCCCCGGCTCACCGCTGCTTCACGTGTCATTTCCGTTGCGGGCGGTTTGTTTGCTTATGATTTTCGGGGTTTACGGGATTTATCTTGTCGCTATTTTTTTAAGTACAAATTGCGGAGGCCAATTCGTCGATCCTTCTGGTATTTCGCCTCTGTTCGTTTTCCTGGATACCTGCTTATTTTTTCCTCTCTACCTCTCTATTTCCATCTTCCATTGTCTTTATCTGGCTTACATTTTGGGTTTTGTCCGTATTTTTCCAATAATCATTTTGTCCTTTCTCCAGTAGGAATGCTATGATAATTGTTACATTGTTCCCCTCAATTTTTTTGTCAGATCTTCTGATACATTATCACTTATATATTGTGATTTTTTTTATAGCATTGTTAATTTTGTGGTTCTGCGTGCAGTGGTAGTGTAGGGCAGCTTCTTTTGGAATTTGGAGATCAATCCATGAAGAGGGCTGTTAAGTTTTCTTTCATGTGCTTTTCTCTGTAAACTTACCACACCCTTTTTTTTGGGTTTCTGTTGTGCAGGTCTCGATTGCAAGAACATGTAACTGCATCTATGCACTGCTTCAGCAGCGGCAGAGGGATATTGAGTTCAGGGAGTCCACAAATGATCAGCGGCAGCGGTGAGCCTTGCACTTGCCATTTCTTTCCATTCTGTTTCATGTTATAATTCGGATGTTCTTAGACAGTGCCAACCTGTTAACTGTGAATTGTCACCAGATCTGGAGGGTAGCACTGATTAGTGATACATTACTAGGCATAGTGCTGCATCACTAAACTTAGTACTGGTTGGTAGTGATATGCTGGTTATTCTTCTCACATGACATTATTGTTGTCATTCATGTTTGTTTTCTTGACCTAGGGCATGATGATGATAGTTGATTGAATCGCCTATCTGTATTGATTAGCAATAAGAGTATGAGTTAGAGGCCCAGGTTATGAACCTGAAATATGCTAGGCCCAAAAGAATTGCATGTTAAGGAATCTTGCCAAAGTTCAGTGTCATAGGGTATAGACTTGTAAAGAGGAAAGCCCTGAGAAATTGAAGTGATAATTTTTTTATTGGCCACTCTGCTAAAGTGCCATGTAATAATACATTTCAATAAATTGTGCCAGTGCAGCTTCATCATATTTTGTACCTGATGTTCTTATTCTTTTCCTACTGAACCAACCATTATTCTATCTCAGACAGTGACATGAGGCTTAACTATATTAATAGTTTCGAATTAATATATCATTATGTTAGTACTTGCTTTTAGTGTTTATTGCTGGTTGAATCTTGATTTTGCTTGCCTGTGAAGTTTAACTTTCACAGTGCAATTCTGCCTTTCAATCAAAACTATACCAGGCAATTATGGAATACTGTTTTCCTTGACATCACGCTACCATATAGTCTCTTTTCCCTGACAGTACCACTTTGTGCCATGAGCCAACCCTGTCACCACCAACAGGCAACATGGCACCCTTTGTCCTTTTTCATCTACCTTCCTTTTTTGCCCTTTCAACATTTGTGTCTCCTCTACAGTCCTGTTGGTATTGAAATTTTATTGCTCGTGCCTCCTATTTGTCTGATATAACCTGCAGACGTGTGAAATATGTCTATTTTGTAATTAGGTGCACCTAACAACTAAATGCGTTGTTCTATTTGTCATCATTAGTTGCACCTGCATGGTACTATTTGTCCAGAGCCCATTCCTCCACAGTGCTGATGTGCTGCAAGGCATTGTTTGCTTGCCAGTTGCCACGAGTCAGTATTAGATCAACATACCGTGATTTTGTTATCAGCTCTTTCCTATGTTCATGTATGTTGTATCAGTTTAGGTGAGGAGGTTAATTCATTTGATTGCAGCATTTGGACAGTTCTGCCAGAATATTGTTGAGTTTTGGTGTAAATGAACAGAAGTCAGCTGTTTGCTTCATTCCATTATGCGTTCATGCCATTCAATTGGGTGGCCACATTAATGCAATTGACTGCAACATTTCGAGAATTTACCAATGCTGCTTGAGACTGACTAATGACTGCTTGATTAACGTTATGCAATGTTCAGGATGCAATCTGATATATCACGACTGGAAGCCAAGATTGAGAGAATGGATGCTCAATTAGCAGCGAAAGATCGAGAGCTAGCCACTCTTACTCGAACGGTTTGTCCTTGTATCAACTCTTTGGTTTCTTGACCAGTCTTGGGATTCTAAATTCTTTTCAATTATCAGGAGGCCAAAAACACTGCTGCTCTGAAGTCTCAGATTGATAAGCTGCAGCAAGAACGTGATGAATTTCAGAAAATGGTTATAGGAAATCAGGTTAGACTGCCTTATTTTATTCCTTTGAAAATCATCCTAACCCTAGCATGTTTAGTTTATTATTGCATTGATGTTTGCTGATAAGGTAAGTTGAACCTGTCCTGACCTACTTTGGTTCTTCTGCAAGCAAGTACGCACCCAGCAAATTCATGAAATGAAGAAGAAAGAGAAGGAATACATAAAGTTGCAGGCAAGTATTTATACCTTTAATGGGCGACTCTATAGCAGAAACAGCATTGCAATGCACTGAAAGTACCTATGCCTATTTTGCAGGAGAAGCTAAACCAGGTATTGATGGAGAAGAAAAAAGAATCATCCCGTTCTGGAATGGAGATAATGAACTTATTGCAGGTGATATGCCTGTGAATCTTCCTGAATGTTAATTCTTAATGCTATCTTATCTTATTTTGTTTTTGGATCTTATTTGGCTACTGAACTTAACAGAAAGAAGGACGGCAACGTGGAACATGGAATGGAAAAAAGAATGACAATGATTATTACAAAATGATTGTAAGCAGTAATGCAATTTTGAAATGCAGATCTGATTGAATTTATTCTGATGTACATCAAGCATGTATTCAGGTTGATGCATATGAAGTGAAGAAACAAGAGCTGATGCAAGAGAATGCAGATTTACGGGCACTGTTACGTTCAATGCAGGTAAAAGAAATGTGATGTTTCAAGTTTTATACCCTGCTTTTGTATGTTATAATGCATGTAACAGAACTGGATTCGTATTCCTTGTATTGGCTGCTTGTTAAACTAGTACTCGCTATGTTCCAAATTATAGTTCATTTTAGCTTGGCCAATTTCTCTAACTTAGACCACGTTTATAGAAAAATGCACCGACATCAAATTAGTTTCATTAAATTATTAATGAAATATGTATTGACAAAGCATTTATTTATTTGAATTTGTAGATGTTAATATATATTATTTTAAAAACTTGGTCAAAGTAAGAAAAGTTTGACTTGGGACAAAGCTAAAATAACTACAATTTGAAATGGAAGGAGTAACTGTTTGGATAGTTTTTACTTTTGTACAAAACCTGTAGTTACTGTATTTGATAGGCCGAGAAACCAGTGGTAACATTTGTGAGCATCAGTATCATATCTAATCATAAAGTGTCAAACAGTTCGTTGATCCAAATGATAATGTTTTACCTCAGATGGACATGCGTGAGTTCCTCAATGCCCCAAATGGGTCATCACAACCTACTGTTACTGCTAATGGAAGACAGGAGTCAGGGTCTCCTCAGTCTCCACTTGGTGGCAAGACGGTATGAATGCCGGATCTTTACATGTCACACTGCTGGTTTCCTCTGTTTTTCTTACCTTTGAATTTACATGGTTCTCTGCCATGTATTAAGTCACACTTTCTCTTTATTTATGTTGGCAACTTCTGTATAGTTGGAGTCACATGATCATTTTTTGTTTCCACTTTGGCAGGATGTCTTTGACCTGCCCTTTCATATGGCCAGAGATCAGATAGAAGAGAGTTTGCGCACAAAAATGACTTCAATCAAGGTAGGAGCCACTGGATTGAGACTATCACTATCTTATAATTGCTGTTGCTCCATACACACTTGTTTTCATTACTTCATGGTAATTATTTCTGATGACAACCAGGCACGAATGACACAACTTCAAGATGCTCAGAAAGGTGCAGAAGTGACTTCTGAGGCAACTGACCGGGAGCTTGAGCTTGAAGCTCAACTGGTTGAAGCAAGAAGCATCATCCAAGAGCAGGTTTGTGCATTTTATATTTTGTTTATCGTTTCTGAATGAAAGTACTCCCTCCGCAAGAAATAGTAAGTAGTTATGGCTTTCTAGAGTTTCTATTATACATCTAGATACAGTGTATATCTAAGTGCATAATAAAAGATGTGTACCTAGAAAAGGCAAAACAAAACAGCTTACAGTTAGGAACAGAGAGACTGAGAGAGTAGTTCTCAACATGATGGTAATTGCCAACACTGTACTGTATGGAATCCTGTTTATAGTTGACATGAATAAATTTAGTTGTATATGCTTTGACAGCCAATAGTTTGGTCCTGAGGAACCTTACATTTAAGAACTGAATTTGTTGCAGGCTTCCATCATGTCGAAGCACTTCACCAAGTCTGATAAGCCAAGGTGATCCGTATGTCTTGTTTCTCTTCAGTTCACCTTCACTCCAACTAGACCTTCAATTCATGTATTCCCCTGCAGTGGCAGGAGGCATAGTGGTCTGGATGGCGAGCGCGAGGCATCTGCCGAGGTGTAAAAACATGTCTGTAGCAAGGATATCTGTTCTGCAAGGCCTCCTGTTTTTAGTAAGTACTGAGGTAGTATGTTGCAGGATAACATCGTTCTGTGCTGTTGTAGTTGTTGCAGGATAACATCGTCCTGTGCTGTTGTAGCCCGAGTCTAGGTGCTGTCTATTTGTCTATGCAGTATGATGTGCAAGAGCATCTCCTCCGGCACATGGCTAACCCGGTCACATCTAATAGTCACATGTAGCGTAACTGTAATCATATTCATACTGCATGAAGAATGTCAGTGTAGCAACCTTTACACCCTTGGATAAAATCAACCTTTCGGACCTTGCATCTTGAAGGAATGTTCGCATGCTATTTTTTTAGTTTAATTATGCAATCACCAGTGACTAGTCTTGATAGCAGGTTGTCACCTGACCCTTTTTGTTCCCTGATGAAAGTTGGTTGCCACCTCATCTGTCTCCTGGGCTGCATGTTCATGGTTGCGGAATCAAGTTTGTTAGAGCAACTCTAGCAGGAGTCCCCAAATCAGGGTCTCTACTCTGAATTTGGGTGCTCTTTCCTACTTTTGTTGGTCCAATAAATTTCATTCACTTTAGCGGCAGCACCCAAACAAAAGGAAAAAGTCTACTTGACCCCCCAACTATTGAGGAGTGTCTACTTTACCCCTTAAACTATGAAACGGTCTAATTTACCCCCTGAACTTTGTAAAACCGGCCAAATCACCCCCTCGAGCGGTTTTGGGTGGTGGGTTTGCTACAGTAACAGCGGTTTGCTACAGTAACAGTTGCTTTGTTTTTTTTTTCTTTTTATTTATTTCGTCTGAATCTTTGAAAAAACATAGTAAATCACAGAAAAATCATAAAATAGAAAAAATCCAATTTTGTTGGACTCCACATGAGTAGATCTACACAGTGAACTTATAATGTAGCATGCTTTAGTACAAAGTTTTTGTTGTAAATTTTGATCTATTTTTTTCTGTAATTAATTTGAATAATTCATACAACAAAAACTTTATACTAAAGCATATTATATTATAAGTTCACTATGTAGATCTACTCACGTGGAGTCCAACAAAACTGGATTTTCCATTTTATGATTTTTCTGTGATTTACTATGATTTTTCAAAGATTCAGACGAAATAAATAAAAAGGAAAAGACAAAACCGCTGTTACTGTAGCAAAACCGCGGTTACTGTAGCAAAACCACCGCCTAAAACCGCTCGAGGGGGTGATTTGACCGGTTTTGCAAAGTTTAGGGGGGTAAATTAGACCGTTTCATAGTTTGGGGGTAAAATAGACCACCCCCAATAGTTGAGGGGGTCAATTAGACTTTTTCCCCAAACAAAAGCTCCCAAATCTATATCAAACAATGACATGGGGGACCTAGGTGTCATTGAGTCAACTTTCTTCCCCTCATCTCCACACGGGCCAGGGGCGTGGCTGAGACGGACGGCTGGGGCTCCGTGTGGACGGGTGGAGCTCGTGCGGTGGGACTAGGGAGGCTGCCTGGGGTGGTGCTTTGCACATTCACCGGAGGGGCGCCGCCGCGTCTGCCGAAGGGGCCTGCGTGCCGGGGCGGGAGGTGCGCCATGCCCGTGCGGCGGCGTCGGGGACGGATGTCCGCGCCCGTGCCGGAGCAGAAGGGGCCAAGCGCAAGGGATGGGAGGTCGTGTCCGCGTGGCTGCCGCCGCGCTCGCACCGGAGGAGCAGGGGCCGCCGGAGCTCGCTGCCACGCCATGAGGAGAGGGGGAGCCGCGCCACAGATCTGGGTGCGCCGCCGGAGCTCGCTGCCACGCCGGGAGGAGAGGGGGAGCTCGCTGCTGCACCGGGGAGAAGAAAGAGGTGCCGGAGCCTCGCTGCTGCACCAGGGAGATGTGAGTGAGGGCTGGACGGGCATCCTTCCGCGCGAGCGCGTGAGAAATGGCCGCAACGGTGGGATGAGGGGAAGTGACCCAACAAGGATGGGGTCTGGTAGGAGGAATTTGGTGCCCCAATAAATTTAGAGTCCATAGGGGCTCTGCTAGAGTTGCTCTTGCTGCAGCGTTAAGGATGTTGAGAAGATGCTTCTCCAATGTATTGTCACACGGACCCTGAAATTATTTTGTTTTGAAAAGCAACCGCTCGGCATCGTGTCATGCTGTTCTGTTTCCCCCAAATAAATTTGACTTAACCGAAAGAAAGACGCGTAAGTTCGAATCGCCCAAACTCTTTGGGCCTGGGATACGTAGAGCGGCCTTCCGTACTTGGAATCGTGGAATCAGGCACCGATTCGGCCCTGGTTGCTTGCACGTATGACGTATCACGTTCTCTAGACCCCGGATCCAGCCACGTTGTGTGGACTCCCGTTCCAGCTGACTCGGCCTCGTACCACTGTGCAGTATCTCCACGAGTATTTGTGTGCAGTATCTCCATGAGTATTTGTTTCGAAGATAAAAGGAAAACGACAGTGCTAGCGTCCGGACGTATGAACATACAAGCAAATCCGGACACCCACTCGAAAAGATTCTGATGGGTCCTTGTGATTTGGCACTCTTTTCCCCAAATCGTAGCATAGTATTTCTTGGCGAGCTATAAGATGATCAGATTTATAAGTAAGTATCTCTTGTAAAATATGAGCAACACCAAATCCTTCTAAAGTCCAAACTTCTATTTTTCCTATTCGTTGTCCCTCTTGCTTGGCTCTTCCTCTAACGGGTTGTTGGGTAACAAGTGAGTAGGGCCCAGTAAAACGTCCATGAATTTTCTCATCAATTACACAGCCTATCCTCGTTCGCTGATTTTTTTTCCCGCCCCGCATGTGCACACTACCATGTCGCAGCGCCCGTGTGTCCGGATGGCTCACCTCGCATGCGTAGCCCGCCTTGCCTGCCTCGATTCGAGGCCGTTCACCCTGCCCTGCACGCGCACCCTACCCCCGTCGCGCCTTGACCACCGGCCCCGAGTGCGCCCCGTCTGCAGGACACCAGCGCGCCGCGTGGCCCATCCGCCGCCCCCAGCTCGCCGTGCCCCATTCCCCGGCGCACGTGCCGTGTCACCATCACTCCTCTCGCTCCTTCACTCCCTAAACAACATAAAACACGTGAATACAACATACATATGAAACATGTTTTTAAAAAAACATACATATAAAACATATGAAACATCTGGAACATCCAATTGCAACATATGTGTGAAACATATGCAACATCGAGATAAAACACTTGCAACTTGCAACATGAAAACACTTACTGTAACATAAGACTGAAAACAGCTGAAACATTTGGAACATATTTTTGTAACATATGTGTAAAACATATACAATATCCAGATCAGAACGCTTACAACATTTGTCTGTAACAGATGAAACATTTTGAACAAACCTCTGAAAAACTTATGACATGCCTTTGAAACACATGTAACATGTGCAACGTCTCGATTTACTTTTGCAGCATTCATATGAAACAATTGCAAACCTCTGAAACATCTAAAAACTTGAAACATACGCTTGCAGCATGCGCTTTCATCACAACATCTCCTTGCTGAGGTTGCGCGTCGCGGCGGCCACAGTGTCGATAGCGGTCATGCCCTTCTGGCGGGGAACAGTGGCGTCGACAACACCCATTAGCACCTCGACGCACGCGGGGGACGGGGTGCGGCACGCAGTTGCGAGGGCGAGGTGGGGATGGAGCGCAACGCGGTGACGGAGGGGGCGCGATGCGGGATGGAAGCGTGGCGCTAGACGGGGGAGCCGCATGGCGCGGGACGGGGTGCACGGCGAGGAGAAGATGGCTGTAGCGAGCACACAGCAGCAGCACACGATGGACTATCATGGAAGTGGGAGACATTTGTGAGAGAGATGAGGAGACGCAGAGAGGAAGCAGACTTGTGGGCCAGTAGCGTGCGGGCCCGAAAAGCGACATCCGGATCTGCTCCTAAGCATTACCATACGGTTTTCTAAAAAAATAAGAATAGAGATTATTTGTTAATTAATTCAGTAGATACGAGAAGATTTCAGGTGCACGGTTCAGTGTGCGTTCTAGAAGTCAAGGACCCCTAGGCTCTTGTGCGCGCCACAATGCGGCTGAGAGAGGGGCCTTCCCTGTTTTTTTTTAGTTAGAGAAAAAAATCTGTCTTGAGTTGAAGATCACATCTTAACATAACTGTCTGAAGGTTGTTATAATACATTTTTATCGCAGGCAGTGGCAAAATTAGCGCCAAGGCAGTCCCTATCAAGATCGTCCATCAGCGAATCTGACCAGGGCAATGCAGGCCAAGAGAAAGGAGTGATCGATGAATCTTGATCAGTCATGTTGATAAGTTGATTGCCAGTCCAGCACCGGTAGCTTACTGGTCAATCAACACAACAAGAGACTTATAAGCCGTACTTTTTCAGCCAATAAACAGTATTTTCCTCTCACAACAAATCAACGAACAATATTTTCAGCCAAGCGAACAGGGCAATAACGAAAGTGTGCTTATTTGGGCTTTTGCTTTTCAATATCTGTATTATGAGTATGTATGGAACTCTGTTTTTCAGAATATGAATTCATATGAATGTGGGTTTGTTTGGCTGCAGCCCGTAGGGCTGCTGTTACAGTGTTCTATGAGAGGAGAGCTGCTACAGTGTTACATGAGAGGAGAAAAAACGGCTGTGCGCAGGCAGTCTCCTCTCACAAAATTTTACAGCGAATTTTGTTTATATTATTAAATTTTACATTTGCTGCATGATTTCCTGACCAACCTACCACAAGTCATGCTTGCTTTGGATAAAGTATGGAAACATTGATGGGGGAATGAGCCCGCAACCTTAGCCCTTGACGGCGCTCGCCGCCACGCTGGCTGCCTCCCTGGCACCGGCGCCCGCCTCCCCCTCCCCCTTCCCCTTCCTTCCTCCATCCCCCCGTGAACACTCGACCGCGCCGCTCCTTAGCCGTGCGTCGCCCCCTTCCCCGTCGCCGACCCTGCCACCGCCAGCGACGCGCGCAGGACGCCGCTCCCCTCCACCCTCCCCTAGCCCGCCGGCCACCCCCTAGAACCGGCGGCCACACAACCCTCCACCATTGCTACCAAAGGTAAGGCGGCCTCCTCCCTCTCCCCACTCGCGGCATCTTTCTTCCCCAGCGGATCCTCTGGGCGTTCGAAGGCCTTGCACTGGTCTTAGGAGTCTGACTACTCCGACTCCAACTACGACTGTACTCCCACCGTTGAACCGCTAGCCTCCTACGCCGACGCTGTCCGCCGGAGCTCTGCAGCGCGGGTGACCTCAGTGACAGGGCTCTAGCGACCCGTCACCCACCCGCGCTGATGCTGAGCAGCTGGTGGAGGCAGCGCGTGAGGCTGAGGTCGGGCGGTGGCAAGGCCGCAAACACCGCAGGCATCGGAAAAGGCATCGTCGCGCTTCTGGCAATGACGACCGTGATGGTGAGACGGTGCATCGCCAGGAGCACGATCACATCCCAGTGCACCAGAGGCTGGGCCCTCCCCGCCGGTGCGACAACGGCCCAGCCGAGCGCGTCCCCGCCCACCTTCGGCTCGGTGCGAGAGTCCCACCACAGCGGTGGAGACGCATCTCGCATCCAGACACAGATGGATGGAGGAAGGTGCTGCCTAGGCAGGAGGACATGTGGACGGCCACACCTGCCTCCAACGCAAGGCTGCACCGATGGAGACGCATTCCGGAAGCGCTGCAGGATAGGTGCCTGAACTAGTTGTCATACACCCACTGTATCACCACTTGTCGCTTGCCGTTGCGATGCCTGCGATGCCACGGATTCAGACACCTGGTCCGGGAATGCAGGCGCTCACACTCGCCAGAGCAGCGTGCGGCAGCCTCGGGGGCCAGTGGGCAACGCCGCTTCGTCAGGGCGTGTCAGGGCCCGGTAGTTTGGGAACTATACGTCTGGCTCCTAGGCGAGCGGATCCACCCCACCCGTCGGCCCGCCATCGGCTGACAGCGACGCGCACAGCCCCACCACCGACGAGCGTGACCCGCTGCCGCTAGGCCACCCGGACCTGAGACCGATGGAGACCACCTGCATCATCCTCCACTCTTCTGCCATCGACGACGCCGAAGCCGACATGAGACTCTTCTTTACAGCGCTTGCAGTGGACGCCGCCCGCGCCTTGAGGAGCATCCAGGGGGTCGAGGAAGGGACCGTCCCGCGCTTTCGGATCCTCATCCACACCAAGAACGCGATGAACTATGATTTATGGACGCCGTGGCCGTCCCCATCTTCACGAGAGCACGACGAGGGGGACAGTGGCTATGACAGCAAACCGGACCGGCACTACTTCAACCCAGGGGGGATCCAGAACACGCTCATCTGCAGCCACCGACATCTGGAACCCATGCGGATTTGAACGTGACCCGAACAACGATGATGGGCAGGACGCTGGAGGATAGCCGGCCTTGGATCCTATGATCATTGAGGCGGGGCTATTCAGCGGTCCACAGCCACCACAAACCCGGAGGACATGCGCCCCTTGACGTCACCGAGGTGGCAGACGTGCATCCCACCAAGGAAGCAGGGCAACAACCTTCGCCTACGCAACCTGACACCCCGAGTCAGGATGGCCACGACTTACCGATCGTGGGCTCGCATGAAGCAACACACGTAGGTCCGGTGGCCTTCGACGCCGACCACGGTGCACTTGCAGGTGTGCTGCCAATCCCGCTGGGACGTAGCGAGGAGACGCCCACGTCATGTGAGGCCGCTTGGCGCCTAGCACGCTTCACGGACGAAGTCCAGCTAAGGCGACAGTCTCTGCTGATCGCCTCGCCGCCCAAGCTGCCGCCGCCACCCAAAAAGCGCATAATCCCAAAAAAAGGAGTAGACAGATTGCCACCCAGCCGCTGGCACACATTCCGACCTCCAAGCGGGGCGAGGTGCTGCTCATGAAGAAGATGGGCATCCTGCCACCGGCTGCACCAGTCTCATCTGCCGCCCAGAATACGTATGACACAATTTTTGGAAGAAACTTGTCATCAGAACAAGTCGAAGCTCTGGACGAGCTTTTTGCAGAAACAAAAGCCAGGGGCCTTGGGGACTTGGCGCGGGAGTAGCACTCCAGTGGGATGTTAAGTCATTGGATAGTTACATTTAAAATGTAGTCGTTTACATTCACTAACATAGCCGGAGACTGGCATCCTTATATGCTAAACTCTTCTTTCTCCTTAAATACAATGATATGCTTGTGCGTATTCAGAAAAAAACCCCCTTTGGATACCAATGAGACCGTGGGGTGTACTTTACAAGGATAAAAGACTTCATCAATCATCACAACCATTGCAACTCCTGTTGTTATTTCCCAATAAGTACAACAATAATTTATAAATACAGTTACACTTTGTGACAGTTTCAAGCTGTATATGTGACCAAAATGCTGTTAGCAAGGCAGTCTATAGGATGAACAAACGTACTGCTTGGCGTGGCACCGTCGCTGAAAATGCGCGACGAGCGATAGCAGGAAGCGGCGGCCGTGCCGTGGAATCCGGTGACGGCCGGCGAGCCATCACCACATTCATTCACATCACACCGTGTAGTGCTGCTGGACGCCTTCCATGTCGAGGCCCTTGAGCTTGACCACCGACTCCATCTGTCCCTTGAGCGTGCTGAGCTCCCTGAGCCTGGCCACCTCGGCGCGGCGCTTGGCCTGCTCGGCGATCTCGGAGAGCTCGCGGTAGCTGGTGCGCTCGTTGAGGATGCTGCCGGCCAGCTCGGGCGTCTGCAGGCCGTGCAGGGTGCGCTGCGCCGTGGCCCACTGCGCCTCCCGCTCCTCCCGCCCGTAGTCCTTCTTGGTGGTGAAGGCGATCTTGTGCTCGAACAGCGTGTCCCACGCCTTGCCGCTCAGCGCGTACCGGATGGCGAACTTGAACACGTCCAGCGGCAGGAACGTGACGACGCTGTAGAGCCAGATCACGCCCGCCCAGCCCCACCCGATGCCGCGGATGTGCGCGAACCCGATGGTGGGGATGACCGCCACAAGGGTGGCAATCTGCACGCACGCACGCACGAATTCGGCAATGATCAGGCTGCATCTTCATGACATGGATCGGCAGCATGCAAGCACGAATAGGGCAGGACGACAGGACGGAGATGATCGATGTGGCCGGACTTACGATCTGGGCGACGACGAAGGCGACGCAGAGGAGGAAGCCGGGGCGCTCCGTGAAGCACAGGCCGCGGGAGCGCGTCACGAAGATGAGCGCCTGGCTGATGATGCTCACCTGCAGGTACAGCGCCGACATCATCTCCTCCCGGCTGCCGTGCAGCGACCTCACGCCGAACGTGTTCTACCGTCCGTCCGTCGGTCGCCGGAGCAATCAATGCAAACAAAGGAAGGTTGCTTGGTCAACATCTTATCTTCTTGTTACTGGCAGGAAGAGAATGAATGAATTTGATGGCCACAGCCACAGCTAGTGCAGTTCTAGCTTTTATTTACCGTGAAGAAGTCGGTGCTGCGCATGGCCCAGAAGAAGATGACGGTCATGACGGCGAGGTAGGTGCCGTAGACGACGCCCGTGACGAAGATCTCGTTCAGCTTCCAGCTGTCTGGATGCGGAGATGGCCTCACCCTGTCCTTGGAGATGGTCATGATCGTGCCTGCATTTTTTCATCAAAAGCAAGCAACACGTTGCATGCTTCAGCTTGCCAATGGTGCCATGGAGTGGAGTATTTAGATTGTTCCGAGTCTGTCTGAGTTTTTTCAAACCCACCGTCGTTGAGGATGGCAATGACCAGGATCATGAACGGCGAGAAATCAAACTTCCAGATCAGCGCGATCAGCATGAACCCGAGCTGCATATATATTCCCATCACCAGAGCTTGTGGCTTTCACAGACAAACCCAACAGGGGAGCAAAAAGTCCATAAACAAATGGTTGACACGAATCAACTTACCACAATACGGATTGTTATCGACACTGCGTAAATCTGACAAAAAGAAGAAAGTTTCAGTCCAAACTGAACTGCTGAACTACCGCTGGTGGTTGTCATCAGATGGATGTGGCACGTGCTTACAGTGTAGTTCTTCATCCTCTGGAAAATGGAACGGCTGGTGAGCACGGCACTGATGATGACGCTGAGCCCGGGTTCAGTAAGCACGATGTCAGAGGCACTCCTGGCCGCGTCAGTGGCGTCGGCGACAGCGATCCCGATGTCCGCCTTCTTCAGCGCTGGCGCGTCGTTCACGCCGTCCCCGGTCATCCCGCAGATGTGCTTCCTCTCCTGCAGTTTCTTGACGATCTCGTACTTGTGCTCTGCATCATATCAACAAGATACATGGCAACCTTGAGATTGGATAATGCCAACATTCACGGAAGATTGCTCTGCCACAATACCGATGATCCATTACCAGGGAAGACGCCGGCAAAGCCATCGGCCTTCTCGATCAGATCATCCACAGGGATGGAGGCAATGGATTCATCTTTGTACTGCCCGAGCAGCGCCGACGAGGGGTACATGTTGGTGCCCATCCCCAGCCTCCTGCCCGTCTCCTTGGCAATGGCGAGCTGATCACCTGCAGGTTTCAGTTCACGCAGTTGGATTGGACTGTAGGAGTCAGCCACCCCCAACGCCGCTTGTACTCTCAAGTAATCTTTCAAACTGATCTTATCTTGCAGTGATTTAAGCATAAACAGTAGAAATATTTTTGCTCAAAAGGTGAAGCTGGTACCCGTGATCATCTTAACATTGACGCCCAGGTTGAGCGCCTTCTTGATGGTTTCTGCACTGTCATGCCTCGGCGGGTCGAAAAGGGGCAGCAGCGCGACGAACTCCCATGGATCGCCGGGGCTCTCCTTAGACTTCTCCGGCAGTTTCTGTAACAATGCATCGTGACAAGTGTCATTTACAGGAAAGAACAAGATGATGGTTTACTTGTCCGGCAGTTCCTGTAACAAGATATGTTCAAGATCGATCTGAACACCTGTCTGGCGACGGCGAGAGATCTTAGGCCTCGCTCAGCATACTTGTCGATGATTGCATGAACCTTGTCTACGACATCCTTTTCGCACTTGCACAGGGTCATGATCTGCTCAGGAGCACCCTTGCTGACGCGGTGCCAACTGTTGTCGGCGAGGTCGATGTAGGTGAGGGCCGTGCGCTTGTCGACGGGATTGAAGGGAAGGAAGTGCACCTCTTTGATGCCTTCCCTAGCCTCCTTGGGGTCATCGAGCATGCCAACCATGGCAGCATCGATGGCGTCCTGATTCTCGACCCTCGAGGCCCTGGCGGCGAGAAGGATGACTTCGTCGGCCTCGACTCCCTTGACGAAGATCTCAATGAGGCCTCTGTCGACGCTGAGCTTGTTGATAGTCAGCGTGCCCGTCTTGTCGCTGCAGAGCACGGTCATGCCGGCCATCTCCTCGATGGCGGTCATGCGCTTGGTGATGGCACCTTGCGTCGCCAGCCGGTGCGAGCCGATGGCCATGGTAACCGAGAGCACCGTGGGCATGGCGATGGGGATGCCACCGATGAGGAGCACCAGGAGGTTGTCGATGCCGTCACGGTACCTGCGGTGCTGGATGGCGTACATGACGATGACCTCGATGACGATGCCGATGGCGATGGCGCCGATGCAGAAGTTGCCGATGGCCTTGAGCACCTTCTGGAAGTGGCCCATCTGGTTGGTGCTGTCGACGAGGTGCGCCGCCTTGCCAAAGAAGGTGTGCACGCCGGTGGCGATGACGACGGCCTCAATCTCCCCCTGCTTGCACGTGGAGCCCGAGTAGATGCTGTCGCCGGGCGCCTTGGTCACGGGCAAGGACTCGCCGGTGAGCGCCGACTGGTCGATCTTGAGCGGATCGCCCTCGAGCAGGCGAGCGTCGGCGGGGATAATGTCGCCGAGCTTGATGCTGATGATGTCCCCCGGGGCGAGCACGGCGGCGTCCAGCTCGCTCCAGCGGCCGTCGCGGAGCACTTTGGCCTTGGGCGCGAGGTTGGCCATGAGCGCCTCCGCCGCGCTCCCGGCGTTGCTCTCCTCCCAGTAGGAGATGGAGGAGTTGAGGAGCAGCAGGAACACGATCCCGACGAAGTCCTGCCAGTCCGGCGGCTTGCCGCCCCCGTTGGCGAGCGCGATGGCCATGATCGCCGCCGCCTCCATCACCCACGAGAGTGGGTTCCACATGAACCCGAGGAACTTGAGAATCTTGCTCTCCTGCATTGCACGCGCGCCAAGAAAAAGATCAATGGCTCGATCCGCCATTGTTACACAGCAGAAAAATGATGGAGAATATCACGACCTTCTTCTCCTCGAGCTTGTTGGGGCCGAAGACGGCGAGGCGCTCCTCGGCCTCCTCCGAGGAGAGGCCTTGCCTGCTGCATTTGAGACTCTGGAAGACCTCCTCGATGGGGATGTTCTCCTGCCATGCATAGCAAACAGAGAGTACGACAGCATCAAAACTACTAAACCTATCCAAGCCCTGGAACAGCGACGTCGGTGCGTCTGTCTAATCAGTGATTAATTAGGCCAGTCTAAGTGGGGATTTCACGTCACCGTTTCTAACACATTCAGATTTTGGAAACAGTGCAGAAGAGTTTCATCCCCATGAAACTCTCTCTACTCCCATAAAACTCTTATAATCTCTTTCTTTATTAATATGGTGCCATATTAACATAATTAATGTCCATAAAACTCTGATGAAACTCCATTAAGACTAACCTTATGATTACTTGTATCAGTCGTTAATGAGCCCAGCCGAAAAAAGTGCGGTGGTTGCAGATCACAAGGAGAGGGAAAAAGGATGGAGAAAAGCGAAAAAAATGGAAGCCGCATGAAGCGGCTTGTAACCCGTGAATCAAGCAATGCTACAGAAAACAAAAATGAGGCAACTTTAGCGCTAGCTTCACATGAGCAAAAGAAGAACACTAATCACTAGTTTACTCTAGTATGAGCGACGCTGAGCAGGGTGACGACTGGAGGCCTGGTATATGTTCTTTTCCCGGGAAGAAAAAAACGAAAAAAAAAAGATTAGCCAGGTATCACACAAGTGATTCGTACTTGTTCGTAACATTTTTTTCGAGAGAAAAAAAGTGTTTTTCGTGCTCAATCTTCGTCATCTAATTATTCATGGAAAGAGCTAGAGCTAGTAGGTCTTCTAAACCAAAGTAACGGACAAACCAAAGGATCTATCTTAGGTTTGAGGCGGACTGACGCGTCAGAAGCAGGCATACGGAGAGCAGAAATGTGTTGGTTTTTGAATCGACGGCCAGGAAAGACATGACAAACCAAATGAGCTTGAAGAAGCATGTTGCTCGTACCAGATCGATTGCCTCATTCTTGATCTCCTCGAGCCCCGCCATGCCGGCTGCTGGCAGCCGGCGCAACTGCCGACGCAGCTGCCGGAGGGAGGGAGAGGGACGACGAAGGCCGGAGCAGTTACGGCGCGGCCGGTGAGGAGTGGTGGGAACGAAGCGAGGCCACCCAGGAAGCTCTTATATATCGGGAGCGGTGGGGGCAAGGCTCAACAATATCATCTTTTCCTTTTTCTATTATTATTATTATTATTATTATTATTATTATTTATATTATATACAATCACGGTGATACTAACGTACGTGCATACTGCATATCGACGGCCATTATCCGATATAATTGATCACGTATGGGCATCTCTTATATTATATAATTCATAACGTATCCGATATAGGGCTTGATGATTTGTTGAAGGCTAAAATTTGCTTGCCAAAACTTAGGCAAGCCAAAATTTTGGCAGCTATTTGGTTTGCTATCAAAATTTTACCAACATCTCACAATTAGCATGCCAAATCTATGACAACTATTTTTGCACTAGTTTTGGCATGGCAATTTTTTGTATCCAACCGAGCAGACCCATAATCCGATATAATCGCATCCAAATCAAAATGGAAATGCTTTGATCCAAACTTCCGACGTTTTTCCAAAGTCTCAGATGGACAGACAGACTCTAATTCTTGTGTACTCCCATCCAACTGACACACACCATCCATTGTTATCCAGTCAATTCATCATCTCGTGCGAGACCCGTATATCATCCTCTCAGCTCTCCTTTCCCCTTTGTCTTCTAGAGCACGAACGCAAGAGCTTTCTGTTGCATGGCTCCTCTAAAAAAAACCAGCGCTGCTAGCCTTCTCCGTCGCAAGGGTCACTCGTCGCGGCCTTCTCTAGCATGGTGGTGCCGCACCCACGCTGCTCCCCGCACCCACACCGTGCCACCATCCAGCACTGCGCCCCCATCTACCTCGCCCATCGCAGAAGGGGAGGACTGCGCCTGCGCCTGCGCCTCCATCCACCTCGCGTCGTCGGCAAGAAGGGGAAGCCTGCGCCACTATAGTTCCCCACACCGGTAGGTCGTGGTCGCTTTCAATGCTGTGTTTCAAATGTTTCAACCGTTTTCAAATATGCTGTAAGTCTATGTTTCAAGTGTTTCAGTTGTTTCAAATGTATTTTTTCATGTGTTTCAGTTGTTTTAAATATATGTTTCATGTGTTTCATACGGATGTTGTGAAAGTAGATCATGATGCTGCATATGCTGCAAAGGTTTTACACGTATGTTGCAAGTGTTTTTATCTTAATGTTGCATATGTTTCACACATATGCTGCAAGTATTTTATCTGGATATTACGTATGTTTGCAATGATTTTCAAGTGTTTTTCAGGTGTTTTTACTTAGTATTTCATACGCAAGTTTCAAGTGTTTCATTGTTGGTATTTCTTAACGCATACAGAAATAATCCGCAAGCGCACGGAATTACCGTTGTAGCATTTCACCCGGAAGTATTCAGAGTATCATTTTTTCCCAAAGTAACGGATGTGTAAAAGTCTCTTAACTAGTTCACCTAAGATATCAAGAAGAAAGATAGCTCGGGGAGTGAGGTTTTCTAAGGATAGAGATCCTAAGTTAAGATAGCTTTGCCATTAAAGACTTGCTTCGAGCACCGGAGCGCACCTGGTCTGCTAGGAGATACTGGCTTACGGTTCTACGCCGTACCCAGACGTGAGAGATTACAAGGGACGGACAGGGCTATCACCTGCTGCCTACCCCTCAGCCATGGAGTACGAGACAAACGAAGGTAGTCTCTAGCCTAGACACCATGTCTACGCTATCGACTACTACTCTAGCATCGATCAGGGTTATCCGTCTTTATCAGGGCCCTTGTTGGTATATTTTAGATGCACACAAATTAATCCGTAAGCACATAAATACCGATGTAGCACTTCACCAGAAAGTATTCCAGAATATCAAACTCAAGAAAACGTGTGTGAGATACTAAGTCTAACTTAACCCGGAGTAGCAACAAGGCTTAGGATAAACAAGAGTGTAGGGGGATTACTAAGGTTCTCTAATTCTAACTTGGGTAAGCTATGTCTTCTATTGTTCAACTGGGGACATTACTGAGGAAAGACACCAACAGAGGATGCTTTCAATCGCAACCGCGTCCTACTTAGCTTACAGATGGGAGGTGGACTATAAAGGACTCAACAAGTGTCACTCTCGCGATCTACCACTGATCCAAAAATGCAGGGTGCAACGAAAAGTAACCGAAGTCTAAGCACCATGCTTACACTTAACAATTACTATTTTAACCTAGAGCCAATAGATTAAAGCACTCAAAAAGAGTCGCAAACCTGATGAACAATATAAACACAATACTTACTTGAATCAAAAGTTGATTATCAGAGAAATCACAGAAGCAAGCTCTAGTAGAACTTGATTCCAAGGTACAAGCCATAGAGTGAGCACCGATAGGCCGACACTTTCTCTAAAACTCTTCCCTCACTCTCTACCTCACTATTTCTATTTACAAAGAATAGATCCTATTATGAAGGTCTACTGTTCTCTTGATTGCTGGCTCTGATCCTGATGATGAGGATCTGAATTAGGGTTTTAGGATGCTATACTGGAGGAGGTATAGGGGGTTTTTATAGTGGGCCCATGAATCCATGGCAACGTCAAATCTGGACCCTCGAATCAAACCAATCTTGAGCAACAGCGTAGATTGAATCTCTAAGGCGATGGAGAACTGACATAAGAAAGAGGGCATGATAGGTGGGCCCCATAGGCCGGCCGACCTGCAAGTGGGGCCAGTCGGCCCTACACCCTAACATCAGGGGTGAGGTCGTGGTGCATTGTCTTATGGATTGTTCTAGAGTCTTCTCAAGTCGGTTTCATCGTGGATAAAAGTGAATTGCTCTGATGATTGGGTCCACATTGTCGGTTTTCTGATTAAATCCTGTTGCATTCATGAAATCACCAAAACTTGTAGAACTCATTAGTTTAAAACACTATACCTATGTTGGTGATTCATTTCAATTATATTTGTAGGATATATTGATGTTTATGATTGACATTACCTACCATCAATAGTCCTCTACTAGAGTATTCGTCACAAGGACGAACGAGGAACCCGCAAGTAAATAACGAACAAGACTAACTTAAAGTAGAACTCACCACCAAAGATAAACACGAACCTTATACTCCAAATAGTATTCGGATCATAGAGGTACAAATGTAGAGGAGCCAATGATTCCCGGCATTCCTTCCACTAAGTGTACAAGGGGCCCCGAGTACACAATTGAGGTAGCCGACATTTTCGGTACTTCTCCCACTCTTACTCACTCTCTACACCAGTACTATCTAAAGAGCTAAAAATAGGAATGAGGCTCTTCTCTTCTTGTCACATTGTGCTCTCTTGTGTTGTGTTGGAATGAGGAGGCCTCTCCCATCTATTTATAGCACCTTGTTGGTCGGTTTGGAGGAATATTGAGATCCACATGCAACCGACATGGGGGATCACCAGGAGACGCCACGTGCAAGCTATGGGCAGTTGGTGCATGCAGGGGTGCGGCCGCACCCATGTGTTGCCTCCCCGCGACCGCCTTTCGCATGGCAGTTGCATGTTGGGCCTGGGCTGCTTCCACGTGGGTTTGGCCTAGGTTTGGTCTGGGTAGGTGGGCCTTTCCCTTATTCCTTGCTTGTATCTACTTCACGCTTTGTGGATTGTGCACTTTTCCATTGTTTTCATATATATGTCCTGTAAAATGATCAACTCACCAAAACTCATGGAATTCGTTAGTATAAACCCTATTTACTAAGTTTTGGTGTTTGTTTGTATGGATTTTATATAATGGTTGATGGTTGGAAGTATGAGTTAAGGACCGCCAACATTCATCTATCTTCTTTTGTATGTTGCAAGTGTTGCATCCGAATGTTTCAAAAGTAGATGGGGGTGTTGCACCGGGGATGCGCATGGGAAACGGGAGGGCGCACGAGGGGTCCTCGCGTGCGGTATGGTGGCACGAGCAACGTCTAGGGCGGTGTGGGCCCACTATTAGGGGTACTCACTCGCTAGTCTGACACTGCTGTGGTGCTCGCTAGCTCACTCCATGGGCACCATCCGATGTTAGCGCCCCAGATCAAACATCCGAGCGCTAGCAAGTTTGAAATCAAAATGGTATACACTCCCTAATTGTTGTGGGTGCGGATTTGAATATGGGGGGTGGAATATCAAGCGACAGGCATAAACTTCACCAGCACTCTTCCTTAAACCTCTAAACCTAAATTTAACCGATTAGAGAAAAAAATGCCGCTTTAGCAGATCCCTTGTCTTCAAAGTTGGAATGTCCTCAAATCATCATTTGGGCCATCATTCCTATGAACTCTCCTCCTCATCCTTATTGGTTGTTGAAGCTATTTTCCACCTGCTAGTGCCCGGCCGACCCTTCTTGCGGCGGTGTCCAAGGCTCCTCCTTGACGTGAAGGCACTCTCTGCTATGTGCCTTCTCGCTGCTACGTCCTTCACCACAAAGTGCTTCCCTGCTGTAGAGCATTTCCCACTATCGAGCCCCTTCAAGCCACCACACACCACCCCACCAGGTGCATCCCCGCCGCCAAGCCCCACCCAGCACACTGGTTGCCTATTGGTATTTCTTATACTCAAGTATAATTAATTTTGTAAGCTCACAAAACACCATTGCAGAATTTCACCCGGGATTATTCCAGAGTATCGTATTTATCCTTGGGGAAGTAATGGTTAAAGAATATGATAGCTAATCATGATGTATCTACTAACTAGTATGCCGACTAGACCATAGTGGGGGTAAGTTAATACAATAAGGTATTGTTACACACAGAAGTTCCACTCAAGAAAGGTAAGGTGAAAGTAGAGCTAAGTGGGAGGACAATGAGTGAGGGTGTTTCCTATGTTCTTCTTTATCACAAAGGTTATTTCTTAGCTAAAGCTTAGCAATGTAGCTTAGCATAACAAGATTAATGATCACACACCAAGCACTTCAGAGCTCTGTTTTGGTCAAGCACCACAAAAGATAACTTGTGTCATTATACGTTTGGGCCCTATGTTGTAAGAACTTGCCCAAACATGTGGTGGACTACATAGACTAGATGGGGCTATCATCACCCACTAGCTACCACACATCTAGGGAGCAAGCTGCAAACACAGGTAAACTAGTCTAAGCACCATGCTTGCACTATGGAATACTACTCTAGTTCCCAATGGAAGATCAAACTAGATCACTCAACTAAGAGCAGTGAACCCGTTCATAGGTGTGAACACTACTCTAATTATATTAAAGATATACTACTAAGACTATCCTAACACAACCAAAAGTAGTACTTCAACAAAAGGAATAGTAACACTTACACTAACTAAGACATGTGAATAAAGAAGATAATAATTGCATAAATAAAGTCTTATAAGGAAGATAGAATATAAGAGCTAGCTCACCTTTACAAAGACCAAGGCTAGCTAGCTCCACTCCACCTTTCCTAAGACTAAGGCATAGCTCCACTCACTCTAACTCCTACTAATACTAACACCAACACTAATGCTACATCTTAATAGAGTGGAGAGCTTCTTCTTGTAGTGTGTTTTGAGAGTGAGCTACTATTTATAGTGTAGAAGAGACAGGGGGTATCTGTAGGCAAAGTGGTGAGGCAGTTGGAGGTGGGTCTAGGTCGGCAGACCTCCTTGAGGGTTGGCTGACCCTCCACTTCCACTGCCTCATGATCTAATTCTTCATATTGATCCCTAGAGTCAGTTGGCAGTTGATCCATGGTAGTTGGCTTGACTGGTAGGGCCGGGTGACCTCCTTGAAGGTTGGTTGACTGTTGGATGCATCGCCCTAGTGCGTCCATGACTCCTGCGCTCCTATTGGAGGTGGAAGGCATCCAAGGTGGTCTGATGCAGTTTAGGCTTTTGGTTGGGTCGGGTGACCAAGAGTGAGGTCGGCCAACCTCCCCTTGTGGCCTCTATTGCAAGCCCAAATTCCCTTGGGATTTAGGATGAGCAAGGAAGCTTTGGACCAAAAGTTGACAGCCATTGGGATTTGGGTTGGGTCACCCGATCCAAGTCGAGGTCGCCCGACCCTTCTATCCTCTATTTTTGGCCTAGCTCTAGACATGATCTTCTAGAAGGTGTAACTTTCTAATTCGGAATCCAAATTGGGTGATCTAAAACTCCATTTCATGCGTCTTGATGAGCTCTTTGAAATGGTTAGGTCAAATATGCATTTGAGATTGTTTGTGGTGATGCTTATTTGGATGACATTTCAATCTCGTCTTTGCATATGCTTCTTTCATGTCTTTTCATGTATATTTCAAGAACATAGTCTAAAAAACACTTGGAACCACCAAAACTCATGGAATGGGTTAGCTTAATGCATGAAGCCATGTTTGTGCTCCTCTTACTCTTGTTTATTCACGGAGGCTTGATGGTCAAAATTTTCATGTATATGACCGTCAACAATGCCTCCATATACCATGGAACCCTTATTCGTTGATTCCCTCCTCATATTATGATGGAAGACACATTACTACATTAGGAGATAGGTCCCAAGATTAACATTGGTGGGTATTTCTAGTAGTCACCTCTATAAATGGTTAGGCCATCAGGTGGGTCACAAGAATGCCACCACATTATAGATTGGCGGATATCCTAAGGAGATTCTACTTTTACAGAGGCGGTCGTTTTGTGACACCTGCCTCTATTAGTCGATTAATAGAGATAGACTCTTAATAAGAAGCATGCATCTTAAAATGTCTATTAACAAAGACTGGCAATCTAAGGATCCACCTCTAGGAATCGATTAATAGAGGCGTACGTTTAAGAAGCCCTCCTCTAGAAATAGTTGTCCAAAAAAATCCATAACTTTTTCGTATGAACTTGGATGAAGAGAAACTTTATAGGAACATTATAGAGCTTGACACGATCTACAAGTTTGTAGTTGATAATTTTTAGTTTTGAAACTATGTAGAGTCCAAAACAATTACTTTAAGTTCTAAGATTTTGAAATTTAAAATTTAGATTTTTCAAACAACCTTAGATGTGTACATGGTTTATACCAAAGTTGTATTTCTCAAATACATTCAAGAGCTTTGTAGTGAACAAGCTTTTGATCTCATGTCATTTAGATACCTAAATATTCATTTTATGTTATGATATTTTGAAATAAAAAATCTATATTTTTCAAACGAATTCAGATGTTGATATAATCGATACCAAAGCTGCAGTTGTCAATGCAATCTACAACTTTGTAGTTAACCAATTTTTATTTAGCAGTATTTATATTATCAAAAAATCATTTCAAAATTCTTAGACTTCGAGATTCAAATTTTTAAAATTTTTAATAACTTGGATGGAGGCATACCACATACCAAAATTGTAGATTTGATGAGATCCAAAACTTTGTAGTTGATACATTTTCCATTTGAAATCATTTAGGGGTTGAAATATTCAATATAAAATTCTCAAAAGCTAATATATAAAAATAGCATCCTATTCAACGTCACAATGTAGTGTGTAGTGTAGTGGTAGCGAGTGAATATATGAGGTTAGAGTAACTCAAGCAATGTCCCCTAAACTAGGGCCTCTACTTGGGGTTTAAGTGCGCCCTCTACTTTTTGGGGCCTAAAAATTTCCATCAACTCGAACAATAACCCCTACATCCTAGCCCTTAGATTTGTGGCCCCCCAATAATCATTAGGTACAATGTTTTTGTTGGGAAGTGGATCCTGACAGGAGGATGGTCGAACGCGGAGCAACCCAACCCAAGTTGGCGAAGGCCCTGCCCAGGGACAAGGACCTTCAACACGAGTAGACACGATTACCAAGGCTAAAGATCCTAGAGTTTCAAGCCAGAAACGTGATATATCTTGGTTCTTCTCAAGCTCACCATGCCACTGCCACTAATGACCCTTGTCGTGGCCTCGTTGATTCGGAGATTGAAGCCAGCTCGTGGCCACAAATGATCTGGCCACACCAAAGGTGACGCTAGATCTCTCCAGACCTCATTAGCATGGGATAGAGAAGCCCTACACATAGATTCATCCTCATCGACATTGATCCGCTAGGCCCCCATGTCGATTAGCCCCACCCGGTGAAAGCCCTAGTTTTGTTTTGGATAATTGATGAAACCTAAGTGGACTAACACTGTGCTCTAAGTGGGTAAATGAGATAGGTTGGTCCAAGTCCAAGAAGGAGACTAGATCACACTCATGGTGATGGACATGGCCAAAAGATGGTAATCAAGTGCTCTTGGAAAAGAAGAAAGACGAAAACAAAATGGGCTCAAGGCAAAGGTATAAGAGATAGGTCCATTTTGTTTTGCCGGTCAGAACACAATAGAGTGCGTGATCGGATTTAGGATAGATAGCCATATTATTAAGAGGGAAAGTCTCACAGTGAATGCAGTTATCTAAGTGTCACTAGGTGAATGAACTCCATGCATTTGCATTAGGACCTAGTGAGTGCTAACATTCCTTGAAAATTGTTTTGGAAAATGCTAAGTAACGTGCACAAGTATTG
The DNA here is from genome assembly GCA_022457205.1 of Saccharum spontaneum. Taxonomy (NCBI): domain Eukaryota; kingdom Viridiplantae; phylum Streptophyta; class Magnoliopsida; order Poales; family Poaceae; genus Saccharum; species Saccharum spontaneum. Next base: position 20,268,946 of record CM039605.1, on the reverse strand, counting down.
GAAATACTTTGGAACTAGCACTTTTGCACAAGGGATGACAAAAAGAAGTGAAGGAGCTGACTATCTTGCATCGACATAGTAGGCGCAAGCATCAAACAAAGTGGTCTTGTGTCCGATGGCTTACCCTAAGTGCCTGGGCGTGCAACAGTTGCATCAGACTCTGGAAGGTGCATAAGACGGCTAAGCATCAGACAACGTCCGATGTGAATCAGCTACTCTCTGTCTTAGAAATAATTCTTCGGATGTTTCTCAGCACAGTCATCGGACAAAATGTCATCATCGTCTGATGTGACTAGAGCGTGTCCACTGCTAGTGTTCTCTCATGGAGCGTGGCTGACTTCATAGGCATCAGACGCTAGGAGTGTGTCCGATTTGGACCATCGGATGTGTCCAATGTGGTTACAACGTCTCTGGACCCTTTCTATTTGACATCGGACGCTAGCTAGGTGTCTGTCCGATGTAGCATCAGACACTAGAGATGGTGGCACACGCAGAGATAGCCGCTGGGCACCAATGGCTATAAACAAATGGCTAGGACATGTGTCGTGCGTGGGTGGATCTAGACATAACGGACTTCTTTCTGATGTAAACAATGCAACTTTCGATGCTCACGTAGAGTGCCTAGTGAAGGAGCCAACAGCTCTTTGAGCCTTGGGGGCTCTATAAATTGAGGCTGGCTAGGGTTTGCTCACTCTCTTGGATCTCAAACTTGTTGATACACCTTGTGAGCATACTTCACTCTCTCCCACTCATTAGTTCATGTGTTGATCATCTTTTGTGAGATTGAGAGTGATCCTAGTTGCAATTGTGTCGGTGTAAGAAATGGCGGTCCTAGCACCAACGAGTAATGAGTGTCTACGCGTCGGCAGTCCGGATGGTGTGCAAGAAGAACACAGGCGATTTATACTGATTCCGGCCAAGAAATGCCCTATGTCCAGTGGGGAAGGAGAGTTTTGTATTATCTTGCACCGAAGTGCTTGTAGTAGGGGTTACAAGCGGACGTGAGAGAGGGAGGAGCTCCCAAGTCTCAAGGCGTGAGTGGAGAAAGTGGGTGTGTGCGACTCTACTGGTGAACTCGTAAGGTCCAGGAGAGTTGCCTGCTCATATCTCGCGTTGTGTTGCTGTGGTGGTTCCTCTTTCGATCTGTCTTCGGTTGGGTTGTGTTGTTTTTGAATGATCCCTGCATGCTTCTTTTATAGTCTTAAGGAGGTGCAGGGTTACATGATGTCGGCGTATGGTGTGACCTTGCTGGTGAAGGAGCCTGGAGGCCTCGGAAGGGCCTTATCTAGTGGCGGCGTGGTCTGCACTGTGGAGGCATGGCGTCGGTACTTCTGGCACTGCTGCTACGTGTTCTAGTACGTGTGCCACTGCTGAAGGAGTGGTTTCTGTCTTTTGGGATTGTAGCGACGTGCCTTGTCATACCTGGTCCTGTAGCCGGCGTGGCGTATTTGTCCTTGTAGTTTGACTGGCGTAGAGGGCCGAGGCCTCGGAGGCGGGAAGTGCGGTGCGATCTTATCCTGATCATGGGAATAGTGGCCCAGGGCAGTTGTTCCGTACACTACGCAGGCATGAATCATGCGTATAGTGCCAATATGGGTGGCATAGTGGTCAACAGCTCTTCCCCATGCCTGTTGCAGTCGATGGCGTGGTGATTTGACCCCGGTCATTCCCGGCCTGTCCGGTTGGGCAGTCGTGAGAATGTGGGTGACGTCACAGGGGGTCTCGAGCACGCCAATGGGGGAGCGGCGTCAGAGGCCGGTCTCGGGCAAGTCGGAGATAGACAATGCCGCCTCTGGGGCCGGGCGAGGTGGTGATGTTGCCGGGGTCAGCCTGTGTCCGAGACCCCAGGGTGGAGGCCTCGGACAAATCAGAGGTGTTTCGAGACCCCTCTGAGTGAGGCCTCGGATGAAGTGGGGAGATGGGCTGGTTCGCTCACATGTCTTGCCAGAGGCCCAGCAAGGGAGAGTTTAGCCCGTCTCTCTTTTTGTTGATCTTTCTCCTTAAACGTGGAGGCCGGGTGATTTTTCACCACAATTTGGGTACCCCTAATTGTGGTACCCGACAAATTGTTTAGAGTTTGAGCATCTAGTGGCACTAGTGATCATGTGAGCTGCATGAATTCTTGTTACCCTTGGTCGTTGCCGCCACCTAGATGGCTTGGAGGAGTGGTATCATTGAGCGGAGGGTGGTGCTGGTCTCTGGTTCCGATCATGGTGATTGTGAGGAGTTCTTGTGCCTATTCCCTGCATGAGATTGCGAAAGGCAACTCTAGTAAATTGCTCATGACTTGTGTACCCTCTCTTGTGTTGGTTCTTACGGTGCCCTTGTGTAGGGCTAGGTGTGTGATGCCTATTACCGTGTGAACCACCGAGTGAGTGTGTCATCACAATGTGGACTAAGTTGCCGGCAAGCAACCGAACCACCGGATAAATATTGTGTCTCATTGGATTTCTCATTGGACACTTGCTTGGTTCAGTATCATTCTCTACTACACTTGTTTTCATACGTACATATCATCTTGTGTAGTAATTGCTTATCTAGCTAGTTGAGTAAATTAGTTGTAATTAGTTATCTCGCTAGATCTATAGTTGTAATTGTAGCGACTTAGCTTGATTGCTTGTGTGATATAGACAGAGATCATAGCAACTAGCATTCGGTAGGTGGCTTGCATAGCACTTTGTAGAGCTAGAACAAAACCACATTATTGCCATCTTATTGTCTAACACATTGCGAGGTAGAGCAAAACCGCAATATTGCCATTTTATTGTCTAACACATTGCTCTAGTGATTTTATAAAAAATTTATTAGGTTATTCACCTCCCTCTAGCCATTTAAGACCTTTCATCTAGGGCCTTTGTCTGAGAGTGAGAGAGCACAGACTATCTTTGCTATGGCCCTACCTCCACTTTGCCTACCAGGGACTCATGCCTCCATTGCCACCCCGCCATGGTGTAACACCCTAGAGTCCAAACGGCTCAGATCCACTCCGCATGCTGAGTGAACCACACCTACCACCATCCCACTTAGGCTTTCATCCTCGCTTCGCGTAAAAGGATTAACTCGGGGATGGTAGGATGAACTCTAGAAGCCTATATGTTGGTCTAACCCACCCTAAACAACCAAGGTGGGACTAAACCCTCCACAACATCTCATTTACATGCACATGGGCCACTATGGGACAAATTCCAAACTGGATCGGACGTGACACATGGTCTCATTCTTCTCTACACGTCGCGACATTGCCTTGGCCTCGCCTCCACTCTATCCCATGTGTCCCCCACCATGGCCCATTCCCACTCCGCCGCCACCGATGGTTCTTGGTGTATGAGAAGGGAGGAGGATGGTGAGTACGTAAGAGAACAAGGAGAAGGCCGGCTGAGAGAGGTCTTAGAATTTATATATGGTCTAGTTTCCTAAGACCATATGCAGAATTTTTAATAAGTCTCAAAAGCCCAGTGCTTGCATCCTCTAATGGCCTTTAATGTTTGAACCCATGAGTGGAGGTCTATGAAGGTGCAACATCAGTTAGTACATTGCTAGCTAGTGTGGATGTAGGGGTTCTCCTCCCTATATATATGCACCAAAATCTTCTTGGGAAAGAGTACTAGGACAACTAATATGGAGATCCTAGGTTTAGGATCCATAAGGTAGCTAATTAGATTTTTCCTCATCTCTCTATTGCCCCGCTACTGTAATCTATTCCATCCCGATCGCCAACGTGCACCGGTAACTAAGAGAGTAGGTCTTCAAAACCTCTCACTCTTACACCGGGAGAGGGCAAATAAAGTTTTTCGAAGCACTTCGCATGATTACTCACGGTTTCCATCATGGATCGCCTGCCGTTGAAGTTAGCCGATGCTGCATATTGTCGTTTTTATTGATGACTGCTTCGATCGGGTACTCGACAACATTATCATCAACAACATTGCTCCTCCACTAGCCATGGCCACACCACCTGCAGACATTTGGTTCAGTCATCGCATATGGAGTATCGCTGTCCAGCATTGAGTTGCTACGCTGTATCAGCTAAGTTCGACTATATCAACGAAGCTCGGTTAGACCCGAATAACAGCGGTGCCGATACCTGGCACCGGTCCCACTTAAGGGTATAATTTCATAACCATTCTAATATGGTTTATTTTATTCATTCCAATAATACTTGCTATCTTGTATGCTAGTTTATGAGAAATAACTTACTTTATTTAAGTAGTACTAGAATCATGCCTTTATTAGCTCCGTTATGATTTATATTCGGAATATAACCCAAATGATTAACATTTCAGCAGGAGAGATAAAAAGAGGACACTCCTGTCTATCAAAAATATTTATTAGCTAGGATGCAAACACTTCTGGATTAATATTTAGCTGGCCGCTAAAATTTAGGTGACTAATTTTTAGCCATAGCTAATAATTAGCTCTAAGAGCAACTCCAAGAGATTAGCCAAAAATAGATTTCAATATCCACGATTTAGACATCTTCTAAAACAAAATCTCCTAAAAGAAACATGGAATCTCCAACAGCCGTGGTAAATTTCCTATTTTCATAGTTAAAACTTGCCACGTCATCTACTATTCGTTTTGGTTCCACCAATCAAATCAACTAGATGTTCACCGGAGCCCCGTGAAATCAGGCGAGAGAGCTGATAGCAAGCGTCCCAGGCTTGCTTTTTCTAGCTAGCAGAAAAGACGGAATAGCCTACCGGGTATTTTGGAAACCCAGATAGCATATCTGTTGGAGACTATTTTATATCACAAGTTGTTTAAAATGAGCTCAAAATTAAAAATAGCATCTCTCTTGGAGTTGCTCTAATCTGTTCAAACATGGCCTTCGTTTGTTGTAGTATGTATACTTCATTACTTCTTATCGTACCGAACAATTCCTTGCGTGCATGTATCGACATTCTCTTTGTATGGAAAGAAATCAATGCAAGGAATTATTCCATTTATATATTAAGGCAAACGACAAGGCTGGGATGCACGGCTGAAGGAGCCAAGAATAAAGGGCACGGCCGGCCGGGAGTATATCCCTTGCCTCCTTCGTGCCTGGCTCCGATTAGCACTGACTGTTTTTCCCATTAGCTCTGTGTACTACGTGGAGACATTCACGGATATGCTTTTGGTGCACACGTGAATGAATAAAGCAGCAAATGCCTGCACTGACGTTGTAATCAACATATATAGCCACTGCTATTCTTTTCTTTGGAAGATCATATCCACTAAAATATTCTAGGACTTGATCGATCAGATCGATGTAGCCGCTGCATGCTTCTTTGCTGATCGATCTATATTCCTTGTTTGCAGGGACCGTAATTCCATCGACATGACAGTCATGTATGCTCTTTATATAGTCTTTTCTCCCCTTTTTCAGTTTACTATATATTTTCTAGGAAAGCATGTGTAGAAGATTCATTACTTGGAGTAGTCAGGCTTGTGTTTCGAGCCAAGATGCCGTATGTAGGACCTCAAAGGTATAAAGACATGGGGGCGGGCAAGTCACACTTTCAGCAAAGTGAGTCCTTTTCTAGAGGCAGGGATAACCTGCTGCTGCCGGATTTTGCAAAATATAAGGAGGCCCCACTAATTAAAAATCGGTCAAGGATTTTCAAAAATGAACTTTGGCCTATTTTATAAAAAGATGAAACAACATCTGCAAAATCAATTAGTTTTATTAAATTCTCCTAAAAATATGTTTTAATAGTTAATGAACTCATAGATGTTAACATATTTCTCTAAAAGATTGGTCAAATTTATGTGAGTTAGAACAAACTGAATGTGAACTATAATTTGGAATGATTAAAAATTAGACCTAGTTAGTGAAATTTGACTTATGAAACTAAAACACCTTTGATTTCGAAAAGATGGAAGTACTAACTTGAAATTATTACTAGCTAGAATCAAACTTCTGCTGTAAGGATCATGTGACCATGTCTGTATTAAGTATGATATTGGTGATTTAGATGATAATCCAACCACTAGGACTAACATGCATGTGTGCTAGGATAAATACCCTTCTAATCTAATCCTCTGGAAAGTATGGCAGTAGCGTCCAAATATGCAAATTAATATTGTGGTAGGAGAGCAGGGTGGTCAAATCATCTGAGGTACATAATCTGCTTGTATCAATGTTATAGCTAGGCATGTTATGACAGATCCTAGGGATGAAAGGGAAGAAGTGGCATCGATATTGGCAAAGAAACACAATCAAAATGATGAATTCAGATCGATAAGAGATCACCGGACATTTTACACCTCACCAAAATGAGTGCGCTGGACAAATCATAGTGTCATTTGTGCAGTGGCTGTACTGCATGCACTATTCACTTGAGTAGACAGACTGACGCAACAATGAAGAAGGGGGAGCACCAGACAAAGGAGGCATGACTAGATAATTGGCTGAAAGCAAGGAGTTCACAACCACCTTTAAGGTCCATGGGACAGATAGTTTAGCCAAAAGAGAAGGAGAGTCTCTAGAAAAATAGAAGCATAATTCGGCCATACTTTACCACGTGGCATTACACAATTGCTTGGGATGAACAATCTTGCGTGAGCAAGAGTTCAAGCATCGGATAGTATGATTTTAGCAAGCTGCAATGGCCACTTCAACTATTAATTAATGATCTGATGGTCCAATGGAATTATTTGGAAGTCACAAGACCGTCTAGCCAGTTGCTCTTCGGTATACTTTGTCAAGGGGGTCGTAGTTGGGCTCAACCGACTATATATAAGAGTTCATACTCACTTGGCTGATGTTTTTGGATTGTCCCAAGGATGCTAGAAGCTAGATCAAGTGATTCTATACTCCATCCATCCTATCAAGTGCATATCTATCACATCCAAGGCATGGTAGGAATTAGTGTTCATCTTTGTAAGGGACAGACCTTAGAGCTGGAGGCATTGAGTATTGTAATTTTGATGAGCCAGAGGTGACCTTGCACTGACGTAGACCCTTCATTCTTGGTGTGGAGTGGTAACAACTTGGTGTGCAGGAACGATTATGCCTTTTTCTAGGTAGAGAAGCTCCATAATGAATTGCGCCAGAGTGAGTGGAGGCAGCAAGTAATGGTGGTGAGACTTAGTAGCTACCAGCACTTTCCTTGGTTGTGCAAGCCTTTGTGTCATGATCAACACTATGATTGGAGGAAGGCTTGGTGACCAAGAGGATACCATGGCGGAGCTCCAATGTGAACTAGAGTTGCGGTTTGGCAACTAATACCACATGATCTTCATTTCAGGGAATTTGCTTTCTCTTAACTTGCTCTTTTCTTACCACATTAAGCTTTCATGTTATGTTTTGATTTTGTGTGGCCTTTACCTTTCCTAGATTAGCATAGGCTAGTTAATATATTAGTTCTAGATTGCTAAACTCTTTGTGGGTTGGGTTGGTAGAGTACACTAGAAAAGTCTGTGGTGCACATCATGATAGTTGATAGGATTTCAAGTGTAGATCAAGTTGAGCCAAGCTCAAGCTTTAAGATATGAAATGATGAGAACATCACTCCTTTGGATATGCACAAGACTTCTCAAGTCATGTTATGCAAGGGCCAACTACCAAAGCTCAAGCACGATAATTAAATCTCCAGGTGAGCTCTCATTCATATTTCTCCTTTTTGTGATTATGAGGATAGATGGCTACCTAATGATATTATTATTCATAGGGACTACAAAGATGACCAAGAAGTACTTGGAAAAGCCATATGGAGGTGGAGAAGACCAATATGACTGTCCAAGCCAAGTTGGAGGCCTGATCCATATGAAGTTTGAGGTCACCTCTGACTATAGAAGCAACCTACACTAAATTTTTCAACCAGATTGCACATGGACTATGATTTTGATGTTCTACATCTGCACTAGGAATGCAAGTGGGCTAGCCCACTAACCCACAGATATGCTTGATTTTGTTGTTTGCTCATGGCAACCTGCAAAATTAAGCCTAAATGCGGGATCGTAGGCTAGCCCACTTGCATCCCTATTGTGCACACAGAACTAAGGAGAGAATCTTTCCAGTGGAACAAGTCTATGTCAAAATTCCATATGTCTCAAAAGAAAATCATTGAAACAAGTGGACGTATAGATGTTGTCAAGGTGTTGTGTCATTGTCTTTTGGGTCGTTGAGCCATGTCTTGTGTAGTAGTCCATTAGCGACACGTACATCAGTCGTTAGTAAAACCTAATACCTTATATTTAGCAGCCGCCACTTGAGTTTGGGTTTTGGCTTTTGCTTAGATTAATCTATCATTGAACAGTTTCACTATTCTTGGTTTGTGCGACCCCAACTTCAAGTGCTTAATCTTTTTCAACAAATTGAGTTGTGTTCTTTCTTGTTCTTGCTTGTGTTCCTCAATTCACAGGAAGGGAGCGAGTTAGCCTTCGGTTATCCTGACAATGGACGATTGATAAATAGAGAGGCGTGGTGTGGCGATTGTAGTGTCTGGGTCTTGTTGATCAGAACCTGGATCATGTGTGTCAACTGTCTACCTAACAGAAGTCTGGGCACCCCTGTTCCCATCACCAAATTCAACCCCTCTCCCTCTTAGAGCTATGCGACTTGCACTTGCTCTCAAGTGTCTCTACACATCGTGGTTGGTTGCACGATGCTTGTTTGCGTCTCTGCAGTAGCCAGTCGATCAAGACTTTGAGTTTTGACCATATGGACTCAAATCTCTCTTGGTGAATCTGCACAAAATAAGGTTTGGTAGACTATCATTCCCTTTGATTATAAGACACTCCTAATATTATCCAAAATTGATTTTGAAGGATAGTTTGCGATCTAAAATGCTCCCCATCCTAGTTAGAGGCGGTTTCTTACACGGACCGTCTTTGTAGAAAATTAGAGCTGTCTGTAAAAAGATATGTATAGTAGTGAAAATGCAATTTAAGATGGGAAACAATTCAAATTTTCTTAAATTTATATAAAATAATATCAATATTTATGTCTCTAAATAGATTTACTATGAAAATATACTTCATGATTAATCTAACGGTATTTATTCAGTATCATAAATGCCAGTTTTTTTATAGTTGGTTGAACTTAAATTGTTGACACCTCAAAAACCGAAAATTATTTCTTTTTAGAACAGATGAAGTAGCGTTCTATTAGCAGAAATGAATAAGTAATTGGTGATCACCAGAACTTATGATTAGAGTGTACTCGACTACAGGTCGCTCGAGGTGCCAGAAAAAGAAGAGGGCGGCCCGGGCCTACGGCCTCTTTGGCAATGCAATGTAGGTCAGCCAAGTTGAAAAGCTGAATGGGGTGGCCCAGTAGTGGCTTAGCCTTGGCAGGAGAAAACTGACAATTTCCTGTGTTCTGAATGCCCAATTGTGTCGCTGCACCGGGGCCCGGGGGGCCTTGTGATAGCTTGGAAAACCAAACTGGCAGAACCCGAATCGAACTGACGAAACTACTAGTAGCTTGCTGCAAGTGCAAGCTGATTAGCTGAAGAAGAGTTGGTTGCCCAGTGTTCCGGATGTAAACGAACTTGCACCGTTTACTTTCCAATATGAATTTTAAATTGCAATACCAACTTTTAGCAAACTATGGCTTCCATAGAAAATGTGGCGAAAAAATTGAAGCTACACTTGTGGCAAAGTTTGGTACTAATAAGTTTATGGTGTGTGGGATAGAGGGATAAGAAAGTATGGCGTATCATAGTTATAGCAATTAACTAAATCAGCCGTCGAAAAAAACTATATCATAACTATCTTTAGTGTGGCAAGTTTTGATCACAGACCATGGGCTCTAAAAGCGAGACGTCATTTATTTTTTTAGATAATGGAATATAAGTATCCCAACCTCCACATTAGGGTGATGCACAAGCCATGAGACGCCATTCATGAGAGACGAAAAAGACAGGCATCTCTGGTTTTCTAGGGTACGGTACCATAAGAAAGGATAAAGGATTATTTGCGCCTTCATGTCTTTCTGTAACTGACACCTGAGCTGCTGCTGAAGTTAATGAAAATCAATTGGCGGGATGTTAAGATAGCCGAAGGTGATGAGACTGTTGTGCTGACGAAACAACTAATTCACTGCATTTTTTTTTTCAAAAATGAAAGTTCTATTAATTTCACGAATGTTACATAAAGGTGATACAACATCTTGAAGTCTTTCCGGCCTCTGCCTGAAAGGCAGACAGCCCCAAAGAGAAAACGAAAAACATCGCTAGGGCACCCTATTGGTTATCAATGCCTCCCTTGCTCCCTGCCCACCTGCGCAAAAAACTGAGAAGCCGCTACAACCACTCATTCGCTGCATTGTTGCCCAAGGTAATTAACTAATATTGACTGTGTTATCGCCTGAATTCTTGTCGTCAAAGATGAATCAACAAGGGGTGAATGTGTATCCTTTTACTGTTGCCGGTCACTGACTGTGGATGTTTCCGTGGATTTTGTTGTTAGCGTAGCCATGGTAACCCGGAGATAAAAGAAGGAGAATCAGATTCAGTTCGTTGCCCTAAAGGGGGAAAAAAAACAGGACCTGATCAATAACCGGATGTGCAAAAACCAAATCTTGCTTGAAGTGAAACACTATTAAATCTTGATATATTAACAAACACACGTGCTCAAGGCACGAAGCGGCCACGATTTGGCTAATGCGCATTGATTAATTTTTGCATCCTAAAACGGAGAGGGCAATTAGTTGCTTAACAAGTTTTCATAGTGTTTGCTTGGGCTGACTACAGGGTGCCCAATCACCAAAGAGCCCTTTGGTTGGGCTGACCAAAGATATGACTTTGCTTGCACTGGGCTGAGAGTGTGTCTGGATGCAGCCCTGGGCCAATTTTTCCCAGACAATTTGCAGCCTGTAGTCTACTTAGAAATCATTTGCTTGAAGCCCTAGGCACTTAGGCAGCAGGTCAGCAGTCTGAACCAGGCAGATGTTTCTTCTACCAGGCCACCAAAATTGACTACCTGGTCAGCAGTCGGGCTCTAATCACCATGACTCTCTAGGGCGCCATGGCTCTCCTTTCCCAGACAGTAAGTTTCAACCAAACAATCACTCTTACGGATGCCTAGCCAGACAAAAATTGATTGCACTTACATGATGCAGCATCTTTCTCCAAGCAAATGAATCAGGGTTGCAACCAAACATACCCTGAATACCCGAATGATTCGTCCCCCCTAGTTTCACCTTCGCGTACTGGGCTTCTTGTGCTGAAAGGGGGGTGGAGGTTACCTTGGACGACCTTCATTGATTTGTTTGGCTTGGAATTCAGCATTTTTTTTTTGTGAAAACGCAGGAGAGCTGCGCTTCATTGTATTAGAGAAGGGCTTGGAATTCAGCATTGTTCTCTTGAACACTTCCAATAGCTTGTTGCAGGCGCAGGTGAATAATATTGGCTTGTAAGAATAGTCCTGAATGCATGGCGTTTTGTAATTGGCACTTGTTTCCTTAATCTGCTGCATGCACGTTTAATTGCATGTGGCTAAGGGTAGTCCTAACCTACAAACTAGCATAGTTTTTATGTTTATTAATTAAGGTGCCAACTAAGTAAAATAGTGAAGTGACACTATATAATTAATGAAGAGAGATGAGAAAATGGTTTATTTCTTAGGCCCTCTTTAGTATGACTTCTAGAGGGGCTCCACCTGTGGCTTATGTGTCATTTTGGGGAAGCCCTACCAAACACTCACAAGTAAAACAGCCTCTGAGGCTAAAACCATGTAAAAAGTGATGAATCCCAAACCATTTTAGCCTATATAGAAGCTAAAGCCACAAAAATGTGGCTTTACTGGCTTCACCATTTTTAGAGAAGTCAAAGCCTGCCAAAGAGAACCTTAGATAAGAAATCATGTTCACAGCAGAATCAAAAGATATAAAGAGATGTGTAGATACAATAGGAAAGAAAAGACACATGATTGGATAAAAAAATATTTTGAAGAAATCATCCGATATAAATATGATTTCTATGTATAGTGTCTACATGACCGACAAGAATATAAATTACCTTAAAGTTTTTGAGTTAGGACTGTCCTAACCAAATGAAGTGAGTATAAAAAGGACAACTAATTAGATGACTTAACAAGGGGCGTCCAAGTTTTCTTCTCCATAAATATCACCTGTCTAAGATTTTTATTATAATTAAAATCTTTTTAGACAGAAGGTGTACAAAGAAATATCATCACAGTTGCCTATATCAGAGGTACATACACTTCGATCAGATTGTCAACATATGAAGTACATGCCTAGAAAATCTTATTACACAGCACAAGCATGATGGAATAATGAGGAATGTCATTTGAATTACCCATTCATCAGCTACAAGCAAAACCTCCAGAACACTGAAAAGGAAACTCTCAAGAGGACGATGCATTCACATAATAATATACATCGATGTGGAGAGAGAGAGAGAGATGATCGGAGAACAACACACATTAGTACACACACTGACATAAGCTCTGGACTTAACAATCTACTCATCAAATGTTCGTGCTTCCTAGCACATAACTTGAATCATAATACGCAGAAGGCTAGCTGATTAAGTTGATCTCGAAACCTGGGAAAAAGGAAAACAGATTTATTTTAGTCAGATAACGTTGTAAATAAAGTCATAATAACTGACAGCATAATACTACTACTCATGCAGCATCTGCTGGTTCACCTACCAGGTAGTAGCATTCCCCCATCTGCAAGCTCTTCATGAGGACGCCGTTCTCGTTCACCGGTAGGATCTCGCCGGAGGAATGAACCAGCATCGCATCACGCCCGAACGTGCCAGCCAAGTCCAGCAATGCGCCACCTCCTGGCACCTCGTACACCACACCGTTGATGAACACCTGGATAGACGCCGTCGCCGTCGTCGTCGTCCCTGCAAATAAATTGTCATCCAGCCATTAACCCCATAATCACAGATCAGCCTACAGATGATCATCAATTACTCTATACGAGTAAGAGTATATATATAATGCAATATATATCTATGAGATTCCACATGCAATGGCAGCAATGCACAACCCTGTTAATAAGAACACTCACCAGTTGGCTGGTAGCTCAGCTGGGAGGAGTCGTTATCCGTGTAGCCGCAACGGTGCTGGTCGCCGCCGCGCGACATGAGCCCCATTTGCCGGGAGATGGCGAAGAGGTCGTCCCCGCCGTCGATTTCGTCGCTAAAGAAGTGGGGCGACGACGCGACCGCAGGCGGCATCGGCGCAACCGCGGCCATGCCGGCGGTGCGTGCTTGGCTCTGCCCGTGCATGGCGAAGAGAGAGACGCTGTCGTTGAAGTCGTGCCCGTGGAGGTTGCCGGCGACGGCTGCGGTGGCAGTCGTTGGCAGCTGGGGAGCCGCGCCGCAGGCCTGCTGGAGCTGGCGGGCGCGGCGGCGGGACCTGGAGCGGCGGTTCTGGAACCAGTAGAAGACGTTGGCGTCACGGACGGCGCCGAAGCGCTCGAGGAGGCGGCGGATGCGCGCCGTCTCGTCTTTGGCCGGGTTCACCATGCCGCTGTTGAAGATGGACTCCAGGATCAGGATCTGCTCCGGCTTGGGCGCCCACCGCGACCTCGCCGTCGTTGGCTCGCCGCCCTCGCCGCCGCGGTGGTGGGCTTGTGCTTGGCCGAGGTGGGAGTCCATGGCGGGGGTCTTGGAGATCGGAGAGGAACAGGGTAGCTAGCCTGGAAACGGTCAAAGCTAGCGTGCTAGGATGAGACAGCGTTGTGGAAAGGGACGCATGAATAGAAGAGAAGCCAAGAGAAGACCGACACAGGGCAAACCTGGAGTGGAGGCATAATTGAGAGGGGTCTGGGTCTCTCCCTACTTATAGGGCTCCGTGTGTGCGGAGAGAGAGAGAGAGAGTTCTTGTCTTTCGTTGGCTAGCTAGCTAATATGAGAATCGGATCATTTAGCAAGCAAACAGCGCATGCAGTGATTATGCTTTATATTGTCATGTTCTGTGAAGGGGTGGTTGTACATTTTGGGTGCCGCTAGTTTGTTTGAACTTGCATAATTGTAGAGGTTGTTTGGCATGCATGTCTCGTCCTCAAGTGCTCCTTCGGATCCTTCGGAGGAGCCACAAATTGCAGCTCCTCTAGACCCTAATATGGCTCCGGCTACTAACTACCACAAAACGATTCCTCATCCTAAAATGTTTGGTACAACTTCTTTGCAGAAGCTGATGCCAGAACTAGAGGTGGAGCCGTGCCAAATAAGTCCTTACACTTATAGAGCTCGTCTTCCCCAACCAATTCAGTTAATATATATGCAGTAACTTGCCTTGCAAAAGCGATGTTTGTTGGCAATAGAAATTGGTACATATCTAGAAAAGTCAAAATGACTTACTATTAAGAATGGAGGGAGTATGTTTCTAAGCCATACATTTGTACCACTGCAGTCCCCGATAAAAGCCACCTTATGAAAATCAAGGGAGAAGGTCTCCCGTCATGATCATCAACAGATAGGTAGTACTTGGTATTCCAGCAACTAACTTCTTGTCAACTTTAATCTGATACTAGAACCACAAATTTTTATCGATACTCAAAGGAAGTCACAAAACTCTCGATTTTTAACTGTAATAACACATGAATAGTATGTAAATTAAAGTTATGATATAATTACGAGATAATATTTCTATGCTTTGCATCTGCATTTTAATTCCATACAGACTTCATAGGATATTGCCAACATTAACTAATATTTTTGGATGTCACGATTCTCATAAAATAAATTATAGTTCAAAAATGTAATAGAAAGTGTAAAACATAAATAGACATTAATATTCCCATTCTAGTTTAGCATGCACATTTGATAGTTTTTTCTCCTATTACAACATACACACATATTTGCCATATAATATAAACCTATTATTAAAGAGCAAAGTTATGTTTTCTTTATGTTTTTTACTTCTTAAAGTGCTCTCACATCTCTCCTAATTTGTATTTCACTCGGACCCATGATCCATCTTCATACGAGTCATAATCACACGTGTTTTTGCGTGTTGCAATGATACGACCTCTGATTCCAGTATATATTGAAACTGATGATATGAATATTACAAAAATCTCTGAGCCACTAGTCGTTCATAAGACTGCAATAAGGTTTATATTCCGTCACAACGAATGGGCACATTTGCTGATATTATATCACCCTTGCCCCAGACAAAGTTAAAACACAAAGAATTAGTTGCAATCATCAACACTAACAATAGCTTTGTCCATTGGTACGAGACACTAGAACGTGTGCTCGTGTCTTGATGGTGCCTACATATACCACTTTATCTTGCAGAAATTGGATCGTATCGTCCATATACAAATGATCACTATCCTGGTTAGCAAGTATTGCCTTTTGGAACTAATTAACATTTTTTTCGTATGTTGGGATGGTATAGAATTAGCACGCCACAACAAGAATACCAGTTTCGCTATTCATAACTTACTATCTGTTTTTGTGCGCACAACTATAACAGTAACTAGCATTTGCTGTTTAGTTGACTCCAACTTTGACCGTGTCAAAGATGTGACATAAGCAAAATTGAACAAAGCTATATTTGTGTCACCTTTAAAATGGACAGGCCACAATTAAAATAATAACTACAGTTAAGAATAGGAGATTATTTATATATATATATATATATATATATATATATATATATATATATATATATATATATATATATATATATATATATATATATATAGGGAGAGTATACTCTATAGCTAGCTACAAAATAAGTTATTCTGTAGCCACCTTCATTTACGATAATTTTATATACTAATTTACGATAATATTAGTACATATTTACGATAGTTGGGTTACTATAACACATGGGGATATTTACCATAATGTTATAGTAAATCACATAGTAAGGAGTTACTGTAATCTCGTAAATTAACATAGTAATTATCGTAACTCAAAGTGGCTACAGAATAAGTTATTATGTAGCCAGCTGCACGGTAGTAGTTCTATATATATATATATATATATATTTGATGTTGAAAAGTATAAACCAAAAGCATATATGTATTACTATATGCTAGCCGACCTCGTACAGATCATAGGAATGAAGACCTCATTTGACGTGTAAAGTGAACCGGGCGGCCGGGAGTAGTACTGGGAGCCGAGGAGCGAACATGTGGGACCATAAAATTTTGCAGCAGGATCAAATGACCTCTCTTTGGGGAGCTGATGGGTGGCCTAGGGTTTCTTATGTTGTTGGGCCGGGACAGGTGGGCACTTCGTGTGGAAAGTGAAGGACAGGCTTCCGTTTCTTTTGTTTATTTATAGTTTGATAGACTAGAATATAAATGCATGTGCAGGTTCGGACGTATGCTAAATTTAATATATCTCCATTGAATTATTTATATGTTGGCTGATATATATAGGCTCCCATAATAAGAAAATATGTATATGGTAGGTGCTGTACTTACCACTGATGACTCACACACAGGATACATGCATACATATGTGCTCATTAATTAGCTTGGTTTGACAGGTCGGTGTGTCGTCTTGTGTGCTTCTTCCCTCCTGATTCCTGTGCTCCCTGATGCATGAACCTGTCTAGCTATGTGCTGCCAACAGCAAGCGTGAGAATATGGAAATAGTGTCCTAGTGAGGCGTGAGTGTCCAGACAAGACCCCAGGAATGTTTTGTTGACACGATGTACTACACATTATGAGCATATATCATTCGAGGCCGTGTTTAGATCGGCTGAATTGGGAGACGCTGATTTTGCATAGTACAAGATTCTGTACTGTAGCATTTCGTTTGTATTTGTAAATTTTTGTCCAAACATTGATTAATTAGGCTCAAAATGTTCGTCTCGTAAAGTACAACAAAACTGTGCAATTAGTTTTTTTATTTCATCTATATTTAGTATTCCATGCATATACCGATATTTTGATGTGATGAGGAATTTTCTTTTTGCATAGTGGAATTTAGGGTGAAATTTGGTATCTAAACAGGCCCCAACAATCTTCTTATGCTTTAGCTAGAGATGAAATCGAATCGGATACAGATGGATACCAGTGATCCTGCAGTATGTTCTATATTCCGTATTTATCTCATATTTTTTTTCTCGGATCTTAAAACTGGATAAGGATCATTCGGATATTGATATCTATCTCATATACATATCAGAAAATTGATTTTGAGTATTTGGATTCAAATAAAGTCGAATATTGAATGTTCGGATTTATACACGGATTATCCATAGTGTTTTGACTCTGGTATCAGAAAATATCCGTCCCATTTTCATCCCTAGCTTCAGCCATATCCTGGCAAGGCCGGCCACGGCGGCATCCGCTCGCACTGCCAAGGGGAGACGATCCGCGTATGTAGCAAGCCACCAGCAGGGCGGACGCTACATCCATACGCGCCACAGCCAGGGGAGAGGAAGAGGAAATGAAGCCGGGAGATGGCGAGGCATAGCTAGCCTCTAGCAGTGCCGGACGCCACATACCACACGCGCCACTGCTGGGGGAGAGGAAGGGGCGATGAAGCCGGGAGACAGCGAGGCATGATGCTGTGCAGAGGGATCGTCGTCCTGCTGAGACTAGTTATTCGGAACATGAATGTATGTTTTCTTAATATTATACAAGAATAGAAAATTTTCCAAAGCATTGTACTCAAAATGCATTGGACATTTGTCTCCTTCCAAGAAAGAGCTAGCTGGTAGCTTTCGGCGTAGCCATATAGGGGGTCTCCACACATACTCACACTGTCCTAGAAAAAAAAAGTCATTATAGATACGTGCAAGCCAAACTTTCTCAATTTTAATCAGATTTATAGAAAATATGCGCATCATTTATATGTTCAAATAATTTTATTATGAAAGTATATTCAAAGACCTATCTAATGATACTAATTATGTAGTATAAATATTAATATTCTTTTATGTATAATTAGTCATATATAGTTAAAAAAGTTGATTTTTCAGAACGTGAAAACGACTTCTATTTTAGGAAGAGGAGTATATTATCAAAGATACTGTAAACGCATTGATGCTTGGAAGCACGCTGCTGTTTCTGCACATTCGTCTGTCACTTGTACAACCCTTATCTGCGCACATGCATCATCGTAGATCATGCATGCATGCGGTCGCCGCAGCGCGAAAAATTCACTGTATACATAGCTAGCTAGCTGTACCACCTGGCAGCTACAAAGGTCGTAGGTTTTTCAGATCGTGTACAGTGCTTCTGAGCTTTTTATAGACGGCCTCGTTTAGACGTCTGATTCGGGTACCAGATTGCTACAGTACGCAATAAATACGTACTGTAGTAATTTTGTTTTTATGTGGTAAAAATTGTCTAATTTTAGACTAATTAGGCTCGAAATGTTCGTCTCGCAAAGTACAACAAAACTGTACAATTAGTTTTTGATTTCATCTACATTTAGTACTCCATACATATACCGACATTTCGATGTGATGGAGAATCTTCTTTTTGTATAGTGAAATTTAGAGGTGAATTTGGGTATCTAAACAAGGCCATATATACGTGCATATGCATACAAGTGCAAGCCAGCCCAGAAAACCATTAGGATTTAATTCCCTCCAGAATTCAGAATTTGACACTATGCAAAAAGAAGATTCCCATCACATCAAATGTCGGCACATGCATGGAGTACTAAATGTAGATGAAATCAAAAACTAATTACACAGTTTTGTTGTGCTTTGCGAGATGAACGTTTTGAGTCTAATTAGTCAATGTTTGGATAATTTTTACCAAATACAAACGAAATGCTACAGTACATTATAGTATAAAAATGCCAACTTTGGATGTCCAAAGTTGGGAACTAAACGAGGCCTAGAGTGATGTTCGTGGACATGTATGGCGACTCTGCGTATTGCCGACATCCAGCTGAAAGCAGCCTCGACGGTTGGCCTAAGGATCGGCCGCTTTTGTACCCTTCTGCAGTTCTGCTAGCATTATTTGCGTACGATGACACAAATGTACATGTTTCCATCAGATGGGCTGACACCCTGACACGTTTCTGATCGACGCATGTATCGTCCTCAGATTGAAAGGACGTGACACCACAAGCATGAATGATCCATTGCATGCATGCACGGATCTAATAGGAGTACGCAGGCACGTGTGTGACAGTGCACGCGTGAGCTAGCTAGGGCCGGAAAAATAAAGCAATACGCTGACGTGTGGCTCGATCTGTCCATCTCCTGCTTGCGGTTGATCAGCTGCATGCATGCCGCTAGATTCCCGTCCATGCATGACCGTGCTTGTGGAATCGATCTCGACAAGGGACGTCGGTCCAAGACGAATCACGATACCCCAGCCCCACCCAGGAACATATATACATATGCATGCATATTCCGATCGAAAAGATATATACACTATTGGAAAATAGGCATGCACTCAAAATGCGTTCATGTCTCGTTAAATTCGAGGCGGTATATTTGACATAACCATGCATACAATTTTTAACTCTTTAACTTATTACCACGGATATAGTTTAAAGTGAAAGATAAACTGCAATGATATATATGACAATCGGTTTGATTTAGCTACAAGTTTGAGATGCAGTAGTTAAGAAAGGATCACACGGGTTCGAACCCTGTTGCTGGACGCGCATGAAAAAACTTGTGACTTAGGACGTGCAACAATGAATAGTTGTTGGTCCTATCCTAGATTTTTCTGCTATTGTTTTATTTGCAAATTCTAGAAAACCATTTATCTAAACATGGTCATTCACTTCTCTACAAACCTTGGCTAGTGAAACAAAACCTTATTGCATATACCTTTGCCATCGGGCTTTAGGTTTCATCTCCATCCATCATCTTCCTCATCATGTTGAGCACTTCACCTCTATGGTCCTTGCCATCTTCTCTCATGGCTCCATTTATGGCTCAACTCCTCTTATGGACTAAACACCTGATTATCTCATGAAAACATTAATTAATCCACCCAATGTTATTACTCAATGACCAAAACCTAATGGTACTTTCACTTTGGTGGTTTGGCCAAAAGCTCTCCATAATGAAAATGGTAGGGAGAGGTCTAGGTGATGGCACGCGGACACCCACTTGCACGTGGGAAATGAGGGCTCGTTGACTATCCACAGAGTTACCCAACAAAGAGATTGGCCTTTGCGAGTGGCTCCAACGAGGACTAATGGAAAGCACGAGCTTTTCGATACCATAGTAAAAAGGATGATTGTGTAGGAGTTTGCACTCTCTATGTCAATTTATGTTTTCACATTTATTTTGCATTTCTCAGAGTGTGTGCATGTTGACACTTAATGTGGCAAACAGATAAATCCGCAAGCAGACGGATGCCAATGTTGCCTTAAGGTATCTAATTTCCATGGAGAGCATGAAGTGAACTAGTTAAGAATTAACATTGTCCAAGGATAGAGCAAGGGTAGATGATAAAAGCTAGAGAGGATATTTGAGGTTTCTGTGATACTAAGGCAAGATTATATCACAGTCGTTTACTTTGGGACACAACCACAACACAAACCAAGATTGATGCAGAAGTAATGTGACAAGCCCTAAACTTTATAATTAGAACTATCAGGGTGCGTGGAATATAAAGGATGGACAGGGTTGTCACCACCTACCAACTACCACAATCTATCCAGAGGCCTCGCTGTATCCCGAGGTAAGCTATAGTCTAAACACCATGTTTACACTATAGACTTACTACTCTAATCTAGCAAGAACTAGAGCACCCCATAAAGAACGGTGAATCGGTAAACAACAACGATATGAATCAACACTTAAGTAATGCAAAGGATCAGAAATACCATAGAAGATCCCAGACTTCACTCGAACAAGAGCTTCATCTGCTGAAGAACAAATGGGAGAGGGTGTCGATAGGCCTGGCTCCTCTCCATGCTTGTCCTTACACTCTCCCTATATTCTACTTCTAAAGTGGTTTGGCTTCACCTAGAGAGCTCCTCCTTGCTTTATATGATTATCCCTTCTTAGATTGGTGGATATGTTGAGAGATGATCTTCAAGTGGCGCCGACCCCTATATTGACAACACCATGGAGTGGATGGGGTACTTGTAGGAAGAGGTGGATGTCGGTTGATCTCCTAGTGTGGTGTAATAGCCCCAAAGTGGGCCAAATTCGCTGAATGGGCCGTGTACTATAGCAGGGACAGTGGACCGACACTGTTGCTGGAAGGTACTGTACATCCAGACTTCAGGGATGTAGTGGCTAGGTAATGTAGGCGAAACAATGTAGCAGCTCATTACTGTTCACCAAATCGGGCCCGACCAAATTCGGTTTACTGTAGCTCGGGTACTGTTCATCGGGTACTATAGCATCATGAAACATTGTGTAACCAGGAGTTTAGTACCATACCATGAATCCAGAGGCTACCCAACCAGCTTAAATATCAGGGCCAGAGACGCGTAGTAACCTTCAGTTAACCATTTTGAGCGAAGCGAGGACGAAAGCTCAAGCGGGTTGCTACGCAGGTGGGACCACTCCTCGGTAGAGTGGGCCTGGGCCGTGTATGCCGGGACTAGATGTTACATTTGGTATCAGAGCCGACTCTCGCGGTTTCACGGGCACGTAGGGATCAGTTGTTCGGGCATGATGTGTGCATGCGCATGGGCCCATCGTGAACACGGCATGGCATGACACATGCGCCGGCACGGGAACACACAAACGTGGCCAAGAGAGGAGGATCCTGGATTAAGTATCCCGAAAGGGTAAGCCAGTCTGGCATTCGACGGGGACGTCGAATCCTTAGGAGGGGTGATTGTAACAGCCCCAAAGTGGGCCAAATTCACGGAACGGGCCGTTGGTACTGTAGCGGGGGGCAATGGGTCGGCACTGTTGATGGAAGGTACTGTACATCCGGACTCTAGATACTGTAGAAGCCCGGTACTGTAGATGGAACACTGTAGAAGATAGTTACTGTTCACCGAATCGGGCCAGGCTAAGTTCGGGTCACTATAGCTCGGTTACTGTTCACCAGGTACTGTAGCAATGAAAAACCCTGTGCACTAGAAGTTTAGTACCATACCGTGAATTCTAAGGCCGTCCAACCAACTTATTAAATCCCAGGGCCAGGGACGCGTAGTAACCATCGGTTAACCGTTTTGAGCGAAGTGAGGACGAAAGCTCATGCGGGTTGCTACGCAGGTGAGACCACTCCTTGGTAGAGTGGACTTGGACTGTGTATGTGTTGACACTTACTAACACCACTTAAATACTAGGTTGTCATCTCCAGCATGGTGCCAGAGTGTACATAGGTATTTATAAATGTAAAGGGCTCTTTAGAAGATAATCTATTCTATCCGCAAGCGCACAGATAAAATACCTCATTGTAGCATTTCACCAGGAAAAGTATTCCGGGTATCGTTATTTATATTTTGCTTAAGAGAACGGTGAAAGCAGGTGTAGAATGACATAGACTAGAGATCAACTTTGCTAAACATGATTACTAATGAGAAACTCGTCACACAGTCACTTGCTTTGGCAGGGGTAAGCCATAAATAAAGATAATGAATTATAAGCTCATGGGTAAATAACACAGCGATTAGAAATAGACTACTCCATATTGATATAAGGTGACGTCGGATTAGCTAGAGAATGGATTCTAAGTATCTACTATCTACTAAGTCACAATCTACTCTAAACATTCTACAAGATCATATATAGCATAAAAGACTCTTTATTTATGTATAAGGAACATTGCTAAAGTAAATCAGAACATAGTAAGACTTACTCCGCAATACAAATTCTGCCTGTCCTATCAACGGAGGGTGGACTATATAAGAATCAACAAAGCTGTCACTATCGCGAACTACCACACAACCCGGCCAATAGGATACATTTGCAGGTAAATAATATCTAAGCACCACGCCCACATATGATCTACCACTTAACTCCCTCGAGGTAAGAGCTAAGCGCTTTGCAAACTCATACATAAACTCATTATCAATCATAACTATATCAATTATAGAACTAGAGTAAACTAAGAACATAATAAACAGAGACATAATGCAATTAGAATAAAGTAGTAGAGAATGATATGAAATAATACCAATCTTTATTGATGAAGATCCGAAATCCAGAGCTTGAATGCTCTACTTCTCTAATTCTATCTAATCAAACCTATAAGACTTGAAGAACAATGGAGTAGCTACTTCTAATTCTCTGCGGGAGAGAACTTCCTAAACCCTAACTTTTCTGGCTTCCTCTGATAATGATTTCTCCTCCCCCTGGGGTGGTGGTGCCTTGCTTATATAGCCCTTTCAAATGAATCTGGACCGTCGGATCAAACCGACTTAGAACGGACGGTTTTCCTTGATCTAGAGAGGCGGTGGAGCATAATCTGCGAGGCAGAAGCTGATTGGCCCGAGGGGCAGGGCGGGCGCCCTAGGGCACAGGGCGGGCGCCCTGTGTCCTGGCCCGTTACGGCTCCCGTTCGTTCCCGTGGCTTCTGGAGTCTTCTAGATGTAAGATAATTGCGTGCCAAGTAATTTTCCCGTCATTAACCCGACATGTGGACCTCTTTTCCATATTATTTGATAACTCCCTGCAGAAATAGATAAACACCAAAACTCGTGGAATTCTGTCAGATAAAACCCTAATTCTAGATGTTTGGTGCATATTGATCCTTTTCCATGTTTAGTTGACAATTATATTTGATACTTAAGGACCGTCAACAAACTCCCCCAAGCTTAACCTTTGCTCGTCCCTGAGCAAACAGACAAACTCAGATGGATCAGGAGTTGCTTCGATGTTTACTTTTCTGTCAGGCACACATACTTTCATATAAAATTCTCCCAGATTAGAGTGAAGTGTTCATAGGGCTTAGTACCTGCACTTAAATCTTGAGTAATCGAAAAGACAAAGTAATTAAGTCAAGCACTATTCCTCCTGTCTATACTTCACCTTATTCTGGAGTTTTGCATAAGTTTTCAAAAAAATAAAGCTCAGAGTTCCTAGACATGATTCTCTCAAGTCTCTCTATATGTGGTATTTGTGGATCCTTACCAAAGAGATCACTTTCTTATGACTGATGAAATATTTATGTGGAGCTCATAAGAGTGAAAAATGGTTCATATATTGTCTAATCGAGCCATGGATCCAAAGGAACTCAGCATATAATTAAATCAAGATGTGCATGTGTGGTGGAATAAATGATAATTACGGTGATAATGTATAAATAATAAACTTACTTCTCATTGCTCCTCATATTGCTATCTCTCCTCCTTCTTGATCTTTGCTTTTAAGAACATGGGCTATCTTCTTTTTTTTTTCTTAGGTGGGTATCTTTGTACCCCTAATTCTACTGTCGGACACTTGTCCATTTTTACCTCTCGTCTCACGCTTTTTCTTTTTCTTTCGAGGTTCCGAGCACTTGCTCCTTTTTATTTCCTCGTTTTTTTTCTGAGGTTCCGGGCACTTGCCCCTTTTTATTTCCTCATATATAAATTTTTGCATAACCCATGCCTCTTCTGCATCGAATCTTTTTGAAGAGAGAAAATAACAATACTTGGGACAACAAGTAGTAACAATATTTTTAACAGGGTTTTGATGAATGGTGATGAATGGTGTAATAGATGTGTGCAAGTGAATATCTTGATTTAACCACATGAAAAGCTCCTAAGGGTCTACACAGCTCGATCAAACTCAATGTGGCGAGTGAGTAGTAAAAGATATAGCAATTATAGCAAGTATGGCTGTGGTAGGAATTTTTTCCAATCATGCTAGGAACTCATCATGTGATTTTATAAATTTTCAAAATAAATCTCCAGAACTTAGTGTAGTAGAAACAAGATAAACAACAGCTCAAAACTTTATATCACGTCTTTCTTTTACCTAGACTTTAGTTTTAGGTTCATGCTTCCCACAGAATAAAGATTTATTAGTTTTAGCAATTCATGGGAGAACTTAATATGAATGTTAGGTACTTGAAAGTAAGCAAACATAGCAACTATTCATCATTTCCATCAAACATCTTTTTGGTCTTTTTATTTTTCTAGAGATGAAAACTTAGCAGATAAATTAAAGCACACTTATCTACACACTCTTTTTATTTTATTTTATTTTCATGTTTTATGGAAAGCAATGAATTAAATTAAAGCAAGAAAGAAAGTATTTATAGGGATTTTTTTTAATATGAAATACTAAAGCAGAAAATAAATAACAAAAACAACTAACAACTTACTTGGTAAAATGGGGAGGAAACTCCCCCAAGCTAGATGTTGGCGACGTCTTTATTCAATGTTGAAGAAACTCATCATGCTGGCAATGTTATTTTCTATCGTAGCCGTATCCTCCCTTAGGCCTTGTATCTGGGCAGCTTGCTCTTGGTTCCACTTCTCTTGGGCTTCCCAGCGGCGCATTTGTTCCGCTTGTTGATTCTGGATGTTGAGCAGGGCGTTGTCGGTGCGGTTGTGGAATGCACGGGTATCATAGTAATAATCACCCGTGAACACATAGGTGGCGTCGGAGTAGCGTCCTGCATCAAAGTGGGGCTGGGTCCTGGAGGTTGAGGCTCCATAGGGATCAGCAGAAAATCTGCCTGTAGTGTATGGTGGGTTAGCCCACTGATGGTCTTGGCCCTCCGGCCATTCCTCCGGTGTTGGTTCAGGCGGCTGCGTGGATTGAACCCATGGGTCCCTAAGGACTCGGGGGTTGTAATCACGATAGTGAAGATGTGCTGCTTCCTCCGGTCCAGGATCAGCTCCAGACCAGTCGTGTCTTTGATGAGTGGTAATCCTTTCGGATGCCACGCGTTGTGGTACACGCTGGTTCACTGGCTCTGCTGCAACATCAATCAAATAATTTTGTACGGCATAGAGGCCAAGGCTCGGGTTAGGTAACCGAACCTTGACATCATTGTCGTACAACATATACATAATTCCAATTTCCCTTTTTAACATCCTCGCCTGCCAGAATGTGTCATAGCCATGATATGTTCTTGATTCATCAATAAATTCAAGAGATGAATTTTCCAATAAGTTAAGATTTGTGGCAAGGCGAGTCAACTGGACCTTGAAGAGTGGGGATAGCAAGCCAATGGGAGACTAAAAGCATGACGGGTGAAACGGCGGTTTTGTTAATGGCAGCATAGAGAAGCTGCAAATCTCCAATCCTAACCTTCCTAATGTCATCACGAAAGAACAAATTATACCCGAGCCATTTGTGGAACATCCTTAGAGTCGGATGCTCCATGTCACTGGTTCGGGGCTGGTTGAAAGACAGATCTCGAGAGATTTCTCTTCAAAACTGGTTCCGATCAAAATTTGGTAAACCGGTATCAATGTCTAAAAGACATCTTGGAGAGAAACCAAGATGGTCACTTAGTTCTCTCCAAGACAACATGATGTCTTGTTTGAACATCTGGAAAACAATGCCCCCTTCACAAATTTGCAAAGTGCACAAAAACTCAATGGTGAGGAGATGAGAACCCAGTTCTGTGATATCCCAAAAATTAGTCCACTCCAGCATGCGAAAGATAAGATCAAACTCGGTGCCCATCCCCGTTTCTAGTAAAAGTAGTGGATCAAGAGTGGGGGTATGGATGAAGTACCTACCTTTTAACTGCTGGTAGATGTCTTTCTCTCTACGGCTCTTGAGATCAAGGTCTCCTGGCTTGAGGAGCACTTTGATCCTAGGAGCGGAGGAGGATGATGGAGCTTGCTGGGGTGCCGGATCGACGCTCATTTCCGAGTGGCGGGAGGAGTGTCGGGACGAACTCCTTGTCCCGATATTCTTGATGGCCTTGCTAGCCTTCTTGATCTTCCTCAACATCCTGTAAAAAGAAAGAGTAGACACCAACACAACTAGTGGAGAATATGTTAGAAAAATGTCAGCGGTTAGCCGTCCAAAAGTCAGTCGTCCGGGGGTTAATCGTTCAAGACAAGTTTTAATTTTAACAGGGCCTCCCCCTAACAACTTTTAGTTCCGCTGGACAGCGGGATTACTGCTGACTAAGTGACCTAGCTCTCTTACTCAAAAGAGCTCTTAACCTTCTCACACTCTCTTCCCCTTCTTCACTCTCTCTTCTCTTCTCTACTAGAACTATGCTTTGGAAACTGAGAACTATGAGGTTGCAGGGTTTTCTGAAATGAGTGTGTGAAGAGAAGGAGAACTGGAGGTGGCTTTTTATAGAAGGAGCAGGGGACAGGGCGGGCGCCCTGGGTAGGTGGGCGGGCGCCCACCCTTGGTGCCCATCCTGGCTGCCTCTTCTCCACTTGGTCCTTTGCTTTGATCTCATGCAGAAAAAGGATGTTTTGATAGATGTCTGGTGAGTGGAAACATATTGGTGGATGAAATTATGTGATGGGATGTATGTGAGGTGAAGTGTATGACATGTGGGACCCAAGGGTGTGGGTCATGCTTCTAGAAGGTTGAAAATGATAAATATAATGCAGGAGAAAAACTAAAGAAATTCAAAACAATTTGAAATGATCATGGAAAAATATTTTTATGCCACCACTATAATTAATAAATATGGGTTATTACACACCATATGTATTATTTATATGGGGATTCTCTCTTTTTTATTATTATTTATTATGATGCTATGCATGAATATAACTAATGCAAGAATTAAATATGCAATGGATAAATACCGATTTACCTCCCGGCGAGGGTTTGGGAATTTTAGGTCCCCCAAGCTGGACCTCCAAATCTTTCAATCTTCTAATTTACCTTCCTCCGGAGATGGTGCCTCCAGTGGTTCTTCTTCATGAACTTCCTTCACTATGGAGTCTCTCTCTGGTCTGGGTTTGAATGTGAAGTGTTCTTCTTGTCCGTTTATGTTGAACTTGATTTCTCCCTTTCCGACATCAATGTGGGTGTTGGCGGTACTCAGAAATGGCCTCCCAAGGATAATGGACACTTTTGAGTCGAGACTCATGTCCAGTACCACAAAGTCTACTGGTATAATGAAGTCTCTTATCTTGACTGGGATGTTTTCGGCGATGCCCATCGGGTGTCGAATTGATTGATCTGCTAGTTGTAGACACATTG
This sequence comes from Saccharum spontaneum, assembly GCA_022457205.1. Lineage (NCBI taxonomy): Eukaryota > Viridiplantae > Streptophyta > Magnoliopsida > Poales > Poaceae > Saccharum > Saccharum spontaneum. The sequence goes on along the minus strand of CM039605.1, from coordinate 20,241,052 downwards.
ATGTTGGTTCAAGGGTTGTATGCTTGAGCTTCTTGTAGACTGATGCTGGCATCACGCTGACGCTTGCTCCGAGATCACAAAGTGCATTGTTGAAGTGTTGGTCTCCGATTGAGCAATCAATGGTGGGACATCCTGGATCTTTCTTCTTTCTTAATGGTATGTTGAGGATGGCCTCACTACACTCTTCTGTCAGCTTGATCACCTCAGTGGTGGGCAGTGGCCTCTTCTTGTTAAGAATATCTCTAATGTACTTTGCATATGTGGGTACCTGTATGGCATCAAGTAGAGGTATGTTGACATATAATTTCTGAATTACCTCCACAAACTTACCAAACTGCTCATCCGACTGTGGTCCTCTGTTTCTTCTAGGGAATGGCAAATAGTTGGTGTCGTAAAAATCTTTCATCATTTCTCCAGTTCTTGGTGATCGTAGCAGCTCTTCTGCTTCAACAGGGTTTTCTTCTATCACTGCTGGTTGCACTGATGCTGGTTTTCTTTGCCTCTCTTTTGGGAAAGGAGGATCCTTAGTGGCCTTTCCTCCTCTGGTAATTATGTTCTTTACCTGCTCAAGGTTAGTAGCAACAGGCAGTGCAGCAGCTAGCTTTGCTAATTTAAGTTCTACCCTTTTATTAATAGTGTTCTGCTCATCAAAGGCAGCTGATAGAAAATCTATTTTATTATATATATCTGTTAGAGATGATTCATTTGTATCTAGTCTTTGTTTAACTTTATCATTAATTTTGGTTTGTTGAGCTATTATTTTCTTAAGTGGCTTGAAGGAATTACCTAAGTTAATACCTTTACTATTGGGTTGACTTACAGTGGGTTTATGTGCTGTTTCAATGACTCTTTGATCTTCTTTGAACTTGGCCCTCTGATCAATCCAATGGAGCAAATTCTCCATCTTGGTTGATATTGCATGTACTTCTTCTGGTATTTCTTCAGTTTGATGACATTGTTGAGCTTTGTCTTGGAACCAGCCTTGATTTTCTGATATCTTCTCCAAAAGTGTCTCAGCTTGTCCAATTGTAAGCTCCAAGAATGATCCTTTAGCAGATGCATCTAGGCACTCACGAGCCTTCTGAGTTAATCCATGGTAGAAGGTCTGCATAAGTAACCATCTAGCCATTCCATGGTTAGGACAATCTGATATGTATCCTTGAAAACGCTCCCATGCTTCTGAAATGGCTTCTATCTTCTACTGCTGGAAATTGACAATATTTCCTCTTAAGGCAGCTATTTTGCCTATAGGGAAAAACTTTGCTAGAAAAGCATCTGACAAGTCCGTCCAGTTATTGATGTTGTCTTTATGAGTGTAAAACCACTTCCTCGCTTTTCCTTCTAATGAGAATGGAAAGAGGCGAAGTAGTATGATGTCCTTGTGAACACCGTTGATGCGGATTATGCTTCCAATCTCCAGGAAATTCTGCAGATGTGCATTTGCATCTTCATGTACCTTTCCAGTGAATTGTGTAGCTTGCACCAAATTGATGAGGCTTGACTTGAGCTCAAACTCGGGTGCTTCTTCTTCTTCTTCTGCTTCAATTCTTGTAACGTCTTTTGTGCCATAGCTTCAACAAATGGTGACTAGCTTCTTCTTTTTGATTGCTTTGGTTCTGATGATGAAGAGTTGAATGTACCAAAGTCAATCCTGATATACCCTGTATAAAAATATAAACATAGAAAAACAACAGGGTGAATCCTGCCAAAGTAGAGGTGCCTTGTTATGATTTCTCACTTAGTAGCTGTTTTTGCAATTTTTCTCAATAGTCTAGTTTAAAAAATTTTATGTGAATAACCTTGATGACTTCCTGACTTTCATTACCGATCCCCGGCAACGGCGCCAGAAATGCTTGTTGACACTTACTAACACCACTTAAATACTAGGTTGTCATCCCCAGCATGGTGACAGAGTGTACATAGGTATTTATAAATGTAAAGGGCTCTTTAGAAGATAATCTATTCTATCCGCAAGCGCACAGATAAAATACCTCATTGTAGCATTTCACCAGGAAAAGTATTCTGGGTATCGTTATTTATATTTTGCTTAAGAGAATGGTGAAAGCAGGTGTAGAATGACATAGACTAGAGATCAACTTTGCTAAACATGATTACTAATGAGAAACTCGTCACACAGTCACTTGCTTTGGCAGGGGGTAAGCCATAAATAAAGATAATGAATTATAAGCTCATGGGTAAATAACACAGCGATTAGAAATAGACTACTCCATATTGATATAAGGTGACGTCGGATTAGCTAGAGAATGGATTCTAAGTATCTACTATCTACTAAGTCACAATCTACTCTAAACATTCTACAAGATCATATATAGCATAAAAGACTCTTTATTTATGTATAAGGAACATTGCTAAAGTAAATCAGAACATAGTAAGACTTACTCCGCAAAACAAATTCTGCCTGTCCTATCAACGGAGGGTGGACTATATAAGAATCAACGAAGCTGTCACTATCGCGAACTACCACACAACCCGGCCAATAGGATACATTTGCAGGTAAATAATATCTAAGCACCACGCCCACATATGATCTACCACTTAACTCCCTCGAGGTAAGAGCTAAGCGCTTTGCAAACTCATACATAAACTCATTATCAATCATAACTATATCAATTATAGAACTAGAGTAAATTAAGAACATAATAAACAGAGACATAATGCAATTAGAATAAAGTAGTAGAGAATGATATGAAATAATACCAATCTTTATTGATGAAGATCCGAAATCCAGAGCTTGAATGCTCTACTTCTCTAATTCTATCTAATCAAACCTATAAGACTTGAAGAACAATGGAGTAGCTACTTCTAATTCTCTGTGGGAGAGAACTTCCTAAACCCTAACTTTTCTGGCTTCCTCTGATAATGATTTCTCCTCCCCCCTGGGGTGGTGGTGCCTTGCTTATATAGCCCTTTCAAATGAATCTGGACCGTCGGATCAAACCGACTTAGAACGGACGATTTTCCTTGATCTAGAGAGGCGGTGGAGCATAATCCGCGAGGCAGAAGCTGATTGGCCCGAGGGGCAGGGCGGGCGCCCTAGGGCACAGGGCGGGCGCCCTGTGTCCTGGCCCGTTACGGCTCCCGTTCGTTCCCGTGGCTTCTGGAGTCTTCTAGATGTAAGATAATTGCGTGCCAAGTAATTTTCCCGTCATTAACCCGACATGTGGACCTCTTTTCCATATTATCTGATAACTCCCTGCAGAAATAGATAAACACCAAAACTCGTGGAATTATGTCAGATAAAACCCTAATTCTAGATGTTTGGTGCATATTGATCCTTTTCCATGTTTAGTTGATAATTATATTTGATACTTAAGGACCGTCAACAAACTCCCCCAAGCTTAACCTTTGCTCGTCCCTGAGCAAACAGACAAACTCAGATGGATCAGGAGTTGCTTCGATGTTTACTTTTCTGTCAGGCACACATACTTTCATATAAAATTCTCCCAGATTAGAGTGAAGTGTTCATGGGGCTTAGTACCTGCACTTAAATCTTGAGTAATCGAAAAGACAAAGTAATTAAGTCAAGCACTATTCCTCCTGTCTATACTTCACCTTATTCTGGAGTTTTGCATAAGTTTTCAAAAAAATAAAGCTCAGAGTTCCTAGACATGATTCTCTCAAGTCTCTCTATATGTGGTATTTGTGGATCCTTACCAAAGAGATCACTTTCTTATGACTGATGAAATATTTATGTGGAGCTCATAAGAGTGAAAAATGGTTCATATATTGTCTAATCGAGCCATGGATCCAAAGGAACTCAGCATATAATTAAATCAAGATGTGCATGTGTGGTGGAATAAATGATAATGACGGTGATAATGTATAAATAATAAACTTACTTCTCATTGCTCCTCATATTGCTATCTCTCCTCCTTCTTGATCTTTGCTTTTAAGAACATGGGCTATCTTCTTTTTTTTTCCTTAGGTGGGTATCTTTGTACCCCTAATTCTACTGTCGGACACTTGTCCATTTTTACCTCTCGTCTCACGCTTTTTCTTTTTCTTTCGAGGTTCCGAGCACTTGCTCCTTTTTATTTCCTCGTTTTTTTTCTGAGGTTCCGGGCACTTGCCCCTTTTTATTTCCTCATATATAAATTTTTGCATAACCCATGCCTCTTCTGCATCGAATCTTTTTGAAGAGAGAAAATAACAATACTTGGGACAATAAGTAGTAACAATATTTTTAACAGGTTTTTGATGAATGGTGATGAATGGTGTAATAGATGTGTGCAAGTGAATATCTTGATTTAACCACATGAAAAGCTCCTAAGGGTCTACACAGCTCGATCAAACTCAATGTGGCGAATGAGTAGTAAAAGATATAGCAATTATAGCAAGTATGGCTGTGGTAGGAATTTTTTCCAATCATGCTAGGAACTCATCATGTGATTTTGTAAATTTTAAAAATAAATCTCCAGAACTTAGTGTAGTAGAAACAAGATAAACAACAGCTCAAAACTTTATATCACGTCTTTCTTTTACCTAGACTTTAGTTTTAGGTTCATGCTTCCCACAGAATAAAGATCGGTAGGACCAACCAATGCTTTCCTCCCAGCAGCAGAACTCTTAGCCAACGGTGTCAGATTCCCACTTGGCCGATATCTCCTGAGCTCAACCTACCACCTTCTCCACCAAGTATCTCAGAGGCTTATACTTGGCGAACCCATCGGCAACCTGGGAGGCCCATGGTGGTTTGTCAATATGTGGTTAAACGCTCACATGCACAAGCGTTTACAGTGGGATCTCTTTGCTCAAGAATTCCCACGAGAGATTCCCGAAGATTACGTCCTTAGAGACGATGAACCGGCAACACGCCCTCCTCTCAACTTCGGTGAAGCCATAATTGTCCTTCCCGGAACAGAAGCTAATGAAGACCAAATCGGCAGATTCTTTCAGACTTTCTACCATGGCCTCCCTCGTGACCTTAGAGCTTGGGTACCTTACATTGACGAGGATAACAAGTTCCCTCTCGTCTTCAATTTCGCCGATAGTGACCTGAACCAAGACAATGACCTTATGATGGCCATCATCACCCCCAGAGCAATCCCAGTCAACACATTCGGCAGCGGGAAAGCTTCCCATATTACTTATGAATTCTACAATCCATTGGCAGTATCCCGCCAGCTGGCCTTTGGGCAACTACCAATCAAGCTATGTTATGCCGATGTGATCAAGCCCAGAGAAATCATTACCATTGGAACTGAATGGAGCAGGATAGTAAGACTTGCTCCTGATGCCAATATCTCAAATGTCGATCTCTCCGCCTGGTCACCAGCATCTTTCATAACAGAGTCATATAAGCAATGGTGGCAAGAGTGGAAAGAACAGCTGTTTTCAACATCTGTTCACACATATCGGCATATGATCGATCCCGATTATGCCATTCCTGACAATGCAGTAAGTTCCTTTTAATTTTTGTCTCTTTCCTTCCTTTTATATGCATATCGGTAGCTAACCTTCCTTGAAACAGGCCGATGATCCAGTTCCACCAATAAGCAAAAGTGGAAAACCCTTCAACCTCCTTCCAGCTTCTCCAGTCTCAGTAATCGGCTATAACGCCCCCACCTAGAAGCCTTGACCTTCCAGAGGGCTCGCACCAAAACCATCACTTCCAGACCAAGACTGGGAACATCCATTGCTTCTCCAAAGGCTACTGCTTCAAGCCTAATCAAGGCTTTTAAGGTAATAACCTTGCTTACTCTGTTTTCTGCCGATACACTCTACATTAACACACAACTATCAGGGTGTGCAAGCTGCAGCTGGTTCGTCATCGGCAACTTTACCAAGCACCACGACCTCTACTCCTCCTTCAGAGGTATTCTCTTATTTTTACATTTTTCTCTGTTAAATATCCAATCTTATACCTGTTTTTGTAGCAACAAACGGGCATATCGGCAAGCATGCCAAGCATGCAAGCTCCCCAACCAATAGATGTCGATGCCCCCCAGCCAATTGTCGTTGAAGCACAAACAAAGCGTAAAGCTTTGACCGATGCTGAAGCTCAACAAAAATGACAGAAATCTACACCAGCCCCTGTATCTGCTCCAGCACCCATCAGTCAGCCCACTGATGTAACTAAACAAGCTGCTCCTTCTGCCTAAGATACATCATCGGCAATTATACCCCAACGGCTGACTACCGATGTGATCATAGAAGACACTCCATCGGCATCCTCTGCCGATCCTTCGTATGATCCTCTACAAGCCGCTCCCTTAAGCCAAGCTCAAGAAATCGCTCTGAAGTAGGTAAACCAATTAATTGTTTGGTTTATAATATCCCCAGATATCACAGATAGGATTTCTAATTCTCTTTATTTCACAGGAACAAGATTCTCCCGATAGCTTATTTTCTTTTGCTATCGATGTCTCCGATGATGACGGAGAAGAGGCGAGTTCTTCCCTGACATTGGGAACAATATCATCAGACACCTATGGCAAGCTAGAAACCCTCCTAAATCTGCTGCAGCAAGACACTGCCCAATTGGTGATCGACTCGGACCCTGCGAGGGCTATCTTCAAAACGATCCGCGGCCAAGTCCCTGCCAATGTTGAAGAGATCATCTTTCCAGCAGTCCATCTGGAGAGCAGACAACTTCAATATCAAAGGGCCGTTCATCGTATTGCTGACAGAGCGGCTCAGACTCAACTTAAAGAGGAAATGCTGCAGCTGAAGCAAACTGCCGACGAGAAGCACAAGAATATCAACAACTTGCAAGCCTCCAGTGCCGATCTTAGGCAGAAAATCTTAGATCTATCAGCAAAGAAAGCAGCCCTGCTAGCTGAGCTGGAAAAGGTTGAGACAACTCTGACTCAAGCTAAACAAGAAGAAGACCAGCTTCCCGACGCCATCAAGGCCCTTCAACAGGAACGAGATGCTCAAGCTCGCAAGGCCTTGGTCCTGAAAAAGAAACTCAAGCCTGTGGAAGGAAGTGCCGATGAAGACGCCAAAGAATTAAAAGAAGCCGATGAAATTCGCCTGCGTGCGATATCAGCCATCCAGGCTTTGTTAAATTAGCGCATCGACAACAATTGATACTTTATTTTATCTTCAGCCGATAGGATTGTTATCGGCAACTATACTCTTATACGTCTATCCAGATACTAGGGTAATATTTCTTTAAATATTTTTTATTTAATGCTCTAGGAAATACAACTCCTTCGAGAGTTTCAAGAATATACGCATTACCAGGAACAGATTGATTTATCCGATATGGACCTTCCCAATTAGGTGACCATTTGCCAAACTTAGAACTTTTAGTCCCAATCGGTAAAATCAATTTCCAGACCAATTCACCATCGACAAATTCCTTTACCTTCACTTTCTTGTCATACCATCTAGCTACCCTTTTCTTATTCTCCTCGATGCTAACTAAAGCTTTTAACCGATGACCTGCTACATCTTCCAATTCATCTTTCATAAGAATATCATAATCATCGCCTGTCAGTTGATCCTGAAAGTGCATTCGCCTAGAACCAATCTTAATCTCCCAAGGTAATACCGCATCGTGTCCATACACCAATTGATAAGGTGATACCTTGGTTGCACCATGACATGCCATTCGATATGACCACAAAGCTTCATTTAATATTGTATGCCACTTTTTAGGATACTCTTTAATCTTGCGCTTAATGAGTTTGATAATTCCTTTATTAGATGCTTCAGCCTGGCCATTAGCTTGGGCATAATACAGTGAAGAATTCAAAACTTTAATTCCCATACTTATAGCAAACTCATCAAATTCACCCGATGTAAACATAATGCCCTGATCGGTAGTGATGGTTTGAGGGATGCCAAATCGGTAGACAATATGCTCCTTCACAAAATCAACCATGTTAGCCGATGTCACCTTTTTTAAAGGAGTAATTGCTTCAACCCACTTTGTGAAATAATCGGTAGCAACCAGAATAAACTTATGCCCTTTACTCGATAGTGGATAAATCTGACCGATGAGATCAATAGCCCAACCCCGAAACGGCCAAGGCTTAATTATGGGGTTCATAGCCGATGCGGGTGCCCTTTGAATATTACCAAATTTTTGACATTCCTGACATCCTTTAAAATATTTAAAACAATCCTCAAGAATAGTCGGCTAATAATATCCATTTCTTCTGATCATCCATTTCATCTTGAAAGCTGACTGATGAGCCCCACATACTCCTTCATGAATTTCACTCATTAGGCTTTTTGATTCCTCTATGTTAACACACCTGAGTAAAACTCCATCTATGGTACGGTAATACAATTCATCATTAAGGAGTACATACTTGGTCGCTTGGAACCTTATACGTCTTTCAACCTTTTTAGATGGATTCTTTAAATAATCAATAATTTCCTTTCTCCAGTCATCGGTATGAGCCACTGATATCAATGCTTCTTGAACAGGTTGATACCCTGAAGCATGCTGAGCCAATCGGTTAGCCTCTTCATTATGCATCCGGGAAATATGCTCCAAATGAAAACTCCTAAACCCTTTCAACAATTCCAAACACTTTTCATGATATGAAATTAGAATTTCACTTCGGCATTCATAAACCCCAATCAACTGATTTATAACTAGCATAGAATCACCAAAGACTTCAACAGCATCAGCCTGTACTTCTTTAAGCAACTCTAACCCTTTTATCAGGGCTTGGTACTCAGCTTGATTGTTTGTCGATGTAGCAACGATCGGCAATGAGAACTCATACTTCTTCCCCTGAGGGGAAATTAACACAATACCGATGCCTGCCCCTTCACCACAAGTAGACCCATCAAAGAAAAGTATCCACGGAGCAACTTCCATAGAATCCACCGTGTTGCAATGTTGAGTAACAAAATCGGCCATAACCTGTCCTTTAACTGCCTTAGCCGATTCATAACGTAGGTCAAACTCTGATAATGCTAAAATCCATTTACCAATCCTACCATTTAATATCGGCATAGATAGCATATATTTGACCACATCATCTTTGCATATGACGGTACATTCAGCCGATAGTAAATAATGCCTCAACTTAATACAAGAGAAGTATAAGCATAAGCATAATTTCTCAATAGCCGAATACCTGGTTTCAGCATCTATTAACCATCTGCTCAAATAATAGATAACACGCTCCTTTCCTTCAAATTCTTGAATAAGAGCTGAACCGATAACAGTATCTTCAGTTGATAAATATAATCTGAAAGGCTTTCCATGTTGGGGTGGAACTAACACTGGAGGATTTGTTAAATAACTCTTAATCTGATCTAAGGCTAATTGCTGTTCATCCCCCCATTTAAATTCCTGATTGGCTTTCAATTTCAATAATGGACTGAAAGCCTTGATCTTACCTGACAGATTAGATATAAATCTTCTGATAAAATTAATCTTACCGATCAAGGACTGTAATTCAGTTTTATCGGCAGGAGCAACAACCTTGTTGATTGCCTCAATAGATTTTCTACTAATTTCAATGCCCCGCTGATGCACCATAAAACCTAAGAATTGTCCTGCCAATACACCAAATGCACATTTATTGGGATTCATCTTTAACCCATGTTTTCTTGTGCACTCCAATATCTTTCGTAGATCGGTTAGATGCTTTGTGATGTCTTCAGACTTAATCACTATGTCATCAATGTAGATTTCTACCAACGTACCGATATATTCATGGAAAATAAAGTTCATAGCTCTTTGATACGTAGCACCGGCATTTTTCAAACCAAATGTCATAACTATCCACTCAAATAATCCCACATGACCTAGACACCTAAAGGCAGTCTTGGAAATATCTTCTTCAGCCATGAATATTTGATTATAACCCGCATTACCATCCATGAAACTAATAATCTGATGCCCTGCTACAGCATCAATCAACAAATCAGCAATCGGCATTGGGTAACCATCCATTGGTGTGGCCTTATTGAGATTCCTGAAATCAATACAAACACGAAGTTTCCCATTTTTCTTATATACAGGAACCACATTAGAAATCCACTCTGCATATCGACACTGCCGAATAAACTTTATCTCAATTAATTTGGTTATTTCGGCCTTAATATCAGGAAGTATATTAGGATTGCATGGGCGAGCCGGCTGCTGATGTGGCCGAAATCCAGATTTAATAGGCAACCGATGTTCGACTATAGATCGGTCTAATCCAGGCATTTCAGTATAATCCCAAGCGAAACAATATTTATATTCCTTTAACAAATCAACTAGTTGCTGTTTACACTTGGAATTTAACTTAGAGCAAATAAAAGTGGGTCTTGGCCTATCGCCTTCACCAATATCTACTTCTATTAAATCATCCGCCGATGTAAATCCTTGACCTAATTTTTCATCATCGGTAAATCTATCCATTAAATCTCTTCTTCAGAACCGACTGCTTGGATCGGTAGAATTTCGTAATCGGCAATCTTGAGGAATTCTTTTTCCCAGGCTTCTCCCGATATGCACTTGGTTCGCTCATAAGTGTCTGATTCTGCCGATGCGATGATATAAGAAGAATCACCAGGAACAACTTCAATCTTATCTCCAATCCATTGTACCAGACATTGATGCATTGTAGAAGGAACACAACAATTAGCATGAATCCAATCCCTTCCCAAGAGCAAATTATATGCACCCTTGCCATTAATAACAAAGAAAGTTGTTGGTAAGGTTTTACTGCAGATGGTCAACTCAATACATACTGCCCCTTTAGCTGGCGATACATTGTCTTCAAAATCCTTTAGCATCATATCGGTCTTAGTTAAGTCTTGATCTCCCTTACCAAGCTTCCGATACATCACATAAGTCATAATATTAATTGCAGCTCCTCCATCAATAAGTATCTTAGATACAGGCTGCCCATCAACTCTGCCTTTTACAAATAAAGCCTTGAGGTGTTGTCTCTCATCATCGGCAGGCTTCTAAAAAACGGCCATCATTGGATCTAGCGTTAATTGAGCTATTTGGTCAGAGAAAACAATCTCTTCTTCGCTATCAGACAGAGCCAAAAATTCCATCGGCAACATAAACACCATATTAACATCTGCCGATGGACCTTTATTCTTGTGCCTTATCTGCCATTGCTGGTTACCAGATCTCTCATTGGAGGGACTTTCTTCTTGATATAAATCTTTTTGACGCTCTCGCTGCATTTTTCTCTTCTGTGTCTTTGTCAAACCCTCTGGACACCATTGAGGAAGCTTAGTTTTCCAAACTGGCTGATAAGTCCTAGTTGTCTCCACACGACGTATATTAGGATCCCTGTAAAATATTTCTTCATCAGGAACTCTTGCATTTGCCATCTCTTCAAGTTCCTCTTGGTTTCTCAGAAAATATGCAACGCGTTTACCAAGCCTTTCATGTACACTGAGCCTGCCCCCCAGCCGATCATGTACTGATGCTCTCCCTCTGATCGGCTCATTAATGAGCAAACCTTGATTACCTGATTGAAACCTTCTTACAGGATGATTAACTCCATAATAACCATTGCACTCTGGACAATCTTCAACAGTAGGTAACTTAATACCTTCCTCCCAACAATGAATAAAAAATGGACAATTCCAATGGTCCTTATGCCGATTCCACTCTTCTTGACGCCTTTCCTCTTGTTGTCGTCGATACCAGTCCCTTCGCTGACGCCAGCCTTCTTGTTGTCTTCGATGAGTAATCACGACGCCATATCGAGGAGGCCTCCCAGAACCACCACTTTCCGTCAATAGCCCCTTGCCTTTTGCATCATCGGTAGTTATCCGATGTTGGGGATCTACTGATGCATTCTTTTCAGCAGCTTCCGATGTCAACACCTTAATTTTCCCTTCAGCATCCAACATATTTGCTGGAAAAGGATGTTGATCAATTTTCATCGGCTTTTGAATCTTGGAATTACCAAATTTTATTCTGCCAGATTCAATAGCTAACTGTAATTGTTGTCTAAATACTTTGCACTCATTGGTACTGTGTGAAGTTGCATTGTGCCACTTGCAATACAGCATATGCTTCAACTCTTCTGTCGATGCGATCACATGATTAGGTGACAATTTAATCTGGCCCTCCTGAAGCAAAAGATCAAATATTTTATTGGCTTTGGTGACGTCAAAAGTAAACTTTTCTGGCTCTTTGTGACCAAAGGGACAAGATATCGGTTTCTTATTCTTAACCCACTCTGCCAAACCGATAACTGGTTCATTATCTGAATCAGAATCTTCCGCCTCTTCAACAAATGAAACTTTCTTGTTCCAATTTCTTTTAGGTTCAAAAACCCTAGTGTCTTGATCAGAAATCCTTTGCACTAAATGACTTAGGCTTTCGAACTCTTAAGAAGCATATCTGTCCTTAAGGTGTGGTAACAATCCCTGAAAGGCTAAATCGGCAAGCTGCCGATCATCCAATACCAGGATATAACATTTGTTCTTTACATCTCGTAGCCTTTGCACAAAGCCTTCTACCGATTCATCATTGCGCTGTTTCATCTTTACCAAATCGGCAAGCTTCTTTTCATGAACTCCAGCAAAGAAATACTTATGAAATTGCTTTTCCAGATCAGCCCAAGTGATAATAGAATTTGGCGGTAGTGAAATAAACCATGTAAATGCTGATCCGGATAGAGATGATGAGAACAGACGAACTCTCAATTCATCTCTACAAGCTGCCTCTCCACATTGAATAATAAAATGATTAACATGTTCCATGGTTGATGTATCATCTTGCCCAGAAAACTTGGTGAAGTCTGGCACCTTGTAACGATTTGGGAGAGGAATTAAATCATATGCCGGAGGATACGGAGTCCGATAAGAATAGGTATTAACTTTGGGCTTGATCCCAAACTGATCCTTCATAATTTCTGCTATCTTATCGGCCCAAAAAGCATCGACATCTTGCTGACGATATTGTTGAATCTCCACTGGAGGTATCTGCTGATACCCTTCTGCATACCTTTGTGGCCCACGATCTCCAGCAATTGGCACGTTTGCTACTATCTGTGGTCCATTAACCTGCTGAAAAGGATTCATCGGCTGAGTTGCCGATGCTTGATTCTGAAAACCAGCATGCATGTGACCTTGATGAACACCTATGGCTTGCTGATTTGACTGAACTGTATTATGTTGAGTGGGAAACTGCCCTGACCAATTATTAGTATTCATCGGCACAAAGTTTGCCGATGGCTGGTAGCTTGTTGGCATTGCTGGATAATTACATCCAACTTGAGGCATAACCTGGACTCCAGGCTGACTGGCGATAGGAGCCTTCTGCTGCATCGGTAACAAATTTGCCGATGGATTTGAACTAGATGTTTGACCCAAAGACGCCTGAAAACCTCCTAGATTTGGTTGTACAGTAGTTGTAGTATATTGAGGCGCTTGAGCTATCGGCAAACCAGCCGATGGCATAGGAGTTTTTCCCGCTGCATCAAACACTTGAGATAATCCATGATTGAAAGCAGATGGCTCTGGAGGCATACCATATCCCCACCAATTAGCAGGAGTTTGATTATTCTATGGTACAGGACCTGATAGAGCCGATGCTGATAGATCCGTACCAAGCTGAACTCGTCCTGATAATGCTGAATCCGGACGCACCGGAGTAGACTGTACGTTAGATAAACCTGCTGATACTGGAGGAGAAGAAATCTCTATACCCGCAACGGCTGGGGGAGCCGATGGAGCAACAGCAGATGCTGCTTCTGGTTGATGATAAGCAGGCCCAACGTAATGAGGTGACACTTGCCCTTTTTTGAAAGTTCGAATCACAGCATTATGAACAGTATTGGACAGCACATTGGAGTGATTAATTAAAGCATGATTCACCGCAGAATTAACCATCTCTTGAAGTTTACCCGGATTAGGATCAAAAGTAACCTGCCGAGGCAATGGCAAGTCCTGCTTCTGGATGACTTGTCCACTTTTGTTCAAGCTGAATGACTTCAAGCAAAGCTGTCTGTATTCTTCAATAGCCCTCTCCATAGCCTGCTTCTGATCGTCCTTAAGGTCTTCTTCTGTTACTGCGATGATGTTCCCAGCATCGATCTCATGATTAGGCATCTTGACTAGATCTATCCCACCGGACGTGCCAAAAGATGTGTTGATGCAAAAGTAAATCTGCAAACACAAAGGGCTAATACCCGAAGTCGATATCCAAAGCGTGCCAGTCGATTTGACCTGTTAATCGACAAGGACGAAGACACGAGCACTTTGGTCCTGACAACAGCGATACGCCCGGAAGTCACGGCCAAGAGGTACTCACACGGAACTCGAGGATCGTCGAAGATTGCATTTAGAGCAATGCAACTCGCCGAATCGATGAGAACTCGTAAAAGGAAAATATGCAAATTGACGAAGTCGCCGAAAGTAGATGTAAATAAGAATAAAAGCTATTTTTTGATGTATTGATTGATCCCTTATTACATTGCCCTTCACTCTATATTTATATCCTGATCTATAGAAACATAACCAAATACGACTAGGACACTAAATCCAAATCTAAGGAAAAAAATATGACTTTGATACAACTCAGACTCTACTAAATGTACACAAGGAAATTAACTCCTATTTTACTCCATAGTCCGCCTCAATCACGATGGTATTCTCATCGACCTCCTTTTCAACGGCACAGTCCCTGTTCCATCGGCAGCAGCCTTCGAGCTCCTTTCATCGGTACATTCCCTGTTTCATCGGCTGCAGTCTTCATCGGTACATCCCCTGTTTCATTAGCAGCAGTCTTCATCGGTATATCTCCTCTTTCATCGGCATCGGCAATAATACCCTTAACCTCATCGGTAACCCTTCAAATTAAATCCATATGCTGCCACTACTCAAAAACAAACTTATTCTCCTTGGCTATCAATCTACAAGGTAATCTTTCCTTTGTTGATTAACCCTTCCTGATTACCTTGACACGTGCTAAAAACGATGTCAACAGTAGTTTCACATGCGGCATATGTTAACATATTTTTCTAGAGCTGTTTGACATAAGGAACCGTTTGTAATTCACATCTTCGTAGGTAGTTCCTTATGAGCCACCTCTTTGGAAATTGTTCAATTTCCTTTGTTAATTTGCCCCCTTTTTTACATTTTAAGTCAAGTTGAGTATAGCGACAAACTTTTGTGGATGGATGTATTATGTCTATCCCATCTCTAGTAAAATTCCTGAAATGGTTGCAAAATTTTTGGGAATAGTACAAATCTAATGTAGACTGTCGTGGCATCTTCACTTATACTTCACTAATGTTGATGTCTCAATGGTATATATATATATATATCTTATTTTCGTTAGTCCCAAAAAGCTTGTGAAAATGCCAATTTTAATGTCAACATCCTTTGGAAATTGTTTCTTCACATTTCACAAGGTTCAAAAGGAATGCCGACCCTATTCCCATCATCATTAACTATGTGTTGTTGGATGGTAAGAGTGATCCTGTGAGGAGGAGGATGTGGCACTACTACAGAAGTGATTTGAAACTAATTTGTAGAGACGGTTGCAAAACCCATCACCTCTCTTGTGTCAATCTCTAGAGGCAAGTATCTAACGCCACTAGAAAACAATAGGCGGGTCCATAATGTGGCTCACTTCCAGAAATTATTTTTCAGAAATTATAAATCACTCTAAATATAGTAATAAATTAAAGTTATTTTTTAATTATATAGATGAAGCCTACCAGGGAAGCACCCATAGGCTGTGCGTCATAAGTCACACAATTTTCGCAGGAAATATGCTTGTGTAGTACCAAAGATTGACCTCAAGACCCCAAGGCTTGCGCTAGCCTCCTCCTTTCCATAGGGTCACTTGTGACCAAATGTAGGATGTATTATTTATAGTAACTTTTACGAATCTTGTATTAAATATTTTGGCTCCTAAATTTAAATATAAAATTTTAATAACAAAGTTTTAGATCTCATCGAGTACTATAACTTTAGTTTAAGTTATTTCTCGATCTATGATCATTTGAAAAAATTAAAAATTAAAAATTAAAAATTAAACATGATTCCGGGATTCTAAATGAGTTCAAATGAAATGGTTATAAATTACAAAGTTGTAGATGCCTTCTGGCTCAACGACTTTGACATAAAGTTTTTCTTCATATGATTTGATTTGGAAAATTTATGAAGCTTCCTAAGCTATGTATATTTTTTTAGGCGGGCTATATTGCCAACCTAAAAATTAATTTCTGGAGGCAGAGCTGCCTTTACCAAATGTGTATTTTTTTAGAGGCGATCGATAATAGCTCTAGAAGTGGGTATTTTTAAGGCAATTATAAATAGAAGATAGTTTAAGAGTCGACGGGGAAATACCCAATTGTTGTAACACCCCTGGTGTTAGTTAGCCTCATGATGCATTCATAATACATGATCATGGCATGGCATTACCATAAACATCGTCATTTCATGTGCATCATTGCTTGCAACATGACCTTACAACAGGTGATGTTTATGTGCTTCTTTTATGTGTTGCTAGGGTTTTGTATACAGGACATATGTGATGCTATTGTGTGACTTGGGGGCTTGAAAACATCCTTGATATGTTAGTGGAGCAAAATGAGTTAGGGTTTATATTCGTGTTTTGACCAAAATCCAATTTGACTACGTTTGACCCCAGTTTGACCATAGTACTGATCTACTTTGACCGATTTAAAAGTGGTATCTAGAGGTCTTGCATGGCTGTGTCACCTTAATAAAGTTTGTGCCAAATTTCATAAGGAACAAAAGTTGTTTTGGGGTCATCTCATGAAAGTGCCTAGAACCTGCTCTAACATGGCCCACAAGGCAGCTAGGAGTGCTGATTTCAGCACTTAGCCTTTTTGGCTAAGTCATAACTGACTTTCAGTTTCCAAGTACCCTTCTTTCGTGCCTTGTATCTTGCTAACCTTTGATTTTTAGCTCAGGTGTGCATAGACTTATTTGATGACCTTGTTTAGCTCTAGCTGAAAGTCTATTAGGTCATCTTCTAACGTTAGCTGGTTTGGAAGTTAAACCCGTCTCAAAACTTGCTGTCAGTTATCACTGGAATGCGCAGTTTTCAGGTAGCTACCTTTGGAGCACCGTAACTTGCAAACCGTGCGGAGTTAGGTCAAGTGCCAGTATAATCGATGAAAGATCTCATGTAGATCGACTCCAAACTCTACTACATCCGCTGCTAGTTCGAGCTAGATCATGAGTTGTGAGCTACTCAAGTCGGACTGTCAGGCGCGTTTCAACTGAAACATTGGGCTTCAGTTTCAGCGTTTGAAACTTCAAACTCGATCGTGGCCGACACAAGCAGAAGCTCATCGACGCGTGGTCACAACGTGTCGACACCGGCCTGCATTTGCGTTGCTTGAGACGCCACGCACCGCAATCGCCCTCGCTCATCGCTCACTCTTCCTCCCTCGCCCCGCTCTGCTCCAACCGCAGCGTCGCCGCGATTTTCTCCGCGACTGGCCGGGCCACCGTGCCGTCACAGCATGCTCCACCTCGAGCATAGCTTCACCACCACTTCGGTCATCTCGTGCGCTGCCCAGCCTAGATAGCAGAAGCCAGGCGCCGTCGTGTTCTCGTTTCCGCCTTCATCGACATCACCGACGCGCCACCGAGCATGAAGCCCGCCATGGTCGGAGCGACATGCATCTCCTCTTTCCCTTCCTAGCAGTGTTCCGGGGTCCCTTCGAGCCATAGGTGGGTGAGCCTTGATGTTACCATCTCCTTCGCAGAGGTTTGGCCGGAACGGATGCGTCACCATGCGCGCTCCGCCATTGTCGCCGGAGTCGCCGAGCTCCAGTTCCGCGAGCTCATCACTAATTCCTTTCCAATAGCGAGCGCCTAGCACGTCCTAGGGCTAGTTCTAACTATCGGCAAGACGCTGCTACGGGTCGGTTGCTCGTCATCGAAGAACGCCGGTGAGAACACCGTGCCACCGCCACCACCGCGTCGGCATGCATGCGGCCGCGCTTGTCGAGCGTTTTTCTTGCCCCACCTCGTAGCTAGGTCTTTTCATAGTACCCCTAGGAAGCCGCAGCGTCCTCCGCCGAAGTTCGTGGAGATCGGAGAGCACCGCCGTGCTGCCGGACCCTCTCCAGCGCCGCCATACTCGCCGAAGCCCTAGCTCCGGTGGCGCTGTGCCCCTCTTTAGCACCTTGATCAAATCGTCTCGGCTAGGAGGTCACACTGGTGACCTTGATTTGGCCGGACACCTCGCCGGCGGCGAGGAATCGGCCGGCGGCCGCCCCTCCTCTGCTCCCCCTCCCTGTTCCGACGCTGGGCTGAATAGGCCACGGGCCGAGCCGCCCTTGCTGGGCCGGCCCGAGTGGGAGGATAGAATTAGACTTTTGTTATTTTCTTTTTTTTTTATTATTCAATATGTTGATTAATGTGCAAACTTCAAAAATATGTATCTCATGTTCTAGAAGTCCAAATTGGTTGGTTCAAGTTGTGTTGTGCTCTATATAATGTCTAGTTTATTATAAAAATATAAAATGTGCCATGTTTTGTGATAAAATAAATAGTTATTATTTATCTCTTTTATTCATGAAGAAAAAGGAGAAAATGATATCTTTTTCTGTAGAGCTCCAAATGACATGAAATTTTTATAGTGAACTGCTCATACCATGAATAACTTATGGTTAAATTTTCATGTAATTTGGATGAGGTTGGGTAGAGTTATATAATTATCTTGTTTGCTTGAATGGATCTTGTGTGAATTTTCATAATTTTTCTATAGGTCCAGTAAGGGTGAAACTTGGTGAATGTCTTTCTTATGTTAGAAAGATGCTAGGAAAAATATGAAATCTGTTGTTTGATACTTTTCAATAGGGTTTCCTATTTATGCTAGAAATAGACCTGCCATTTGTTATTTTTGATATCTCCATATTTGCTTGGCAAAATGAAGTGAAATTTTTATGGTAGCCTATGTGAAGCATTAGGTGGCTACTGTAATTTTTGTAGATTTTTATATATAGTTTTACTATATGTTTCTTTAATCACCTAATTAACTAAATAAATTATAAAAGAATATTAAATAATTTATTTAGAAGTTGGCATTATACTTTCTGATGTTTCTTTGGTAGGCACAACCAGTTGGTAAACTTGATGTGATCCAATTGTGCTTTTGAATCATCAGTAATTATTTAAATTAGTGATTCTGCCATTTTTGGACAGATTTGTTAGTTAAGAGAAGTAACCTATGATAATATGTTGTAAATATTAAATTTCTGGAATCTTGTTATGTGTGTGTTTAGTCTTAACCTTATGGTACTTAGTGGTTTCTTAGGAATGTTTAAACAAGTTAATACCGGAGAGGAAATTTGCACCTAAGATTGAAGTGATTTGAATAGAGCACCACATAACTTGGTTTTGTGCTTACAACGTTGCAATGTCATTGCATTCATCTTCACATCATTCATGCACGTCCATAAATCATGATGTCATTTTTGGATGCATACATGAAATTCATTGGATGCATGTACATGCAATAGGTGTGCCAAGAATCGTGTTACGAGCGAAGTCCCGCTGGGCGTGGGACCCGAAGTTGAAGTCCGTTCGAGAACCGGAGGTCCAGTCCGACGAAGTCGGAGAAGACGTGGGAATCGTTCTTGAAGCCAAACCTTGATCTCTCTTCTTTCGGTTAAGGCAAGCCCCGGAGCATTATAAGCCTCCTACTTTCAAAGCAATTTTCTATCTATACATGTTATATGTATTGTTGCATTACGTGATAGGAGTTGGTTGGAAACCCTTGCTGCATTGATAACACTCCTTGTCCAGCAATTCGAACCTTGAATCCTATGTAGACAGGATCGTATCTATGCTTAGCCCTGCTTAATTAGACCGGTAGAAGTCGGGTGATTTCCTGTCACCTGCGAGTTATAGGGCTTTATCAGGTCACGGTTGGCTATACTTGCTATCGTGGAAGTGAACCATGTGTTAATAAAATGAAATGAGACCGGGCGGGATGACGATAGTGAAGCAACAAGGCATGGAGGTCTTGGGTGTGGATCTATCCCCGTCTGTGTCGATTAAGGACCGAGACCTGGAGCCTTCTATGTCATTTTGAACGCATGCCTGACATTTAGCTGGCCGGCCTGAGGTTGCCGACCGCGAAGCCTAGTAGCTCAACTCAGGTTGCGAAGTCGAAAAGTGAAAGTCGCCTCGGAAGGGAGCCAGTGGGTCTAAGGGCAGGTGAGTTAAAAGTCCTGAGCATCCTGGCCACTGGTATCCCTGAGAACGCGGCGCTGTTCGAGCCCACCCTGAGTTGTACCAAAGGTTATCTACGGCTGCCTTTAGCGGGGTTTGCCGGGTGAGTGTCAGGAATACCCCCTCAGCTGAGTTGGAATCGATTCGAGTCGTCGTCTCTCCCGGATAGTGAGAAACTTGACTGGTTATCTCCAGCGTAGATACACTAAAGATTAATGATGGTTCGGAATTGATGATAATGATGATGATAGCCTTATTATACCTGCTATGGTTAATATTGTTTGATCTTAATAAACTGATTGCTCTAGCACAGGTGCTAATCTAGTTTTCAGGTTAATGATGATCAACTTGATACTTAAAGCATATATTGGTTATTTATCTGTATTAAGCTTTTCTGCAAATGTGTCAAGCTAGCCCACTTTATAAAGCCTTGCATAATCCTTGGTGTCACCTTTGTTTCTGGTTTTTGACGGGTAAGTCTAGCTGAGTACCTTCTCGTACTCAGGGTTTATTCCCACCTGTTGCAGGTAGCAGATTCGTACTTGTCGCTGCAAGTATTGTCTTCGCCATGTGGGCGTGAAGACTAGACCATATGGGCATGGTCTCTGTAGTATCTCTCCTGGTATGCTTTTACAGGATGTGACTATGTACTGGCAGTATTTGACTCAAAATGGTTTCAGAAATTATGTTGCTTCCGCTAATCTTTACTTTGGTTTTGTAATAAAAATAATTGTACTCCGATGTATGAGATTACTTTTGAACTGTGTAACAAGTGTTGTGTTATGTTGAATCATTACGATCTGGTTGCTCTCGGTTTGGTTTGAAATCCCTCGCGATTTCGTGGACTACCGGAGTTATATGGGCTCAAGTGTGAGAATTTGATCACTTCGGTGATTGTTTTTATACTTGTGCTCTTATAATTTGGACGGTTCCGTTACAGCTGGTATCGGAGCAAGATTCAACAGTAAACACATCATTTGTGTATTTAAACAAAAGCTTTTGTGAAAAATCTTAATTTTAATCTAAAGAGTGCCAGTGGTCATATCCTATATGCCCAAATAAGGACTATTAGGTGGCTTACTAAGATACTAACTTGGGGGTTCTTGCTTGTTTTCTATTTCGTTGTCCATACGACGTGCTATTGTATGGATGCCATCCGCTTGGGTGGTAATGTATGGATCAAAATACCTCTACGCCCTGGTAAGTGGGAGTTGTGAGAGCATGACCGTCCAACCGTCGGTCTAGGGGAGAGTAGTTGTGGTCACTCGCATACTTACATGTTTAATCATGTATCTATGAGGGTACTTAATTGTGGGTATATCTGTCGGGTAGCTTTGATACTGAAGTATGTACATCTGGGGATGTATGTATGGAAAGTATTTAGTTTACTGCTTTCTTGTGTGCTATATTGGAAATTGTTGGGCTGAAATGCAATTTTCTGCAGGTACACTAACAACGTTTCCTGTAGAACGACTAGTTATCGTTATTGAGAGAACGCGTGTATGCCACCGAACTATACGCTAGAAATTTGAAATTCTTCCTAGGTTTGTGAGGACGTACGGTTCGTGCATGCACCATGTTCGCATCATACATTGCATTCTGCATTACTCCCTCCCTTATAAATTGATTATCCCATTCTTTTAAAAAAATTTTCTTTCCTCCAAACAGTTGTCCCGTAATTAGTTGCATTCCTTTTGTGAAGAATGGTGATAGTCAACCAACCTAGTGGAGTGATCAGTGGTGCCAGCCCTGAAACCCAATCCATACCTGGCTGTGAAGGAAAGCAAGGCAATTTCAAGATGCATCTCCTCGAGTTGGGACGAGTTTTGATCTGCAATTCACCTCTCCATTGCTTCTAACCTTGTATCCATCCTTGTTTGCTACCCCTCTTGGATAATACTATTTCTAGACGCCTAATTCCTGACACATGAGGATTCCTCATGGGTGTGTGTTCGGTAATGGTGTTGCGATTAGTACTCCATGGTGCCGCGACGAAACCGGGAGCCTCCTATGGCGCGCGACACAAGGTTGTGCTGCTCGGCACGCGCAAGTATCAAGGATTACTAGTCATGATCCATTATGGAGCTACACCAATGTGTTATCTTCTCGTAAACCTTTTCCCTTGGATATCATTCCCTATCTTGTCAGAAGATCAGTACCTCAAACCAAGAGATTTCCTTCTTCTAAGATTGGAAATTGGATAGTTGATATAGTCTCTTCCTCCTGCAAATACAATTCGTCAGCAGCCTTCCGACATCATCAACGCTTACTAGTTGCAACTACTTGCAGATGTCTCGTCAGCTTCGCTCTAGCAGTCGGAGTCGTGGCAATACAGAACCGTCATCACCTCCTCCGCAACCTACCTCTGCCGAGTTGCTGCAAATGCTTGCTGAAAGTCAGCGTGCCTTGGACGAGAGTGTCAGAAACCATGTCCATCAAGAACCTGAGCCTACCCAGTACAGCAACTATAAAGATTTCTTGGATACAGAGCCTCCTATTTTTCGAGAAGCTGAAGAACCACTTCAAGCAGACGAATGGTTGAACACTGTCGAACAGAAGATTCGTGTGCTCAAGGTGGCAGATGATATGAAAACAGAATATGCTTCGCAACAGTTGCAAGGGCCTGTAGGTGTTTGGTGGTGTCACTATTGGAACACCCTGCCCGAGAATATGGAAGTAGTTTGGGATCAGTTCAAGGAAGCATTTCGGGGACATTACATTTCTGCTGGTCTCATGGCAATCAAGCACACCGAGTTTATGAAGCTCACCCAAGGAGACAAAAGCATAACAGAATATCTGCATGTTTTCATCAACTTGTCAAGATATGCTCCAGAATTTGTTAATACGGAGGTAAAGAAGATCGCAAGTTTTAAAAGAGGGTTGTGTCCCAAATTGATGAAGGCCATGTGCAATAGCAAGTGTGCAACTTTCAACGAGTTTGTCAGTGATACTATCCTTCAAGAGAACTGTAATGTTGTGTATGCTGCTTCTAAGAGCCACGAGAAATCTCATGAATTTAATGCACCTACGACTAATACTCTTGTGGTGATTACACCTCAGTATTATTCGCCTGGCATAACTACCAGATATCACCCATATCAGAAACAGGATCCGGTCAAGAGGAGTAGTATTAAGAAAGGAAAGCCTAAGGCACCGTCAAGTAACCGGCCATGTTGGAATTGCAAGATGTCAGGTCATTGGGCCAAAGATTGTCCTCTTCCGCAGAAGAAATCGAATGATAATAATGTAGATGTGTGTAAAGGGTATGTTCGTTACACCACGGTGGAATCCATTCCTACAGGTGAAATTATCACTGCTGGTGCATTTTTAGTAAACCAACGTCCTGCAATCGTGCTGTTCGATTCAGGTGCTTCACACTCTTTTATCAGTTCAACGTTTCCAACCAAGCATGGTATGAGGGTCGTTACTTTAGATAATAGTGGTTATAATATTAGTGCTGCCAGGAATAATATTTCAACCAACCAGTTGGTCTTAGGAGCAAAGATCAAGATAGAAGGACGTCTGTATGATCTAGATCTCGTGGTATTACCTGGTTTGGGTTTAGATGTAATCTTAGGTATGAAGTGGATGAGTGGAAACGGTGTTCTGATCGATACCTCTACGAGAGTGGTTATGTTGAGGGATCCAAAAGATCAACAAGCTTTTCTAGTGCAACTTCCTAGAGACATCAGTCCTCAGACTACAGTTAACGCTATGATAGCAAAAGCAAAAGAGATTGCAGAAGTCCCAATAGTGTGTGAATTTCCAGATGTTTTTCCCGATGAATTGCCAGGATTACCTCCAGATCGTGATGTAGAGTTTAAGATTGAGTTAATTCCGGGTACCGCACCAATTTCCAAAAGACCGTATAGAATGCCGCCGAAGGAGTTAGCTGAACTCAAGACCCAACTTAGTGACCTTTTACTGAAAGGGTTGATCCGTCCTAGTTCTTCTCCGTGGGGTTGTCCTGCTATCTTTGTGAAGAAGAAAGACCAGTCTCTGCGTATGTGTGTAGACTATCGACCACTCAATGCAGTCACTATCAAGAACAAGTATCCGTTGCCTTGTATTGATATCTTGTTTGATCAGTTATCTAAAGCAAGGGTATTCTCGAAGATTGATCTGAGATCTGGTTATCACCAAATTAAAATCCGTCCGGAAGACATACCAAAGACCGCTTTCTCTACCAGATACGGGATATATGAATATCTTGTCATGTCTTTTGGTCTGACCAATGCTCCTGCTCATTTCATGTACCTGATGAATTCAGTATTCATGCAAGAGCTGGACAAGTTTGTGGTGATATTCATTGATGATATTCTCATCTATTCTGGAAATGAAGAAGAACATGCCGAGCATCTGAGAATTGTTTTAACCAGATTACGTGAACATAAGCTTTACGCCAAATTCAGTAAATGTGAATTCTGGTTAAAGAAGGTACCTTTCCTCGGTCATGTATTGTCTAGTGAGGGAATTTCAGTAGACCCGACTAAGATACAGGAAGTTATGGACTGGAAGGCACCAACTACAGTACATGAAGTTCGGAGTTTTCTTGGATTGGCTGGCTACTATCGTCGTTTTATTCAGGATTTCTCTAAAATAGCTAAGCCTATGACTCGACTACTCGAGAAGGATAGGAAGTTTGATTGGACTCCGGAGTGTGAACAAGCTTTCCGCACTCTACGGACCTTATTGACGTCAGCTCCTGTATTAGCGCAACCTGACATTGAGAAACCGTTTGATGTGTATTGTGATGCATCGGGTACTGGTTTAGGTGACGTACTGATGCAGGGAGGTCGAGTTATTGCGTATGCTTCGCGCCAGTTAAGAAAACATGAAGTTAACTATCCGACTCATGACTTGGAGTTAGCTGCTGTAGTGCATGCTCTGAAAATCTGGAGACACTATTTGCTTGGAAATATATGTAATATTTATACAAATCATAAGAGTCTTAAGTACATATTTACTCAACCTGAGTTAAATATGCGCCAGAGAAGATGGTTAGAGTTGATTAAGGATTATAACCTCCAGGTGCATTACCATCCGGGTAAAGCAAATGTGGTTGCCGATGCCTTGAGTAGAAAATCTCATTGCAACTCTCTGATAGAAGAAGATTTTCATTTGTCCCATCTCTTACATCCTGTTGTAATCCATCATATCACCGTAGATTGTTCTTTGAGAAGTAGAATCATTGAGTTACAAAAGACTGATACTGGTGTATTTCACATCAAGAGAAAGATGAAAGAGCAAGAAACTAAGCACTTTCCAGTGGATGACAAAGGAATTCTCTGGTTCAAAGATAGACTCGTTGTGCCAAAAGATAGAGAGCTCAGAAATCAAATCTTATCTGAAGCCCATTCTTCTAAGTTGTCCATTCATCCTGGTAGTAGTAAGATGTATCAGGACCTCAAGCCGTACTATTGGTGGACCAAGATGAAAAAGGAAATTGCAGCCTACGTCGCTAGGTGTGATAATTGTTGTAGAGTTAAGGCCATTCACCTGAAGCCTGGCTTACTCCGGCCTTTGTCTGTTCCAGGCTGGAAGTGGGATGACATTGTTATGGACTTTATTGTCGGATTACCAACCACCCAAAAAGGTTTTGACTCTATTT
Source organism: Saccharum spontaneum (assembly GCA_022457205.1). NCBI lineage: Eukaryota > Viridiplantae > Streptophyta > Magnoliopsida > Poales > Poaceae > Saccharum > Saccharum spontaneum. Next base: position 20,215,314 of record CM039605.1, on the reverse strand, counting down.
GGGTTATAGTTGATCGTTTGACAAAATCTGCTCACTTTATCCCTGTGAAGAGTAACTATCACCCACAACAATATGCTGACATTTACTTCCAAGAAGTCGTACGTCTTCATGGAGTGCCTGGATCTATTGTCTCTGACAGAGGACCGCAGTTTACTGCTCGTTTCTGGGAGCGCCTACATCAGAATCTTGGAACTAATTTGGTCCGTAGTTCTGCTTATCATCCGCAGACGTCGGGGCAGACTGAGCGTGTGAATCAGATTCTTGAAGACATGCTTAGAGCTTGCATCATCTCTTGTAATAGCTCCTGGGAGAAATGGTTGCCTCTCGCTGAATTCTCTTACAACAACAGTTATCAAGAGAGTATCCAAATGGCTCCTTTTGAAGCCTTATATGGTCGCAAGTGTAGAACTCCTTTGAACTGGGTGGAACCAGGAGAAAGAAGATTCTATGGTATTGACTTTGTAAAAGAAGCCGAGGAGCAAGTTCGTGCTATACAGAAAAATATATCAGCTGCTCAGGCTAGACAAAAGAGCTACGCAGATAAGAGGAGGAAACCTATTGAGTTTGAAGTAGGTGACCATGTCTATCTGAAGGTGTCCCCTATGAGAGGAATAAAACGTTTTGGGATCAAAAGAAAACTTGAGCCTCGATACGTTGGACCTTATCGGGTTATTGAGAAAAGTGGAAGAGCAGCCTATAAGCTCAATCTACCTCGTGAAATGGGAGCTATCTTTTCAGTCTTCCATGTTTCTCGATTAAAGAAGTGTCTCCGTCTTCCCGAGGAAAGAGTAGATGTGAGACGCATCAAGTTGAAATCCGATCTTTCTTATGAGGAGAAACCGGTATATGTTCTGGATACTCTGGAAAGGGTGACTCGTAATCGAGTAGTCAAATTATATAAGGTGGTTTGGAGTAATCATGGTGAACGTGATGCAACTTGGGAAAAAGAGGATTATTTAAAGGACAACTATTCTGCTTTCTTTGAAAAATGGTACGACTTTCAAATCTCGGGACGAGATTTTTATAAGGGGGGAGGGCTGTAACACCCCTGGTGTTAGTTAGCCTCATGATGCATTCATAATACATGATCATGGCATGGCATTACCATAAACATCGTCATTTCATGTGCATCATTGCTTGCAACATGACCCTACAACAGGTGATGTTTATGTGCTTCTTTTATGTGTTGCTAGGGTTTTGTATACAGGACATATGTGATGCTATTGTGTGACTTGGGGGCTTGAAAACATCCTTGATATGTTAGTGGAGCAAAATGAGTTAGGGTTTATATTCGTGTTTTGACCAAAATCCAATTTGACTACGTTTGACCCCAGTTTGACCATAGTACTGATCTACTTTGACCGATTTAAAAGTGGTATCTAGAGGTCTTGCATGGCTGTGTCACCTTAATAAAGTTTGTGCAAAATTTCATAAGGAACAAAAGTTGTTTTGGGGTCATCTCATGAAAGTGCCTAGAACCTGCTCTAACATGGCCCACAAGGCAGCTAGGAGTGCTGATTTCAGCACTTAGCCTTTTTGGCTAAGTCATAACTGACTTTCAGTTTCCAAGTACCCTTCTTTCGTGCCTTGTATCTTGCTAACCTTTGATTTTTAGCTCAGGTGTGTCTAGACTTATTTGATGACCTCGTTTAGCTCTAGCTGAAAGTCTATTAGGTCATCTTCTAACGTTAGCTGGTTTGGAAGTTAAACCCGTCTCAAAACTTGCTGTCAGTTATCACTGGAATGCGCAGTTTTCAGGTAGCCACCTTTGGAGCACCGTAACTTGCAAACCATGCGGAGTTAGGTCAAGTGCCAGTGTAATCGATGAAAGATCTCATGTAGATCGACTCCAAACTCTACTACATCCGCTGCTAGTTCGAGCTAGATCATGAGTTGTGAGCTACTCAAGTCGGACTGTCAGGCGCGTTTCAACTGAAACATTGGGCTTCAGTTTCAGCGTTTGAAACTTCAAACTCGATCGTGGCCGACACAAGCAGAAGCTCATCGACGCGTGGTCACAACGTGTCGACACCGGCCTGCATTTGCGTTGCTTGAGACGCCACGCACCGCAATCGCCCTCGCTCATCGCTCACTCTTCCTCCCTCGCCCCGCTCTGCTCCAACCGCAGCGTCGCCGCGATTTTCTCCGCGACTGGCCGGGCCACCGTGCCGTCACAGCATGCTCCACCTCGAGCATAGCTTCACCACCACTTCGGTCATCTCGTGCGCTGCCCAGCCTAGATAGCAGAAGCCAGGCGCCGTCGTGTTCTCGTTTCCGCCTTCATCGACATCACCGACGCGCCACCGAGCATGAAGCCCGCCATGGTCGGAGCGACATGCATCTCCTCTTTCCCTTCCTAGCAGTGTTCCGGGGTCCCTTCGAGCCATAGGTGGGTGAGCCTTGATGTTACCATCTCCTTCGCAGAGGTTTGGCCGGAACGGATGCGTCACCATGCGCGCTCCGCCATTGTCGCCGGAGTCGCCGAGCTCCAGTTCCGCGAGCTCATCACTAATTCCTTTCCAATAGCGAGCGCCTAGCACGTCCTAGGGCTAGTTCTAACTATCGGCAAGACGCTGCTGCGGGTCGGTTGCTCGTCATCGAAGAACGCCGGTGAGAACACCCGCCACCACCGCGTCGGCATGCATGCGGCCGCGCTTGTCGAGCGTTTTTCTTGCCCCACCTCGTAGCTAGGTCTTTTCATAGTACCCCTAGGAAGCCGCAGCGTCCTCCGCCGAAGTTCGTGGAGGTCGGAGAGCACCGCCGTGCCGCCGGACCCTCTCCACCGCCGCCATACTCGCCGAAGCCCTAGCTCCGGTGGCGCTGTGCCCCTCTTTAGCACCTTGATCAAATCGTCTCGGCTAGGAGGTCACACTGGTGACCTTGATTTGGCCGGACACCTCGCCGGCGGCGAGGAATCGGCCGGCGGCCGCCCCTCCTCTGCTCCCCCCCTGTTCCGATGCTGGGCTGAATAGGCCACGGGCCGAGCCGCCCTTGCTGGGCCGGCCCGAGTGGGAGGATAGAATTAGACTTTTGTTATTTTCTTTTTTTTTATTATTCAATATGTTGATTAATGTGCAAACTTCAAAAATATGTATCTCATGTTCTAGAAGTCCAAATTGGTTGGTTCAAGTTGTGTTGTGCTCTATATAATGTCTAGTTTATTATAAAAATATAAAATGTGCCATGTTTTGTGATAAAATAAATAGTTATTATTTATCTCTTTTATTCATGAAGAAAAAGGAGAAAATGATATCTTTTTCTGTAGAGCTCCAAATGACATGAAATTTTTATAGTGAACTGCTCATACCATGAATAACTTATGGTTAAATTTTCATGTAATTTGGATGAGGTTGGGTAGAGTTATATAATTATCTTGTTTGCTTGAATGGATCTTGTGTGAATTTTCATAATTTTTCTATAGGTCCAGTAAGGGTGAAACTTGGTGAATGTCTTTCTTATGTTAGAAAGATGCTAGGAAAAATATGAAATCTGTTGTTTGATACTTTTCAATAGGGTTTCCTATTTATGCTAGAAATAGACCTGCCATTTGTTATTTTTGATATCTCCATATTTGCTTGGCAAAATGAAGTGAAATTTTTATGGTAGCCTATGTGAAGCATTAGGTGGCTACTGTAATTTTTGTAGATTTTTATATATAGTTTTACTATATGTTTCTTTAATCACCTAATTAACTAAATAAATTATAAAAGAATATTAAATAATTTATTTAGAAGTTGGCATTATACTTTCTGATGTTTCTTTGGTAGGCACAACCAGTTGGTAAACTTGATGTGATCCAATTGTGCTTTTGAATCATCAGTAATTATTTAAATTAGTGATTCTGCCATTTTTGGACAGATTTGTTAGTTAAGAGAAGTAACCTATGATAATATGTTGTAAATATTAAATTTCTGGAATCTTGTTATGTGTGTGTTTAGTCTTAACCTTATGGTACTTAGTGGTTTCTTAGGAATGTTTAAACAAGTTAATACCGGAGAGGAAATTTGCACCTAAGATTGAAGTGATTTGAATAGAGCACCACATAACTTGGTTTTGTGCTTACAACGTTGCAATGTCATTGCATTCATCTTCACATCATTCATGCACGTCCATAAATCATGATGTCATTTTTGGATGCATACATGAAATTCATTGGATGCATGTACATGCAATAGGTGTGCCAAGAATCGTGTTACGAGCGAAGTCCCGCTGGGCGTGGGACCCGAAGTTGAAGTCCGTTCGAGAACCGGAGGTCCAGTCCGACGAAGTCGGAGAAGACGTGGGAATCGTTCTTGAAGCCAAACCTTGATCTCTCTTCTTTCGGTTAAGGCAAGCCCCGGAGCATTATAAGCCTCCTACTTTCAAAGCAATTTTCTATCTATACATGTTATATGTATTGTTGCATTACGTGATAGGAGTTGGTTGGAAACCCTTGCTGCATTGATAACACTCCTTGTCCAGCAATTCGAACCTTGAATCCTATGTAGACAGGATCGTATCTATGCTTAGCCCTGCTTAATTAGACCGGTAGAAGTCGGGTGATTTCCTGTCACCTGCGAGTTATAGGGCTTTATCAGGTCACGGTTGGCTATACTTGCTATCGTGGAAGTGAACCATGTGTTAATAAAATGAAATGAGACCGGGCGGGATGACGATAGTGAAGCAACAAGGCATGGAGGTCTTGGGTGTGGATCTATCCCCGTCTGTGTCGATTAAGGACCGAGACCTGGAGCCTTCTATGTCATTTTGAACGCATGCCTGACATTTAGCTGGCCGGCCTGAGGTTGCCGACCGCGAAGCCTAGTAGCTCAACTCAGGTTGCGAAGTCGAAAAGTGAAAGTCGCCTCGGAAGGGAGCCAGAGGGTCCAAGGGCAGGTGAGTTAAAAGTCCTGAGCATCCTGGCCACTGGTATCCCTGAGAACGCGGCGCTGTTCGGGCCCACCCTGAGTTGTACCAAAGGTTATCTACGGCTGCCTTTAGCGGGGTTTGCCGGGTGAGTGTCAGGAATACCCCCTCAGCTGAGTTGGAATCGATTCGAGTCGCCGTCTCTCCCGGATAGTGAGAAACTTGACTGGTTATCTCCAGCGTAGATACACTAAAGATTAATGATGGTTCGGAATTGATGATAATGATGATGATAGCCTTATTATACCTGCTATGGTTAATATTGTTTGATCTTAATAAAGTGATTGCTCTAGCACAGGTGCTAATCTAGTTTTCAGGTTAATGATGATCAACTTGATACTTAAAGCATATATTGGTTATTTATCTGTATTAAGCTTTTCTGCAAATGTGTCAAGCTAGCCCACTTTATAAAGCCTTGCATAATCCTTGGTGTCACCTTTGTTTCTGGTTTTTGACGGGTAAGTCTAGCTGAGTACCTTCTCGTACTCAGGGTTTATTCCCACCTGTTGCAGGTAGCAGATTCGTACTTGTCGCTGCAAGTATTGTCTTCGCCATGTGGGCGTGAAGACTAGACCATATGGGCATGGTCTCTGTAGTATCTCTCCTGGTATGCTTTTATAGGATGTGACTATGTACTGGCAGTATTTGACTCAAAATGGTTTCAGAAATTATGTTGCTTCCGCTAATCTTTACTTTGGTTTTGTAATAAAAATAATTGTACTCCGATGTATGAGATTACTTTTGAACTGTGTAACAAGTGTTGTGTTATGTTGAATCATTACGATCTGGTTGCTCTCGGTTTGGTTTGAAATCCCTCGCGATTTCGTGGACTACCGGAGTTATATGGGCTCAAGTGTGAGAATTTGATCACTTCGGTGATTGTTTTTATACTTGTGCTCTTATAATTTGGGCGGTTCCGTTACAATTGTACTCCAGAAATCGATTTCGAGATATGTGACATTTTTTAAACTTTTTAGATGTGATTTTTGATAGAGTCTGTCTTAGCTTCAAAAGGGTGGCTAAGGATTCATCTGTTATTTCCTTGCTATATACTCCCTCCATCCCTTATTAACTGTTGTTCTCGCTTTCAAAAAATAACTTTGACTAAATTCATATAAACAATAATATTTATGGAACATAATTAATTAGATAGATCATTCAATCTATTTTCGTAATAAATTTATTTGGAGATACAAATGTTGCTAATATTTTCTATAAATTTAGTCAAACTTACGGGCACATATGATGATAAATATTTAGGGACAAAGGGATTATACAGTAATAATAATTTATGTGCAATATGTCATCACAAATCAGCTCCAGTAATTTCTTGCTGAGAGATTAGTGCTTCGACCGAATTTTTGTTACCCGGCCAGGAGGCGACAGGGCGCACGACTTCTACTCATCACTTGTTCCTCGGTCTGGCCTCAAATAGTAAAAGTCGCACAAAAGCAAACGCTCACGTTTCTCTTCGCATGCGTGCAGCTTGTAATTACTATTCCCTGCCTCGCAAGCCGTAGCCGTAGATTCACTGTGCATCAGTGTGCCTACCATTATTACGACTGAGAAAGAAAATCTAGGAAATCCTAGTCTGCAAGACTGCAACGAGCCAACGGCACAGGCCGGCCAGATCGATGACTCTACTCCTATATACTATAGTGTACTCATTTCTTTTCTTTTCTTATTAGACACGATTTGACCCAATATGGTCTTCGTACTTCACCGGTTAAAATCTTATCTTATACTCCCTCCATTATCTTTTATTAGGCGTACAACGTTCTTTCATTCTTGACGATATGTTGTTCAGAATTTAGACACGGATATCAATATTGAAGATAGTTGGATGTATTATTGGGGGAATTCAGTCTTTGCCTCAAAGAATGCTTATAGGTTTTTGGTGAATGAGCAGGAAGCATCACCATTATTTAAATGGATGTGGGCAGGGGGCAACCTAGGGAAACACAAGTTCTTTTTCTGGCTTCTTCTCATGGATCGCCTAAACACAAGAAATCTACTGAAAAGGAAGAACAAACATTTGGATGATTACAATTGTGTGTTATGCAACCAACAGATTGAAGAATGCAGCTTCCACCTGCTCTTTGCATGCCCATTCAGTGTCAGCTGTTGGAGTCTTCTCAACATTCACGGGAACACTGCCCTGCAACCATTAGACATGGTCTGTCAGGCAAGATTTGACTTCAATCACTCGATTTTCAGAGAGGTGGTCATCACGGCTTGCTGGATCATTTGGACTACTCGCAATTCAGTCATTTTTTTATGGAAAAGCACACAGTATTGAAATCTGGAAACGCTCTTTCAAAGAGGAAGTTGGTCTGGTTTGCATCAAGGCCAATAATAGGATCAGTGAAGCTTTATCCTTATGGTGTGAGCTTACCCTTTTTTTATTCGGTTTCTTGGAAGTCTTAGCCCTCAGTAGGTTGTTTCAGTTCTTTCTCTGGGCCTAGTTGCCTTGTACTCGTTTTCTTTTTTGATAGTTGCAGTTTTTGCTTTTGTACAAGCCTCTTGTACAAGAGCGTTGTACAGCTTCTTCTGTTCTTAATAAGAAAAGCAAAAAGAAAAGTGGGGATTTCCCTCACTGTTTTGTCAAAAAAAAAAACATTCTTTCATTCTTGACGATATGTTGGGCGTGCTTAATTAGCGCAACCAATCCCGTGCATGCATGTGAAGAGAAACCAAGCGGCCAGCGGCATGCTTAATTAGTGTAACCAATCATGATGCATATATGCATGCTGAAGGAAACTAATGGAACACTGATGCATGCAATAAAAATTAAAGAACCCAGCCACTCGTCTTGGTGGGATTCTCTACCTCTTGTGCCTAAAAAAAGAGAATGGAGGTAGTATATTACAATGTTACTGACCATGACATTATACGAAATAAGCGTAGAGGCAGTCAGAAATGATTTGAAGATGCAGGTGCGCCAACTATCTTTGTGCAAGACCCCTCTAGAAATCGAACATTTCTAAGGACAGTTTTTAACCGTCTTAAAAAATCGATTTTTAAGAGGTGGACTAGAACATATGTCATTTTTAGAAATAGTTTTTTTTAGAGGCGGTTGATGTTTTAGACAACCTCTGAAGAATGATATATTAGAGGCAATTTAGATTCTAGAGGCAGTAGATATTTATTTCAACTCACCCTAGATTTTTTTTGAAATGTTTAAAAGTTTTCTGCTAAATTTGATTTTTTATTTCTTTCTAATTTTATTGAAGCCATTTCATGCAACATGTACTATAGGCTAAACTTAGTCGTATTTTGCATCGCATTCCCTAACGTCATCAATGGTATACACACACACACACATATACATAGTTTGATCTAATGCAAACATCAAATTATATAATAATGTAAACAACATGCATATTGTCAGCGATGCTTAGAGCATCTCCAAGAGACATTCTAAATTCCATGTTTCGTATCTTCATTTAGCTATCTACTCTGTAAAGATTCTTTCTTCATAATTCTGCACATTCCAATAGACTAGCTATATCTCCAAAAAAAGGAATGGAGTTTGGAGCAACATAAACATGGTGCTAGCTATCAGCCTCACATACACCAAGATAACAAGGCACGCCGACTAGCCAAATTTGGCCTCCGAGGTTCACGGGAAAGCATGTCAAATAGGATAGCAATCGTATTGGCTACTCTATTGGGAAAGCCTCATCTTTGTATCTAAGTGGATGATTTAGATAAAGGTGGTCATTGAATATGAGACATGACATTGATTCATGTGACCAAGATGGTGAAGACCAAGATGAGGCTTGGCTCAATGGACCGGTTGTGAAGGTGAAGGGCAAGTCGAGGCTTCTAAGCAAAGGACCATGCGATGGTGAAGCTTGAGCAAGACTTGGTGCCGATGGACCGATGCAACGGTGAAGAGCAAGTGAAGTCAAGGTCGATGGATTGAGATGGTCATGTGATGATATGAAGTAGATCATATCTTTTGGACAAACAAAATGGGCTCAAGGCAAAGGTATAACCATAGCACCATTTTGTTTTGCAATCAAGACACCATAGAGGGTGTGAGTGGTTTAGGATCGATAGCCGAACTATTAAGAGGGAAAGTCTTATCGGTTACTCGACGCGCGGGTGCCACTAGGTGAATTCATGAAGTGCATTGCATGTAGGGCCTAGTGAGCTAACTGGAAAACCTTTGAAAATGATTATGAAAATGCTAACACATGTGCACAAGGGGTGATCACTTGTTGGTGTTGGCACATTTGCGAAGGCGATGGAGTTTGAGGGGTAGAGAGGGGTTTGGGGTCCTCTCTCCCTCTCGCCGAGCTTGCGAGGCGAGATTCAGGCGTTTTCGAGGAGATGAAATGCCTATTTTTTCCTTTACGCCGTTGTCGAGATTTGGAGGTGTTGTCACGTTGTGTTTCATGAGCTATAACATGTGCTTTAGTGATACACATATGAAGAGTAGCTCATAAGTGAAAGTGGCGAAGTCACGGGAGTATTTCTCGTTGAGAAACACGTGACAAACGCGTGTGATGCCAGTGACTGACGCTGGGTCGGGCGTCTGTCGCCTAACCCTAGGTGCGGCGCTGAGGCAAGCGAGGCAGAAGCGTCAGACGCGGTGGTGCCCTCCGCGACAGACGCGGAGCTAGCTACTGTTCTAGCGTCTGACGACTTGGAGGTGTTTGGCCTGTGCACCATCGGATGCTAAGGGCGCGTCTGACGCCCAACCAGGGAACACGTCTATTGCCCCAGCGCGCTGCAGGCCTCTCTGGACTACGTCTGTCGGTCCAGGGGGCGTGTCTATCGCCCAGCGACGGACACGTCTGTCGCTTGGTGGAGAAGCGCGGCTGTGACTTGACCATTGGAGATCAACGGCTCGTATTTGAAGTGGGACACGTGGCAGCGATCCACTGTGGGTGGCATAGGAGCGATGGACGCTGGCCGCGTCTGTCGGCGTAGCGACAGACGCGTCTGTCGTTCGCGAAAAACGTCCAATGAGGTTTCCAACAGGTCTATTTGTTTGTGGAGCTATAAATACTTGTTGGCCGGCCCTTGGGGATGTCTCTTGATAACACTCCTGTGCATCCTTTGAGCTAAAGCTTCTCCCTCCCACTCATCTCTCTTGCTTGATTGCAAATCAAAAGTGAGATTTAGTGATCCTAAAGTGCATTGCATAGCTTGAGAGCATCTAGTGGCACTTGTGGGTGGTTTAGCCGGTGGATTTCTTGTTACTCTTGGAGAGTACCGCTCCTAGCCAGCTTGGAGATTGTTGGAGATGTTGGCAAGAGAAGGAGATTATTCTTGGCCACCTCCGATTGATTGTAAGAGGTTCTTGTGCTTTCTTCAGTGGAGTGCCAAAAGCAACCCTAATACATTGCGCGTGTCATTGAGTTACCTTACTTGAGAGTGGTGTCTTGCGGTGCCTTGCGGGGCGTGCCTTGAGGGGCAAGTGACTTGAGGGTCACACCGAGAAACCATCTAAGTGTTGGTCGACACAACTAGTGACGTAGCTTGTCGGTGCACAAGTGAACACCGGGTGAACAAAAATATTGTATCTCTTGTCTCCCCGTGATTAGTCTTCATATTGTGTTGTTGTCAATATTGATTGATTGTATATTATCTTGATGATTGGCAACATCTTCACTCCATCGTCGATATAAGAATATCAATCCTCTCTCTTGCATTTACATTTACTAGATTATCTTGTGTAGCTCTAGTGGTAGCTTTGCTAGTAGTGTTGTTAGCTTGCTCACTAGTGTAAAATTAGTGACATAGCCCTTGTGTGAACTAGAGATCATAATCTACTAGACTTGTGGATAGGAGGCTTGCATCACAACCGTAGGCCAAGCAAAACTCGCTTTACGCCGTTTGTTATTCTAACAAGTTTGCTTAATGGTTCGTGTAGGATTTTTTATAGGCTATTCACCCCCTCTCTAGCCATCTAGGACCTTACAATTGGTATCGGAGCCGTGGTCACCATTTTAATCAAGGCGTAACATCCTTCGGTGTGAAATATGGCTCAAATTATGTTCAATGATGTTGGGGGCAAGCCATCGTTCTTTGATGATGTTAGTTCTTTTGCTCATTGGAAGAGAAAAATAACAATGTACATTGGTTCTATTCATGAGAGAGTATTGCAAGTCACCGAGAATGATTTTTCTATCATTGATCCCGATCATCTCACCGATAAAGATAGAGCAAATAGAACATGCAATAGAATGGCTCTCAATACACTTTACAATGGTATTGACACAAAAGTATTTGAGGGCATCAAAGATTTAGAATTGACAAATAAAGTATGGATAAGGTTGAGTGAAACATATGAGGGCACTAAGGTTGTGAAGAGTGCCAAGCTATATGGGCTCAAGAGTGAGTTTGAGAACTTCAAGATGAAAGAAGAAGAAACAATCTTAGCGATGTTTCATTAATTGCAAGTCATTGTGAATGATCTCAAGAGCTTAGAGCACAAGACACAAGACCAAGATTTTTGCCACAAGTTCTTGTTGACCTTACCAAGAAGATTCAAAATGTCGATCATGATGTTACAAAGAGATGGGCTTGATGAATGAAGGCCAATGATTTACTTGGTGAAGTCTTGACATATGACAAGTATTATCAAGATGCCAATGAGAAGGAGAAGAAGGAGGAAGAAAAGAAGAAGAAGACCGTGGCATTCAAGGCCATCTCCTCCATGGGCAAAGCTACCATCATTGACGAAGAAGAAGACAATAATGGAGATGAAGATTTTGAAATTGATGATGAGGCACTTGCTCTTGTAGTCAAGAAGATGGGTCAAATGTTCATTAAGAGAAGAGGCTTCAAAAAGAGAAATGACAATTTTAAGAGCAATGAGCAACAAAGGAAGTGCTTCAATTGTGATAGCACCGAACATCTTCAAGCCAAATGTCCCTATGACAAGAAGAAGAACAACAAGAGGGGCAAGTTTGAGAAGAAAAAGAGAAAAACCAAGATGACTTTCAAGAAGGGCAAGAATGGAGCCTATGTGGTCACTTGGAAAAGTGATGATGAAGAAGAAGAAGAATCATCATCCAACAAGGCTTTTGCTTCCATTGCTATCAACAAGAAGCCCTCACTATTTGGTTCATCCTTTTCATGCTTCATGACCAAAGAAACTAAGGTATTATATGATGAAAGTGATGATGAAATTGAAATGGAATATGTTCATGATAGTGATAATGATAATGAAAATGATGATGATGAACCAACTAAAGAACAACTATATGACTTGATGCAACAAACTAGAGACATAGCTATTGCCAAGGACAAGGAGTGTAAGAAGCTTTCAATTAAAGTAGCAATACTTGAGAAAGCCCTTAGTGAGCTTAAGACCACTCATGAGAGTCTAGTGGAAGACCATGAGGATCTTGGTAAGGCTCATTCTAAGCTTGAAAAAGCTCACTCATTGCTACTTGAGCAACAAGCAAAGAAGGAGGTTGTTGTATCATGTGATATATGTGTTACATGTGATATAATTGATGAATCCTTTTAGGAACCTGTCATCATGTCAAATGCTAACCCTTCTGATAGCTCTTCATCCACCACCACCGACTCTACCTCCACTACTAGTGATGGTTTCACTTGTGATGCCTCACTAATGGTTGAGAATGAGACTCTCAAGAGAGAGGTGGATGAGCTCACTCACGCCCTAGGCAAGGCCTATGGTGGTGAGGCCCGCTTGCTTAAGTGCTTGGGTAGCCAAAGGTTCTCTCTTAACAAAGAGGGATTGGGCTACACCCCCAAGAAAGACAAGTCGGCCTTTGCAACTCTAAAGTCTAGCTTTGTGAAGGGCAATGGTTGGTTTTGCAATAGATGCAAGCAAGTTGGGCACCTAGAGCATAACTGCACCAAAAGAAACAATGGCAAGAAACTTGTTAATGCTATACCTTCTGATTCTTGTTATGTGCTTACCAAGAGTGTGAAGGGTGTACAAGCTAAGTTTATTGGTACACCAATTGTTGGCCCAAAGAAGAAGGCTATTTGGGTACCAAAGAGCTTAGTTACTAACCTACAAGGACCCAAGCAAAAATAGGTACCTAAGCTTCATTGATTTGCTTGTAGGTCAATTACAAAGCTAGAGGAAGGCATTGGATTATTGATAGCGGGTGCACTCAACACATGATCGGTATATCAAGAATGTTTGACTCAATCAATGAAAATAATAGTGGTGTTGATTCTATCACATTTGGCAATAACAAGAAAGGCAAGGTTATTGGCTTGGGCAAGATTGCAATATCAAATGACATGAGTATCTCCAATGTGTTGCTAGTTGAAAGCTTGGATTTCAATGTTCTATCCATGGCACAAATATGTGATCTTGGTTACAAATGTATCTTTGGGGTTGATGATGTGGAAGTCATTAGTATGGATGGTTCAAATGTGGCATTCAAGGGCTTTAGATATGAGAATCTCTACCTAGTTGACTTCAATGCTAGAGAAACTTCTTTGACAACTTGCTTAATCTCCAAATCAAGCATTGGTTGGCTTTGGCATAGAAGGTTTGGTCATGTTGACATGAAACAATTGAAGAAACTTACAACTCACAATCTTGTTAATGGTTTGAAAGATGTTGAATTTGAGAAGAATAAGCTTTGTAGTGCATGTCAAGCTAGGAAGCAAGTTGGAAGCTCACATCCAAAGAAGAGTACAATGAGCACATGCAAAGCATTTGATTTGATGCACATGGATCTATTTAGCCCAACAACATACACAAGCATAGGCGGCAACAAGTATGGCTTTGTCATAGTGGATGACTACGACAGCGGCAAACACACGAAGAGCGCGGGGCGTGGGCTAGGACAACGGCTGCGTCAGCGGCCAGTCATGGCCGGCCCCGCGCACAAGTGGGCAACGGCAGCGGCGTGCTCCGACGACGCGATGAGCACGGAGGCCAACGAGCGGATGTGCTTGAGTCGGATGCGCTGAGCACGGAGCACGGATGCGCTCAAGTCGGCAAGCTGCTAGCTGCATCGTGGGTGCTCGCCTTGCAGCCGAGGATGGCTCCCGGTGTTGGGGCCCATGCGACGGTGTCCGCGCCGCGACTGCTTTGATGGCGTTGGTGTGCTCCGATGGGGAGGCAGAGCTGATGCTCCCGCGTAGATGGCGGCGAGCTGTAGTCCGATGGCGCTGCAGTCCGGACGCCCGCCGCAGAGACCCATCGTGCCGCCCACCCACCACGAAGGCCTACCGCGCTAGCCACACGCCGCGAAGACCCGCCTGCCACGCCATGACTTGCACGTGTGGAACCGAGCTCGGCCATCACGCCATGGTCGTGAGCTCCACCATGCACGCCCCCACGCTGTCACGCTCCCGCCGAGCCCCACGCTGCCCGCTGTAACACCCTTGAACGTGTTTGTTTGACACGTTTACTTTTCCATTACTTAACCCAAGGCTTTAAATCTCGGGACGATATTTCTTTAAGGGGGAAGGGCTGTAACACCCTTGGTGTTATAGTAACTAAAAAACTGCCATGTCATCATTTGCACTGCAAATCATCCATGATTAGGTTAACTATATTATGCATCAACTAAAATGAGTTTAACTTCTTAGGTTGGATGTGTTTCTCGTTGTGTGACTCGAATCCGAAAACCCTAATTTCGAATGTCACCGCAAATACTTAGTTTATGCCCTACGTAATTTGAGGTGTATGACTATGTTATACACTAGTGCTAGTATGAGCTCAAGTCCAACTTATAAAATAAAGCTTCAAGTTTGAGTTAGAATTTGGAATCCAAAACTTGTTGCAAGTTTTCCGATTCGAATTCGAATTCAAATTTGAGGAATTAGTAAAAGAATTTCCTAAGTCAAACTGGTCAACCTAGAGTGACATTTGGTCAACCATGTGATGCTTGACTCAATGATGCCCTAGGGTGATGGTGTGATCACTAAACAATCACCAATTAATAGAGTATCAAGTTTCAATTTAAAATCTTTCTGAAAACCCTGAAAAACAAAACCCTAGTTTTACCCCTTTTTGAATAAATCAAAATCTAAGCAAAATTTGGGAAAAAGTGTAAAACCAAGTTTGTAGATATTTTCAAGGGCTACAAGTTTGATGTTTTGAGTTTTCAAAGTTTCAGTGTAAAATTTGAAGTAATTTTGAAAAGATTCAAATCTCAAATTTGACCACTTTTCATCTCCCCTATATAATTTCAAAATGGAGGCAGAATTTGAAAATATTTTGAATAGCAAAGTTGTAGGTCTTACCTAGATGTACAACTTTCGTATTTTGAGTTTTTGAAGGTTCAATACCAAATTCAAAGTAATTTTCAATTTACAGAATTCCTGAAAATGTCCCCTTTTAAATTCAAATTCATATTTCAAAATCTAAGCCGAATTGGAAAATGTTCATATTGAGAAAGTTGTAGAACTTTGAAAATTGAACAACTTTTGTATTTACAGATTTTCAACTTCTGTAGAAAAATTGAGAGTAATTTGTAAAATTGTGACAGTGGCATTTCTGTATTTTTT
The DNA here is from genome assembly GCA_022457205.1 of Saccharum spontaneum. Lineage (NCBI taxonomy): Eukaryota > Viridiplantae > Streptophyta > Magnoliopsida > Poales > Poaceae > Saccharum > Saccharum spontaneum. Next base: position 20,199,939 of record CM039605.1, on the reverse strand, counting down.
TCAAAATTCGGTCAACAGGCGCAGCCGCGACGTCCAGCGACCGCCTCGTCGTGGTCGGTTCGATCCGCGTGTCGTTCCCCCTCGACCGGTCGCCCACATATATACAGCCATCACCGACAATTTCATTTTCTCTTCCTCCTCCGTTTCTCTCCGCGACCGGTCACCACCGCCCGCCGCCATAGTTCACCGCCGTCGCTGCTCCGCCGCCCAATTGCTCTCGCCTACAGCTCCGCAAGTCGTGTGCGCAGCTCTGGGAGTCACTGATTGCGCCTCGCATCGCCTGCCACAACCTGCCAGCCGTCGTCTTCCTCGCTGCCAAGCAGAGGGCCGCCGTGGTCGCCTCACCGTGGACCAGCCACTCCAGCGCGTCTCCGTCTTCACCAAGTTGACCAACGTGATCGTTGTGAGCTCCTGAGCGTGATGCTCACTTCGTTTCAGTCATTACCGCACCGTAGTCGCGTTTTAGTCTCCGTGTCGCCGGGTGGGTCGCCACCGTGGCCACCATGGCCGCGGCCAAGCCCCCTCCAAGCCGCGTTGTGTCCGATTAGCGTCATGGTTGGGTTCGTGGGGGTTGGGTGAAGCTTTTGGCACCGTTCCACCGTTCGGGGTGCACGTCGTCCGTGAGTTCGTTGGCGGCGGCCACCGCGGCACCGCGTCCACGCGCGCGAGGGGGAAGAAGAAGAGCGAGCGAGCAGGCCCACCGGGTTGCTAGGCCGGGCTAAGGAAACGGGCCGCGCGCACGAGAGTGAGAGGAGCGCGGGTGAGCGTGGGCCGCGCGCGCGCGTTATGCTGGGCCGAGAGAGAAAAAGGGAAAAGGAAGCAGCCCGTGGTGGAATTTTGTTTTTCATTTTCAAAAATGTAAAATAGTTTTCAATTTTATTTATTTTGTTGTGAATTATTTAGAGTTCCAAAATTAGTGAAAATTTTTTAGTAACCTCTATGTACTGTGTACTATTTAAGAAAAATATTAAACGCCAATTTTAATTACTTTTTGTAAGTTAATTAATTAGCTCATTTAATTATTAAATGGCTTTTACATAATTTTTCTTGGTTTAATTAATTGTCCAAAAATCATGAAAATTGTTTTACCACTTAATTATGATATAAGCTTCCTAAAATAAAAATTTTAGCTTAATTAGACTAAGTTGATTTTATTCTTAATTTATGCTTTATTAATTAATTAGTTAATCAATTAATTAGGGCTTAATGATTAGTTTTGTTTGACTTTATGATTGAGTGTTGACTTTAGGTCATTGACACTTAATGACCTATTCTTAATTGGTTGTTTAAGCTCTCTTAATTATGTTGTTAAGGCTTAATTAGCGTTATTTCATGTGTTTAACGAAATTCTTTAATGAAGTGTTTAGCGTAATCGGACCCTAGGTTAGGGTTAGGTTAGAAGCTTTTGTCGTTCAACTGTACCGCGAAGGAAAGTTGTACTCAAGTTGTTAACTTTGTTATGCATCCTTCGAGCATCATGTTTATTACTTCATCATCTTAAGCATGCATTATCGTCACGTGTAGTCCCCGTGAACGAGGAGGTTGCCGAAGCTGAACCCGTTCCCGAAGAAGCGCCAACGTCCGTGGAAATAGGGTTTGACATCTGCAGTACTGATCCAGAGCTCGAGTTTCCCACCAACCAAGGCAAGCCCCGGTTACATTTAACCCTTCCTTGCGATTTAAAAAGTTTTACTTCACTTATATTACTGCTTTATTGCACTAAGTGCTAGGAGTTGAGTAATAACCTAATTACTGCATTACCATCCTTGATACTTCGCTATCATCCTTGATACTGTTTTTATTTGAAAATGCTTAGTATGCTTAGCCATGCTTAATGAGAAAACTTTAAAAATGTTAAGCAAAGTTTGAAGGTTATTAGACAACTGCTTAATGAATAATGATGGTGATAATCTGAGATCAGTCGGTGGACTTGCATTGGGAAAGGAGTCCCCATGTAGTGTCTTCGACTGAGTCAGTTAAGGACCGTACCGTTGTTTGAATTGTGTGCGTCGAGACTTTGCAACTGATCACATGCTCCGGTAAGTCTAAGACCTCGGTAATGCTAAGATGTAAACGGCCAACCGCGCACTGGGAGTGGAGAGATGACGAGAGTAGTGTGTACCATTGTAGCCAATGGCTTGATTGGAGGTATATTGTACTCTCGGGTGGCGCTGGACCCAGTCATGTGTTGGAGGATCCGAGTGAAGGTTGATATGTGTCGGTTAGAGTCCTAGATATGTCGTGTGGTTAGGAATCCCCAGGTGGGTTTAATCGATTCGAATCGTCGCTGCTCCTCGGTTAAGGAGACTCGATTCTCTGTTCAATATTGTAGTTAAGAAATGGAACTTTGGTCGGAGAATCAGAGAGATACTGAATGAGTTATATGATCTAGATTAGGATCACTATATTCTGTCGATAAGTAATACTGAAATAAAACCTTGATCTTAAGGATTCACTATTAGTAGCTTTTATGCAAAAGAATTTGGATTCTTGCTAGAACCTCACCTTGATTCCCCTGAGCCCGCATTCCTGAGTCATTTCACCCGGTTTTGTCGGTTAAGTTTTGTTGAGTACTTTCGTACTGAGGGTTTGTTAAACCCCTATTGCAGGTGCGTCTCATGAGCAAGTGTGTTTTGGACCATGTTGCATGACCGTCTTTGCGGTGAGCGACGACGAGTAAAAATGTTTGGCTCTTGGGCAGAGCGTCGCATTTTGGTGTTGTATTAATGTTAATAATGCTACTCCACTACTATAGTTGTAACACTAACCTTAAGTTTTGTAAGTTTGGAACATCAGGTTTGTAAACTTATATTATGTAAGACTTCCGCTTTTGTACTCTGATGTAATTTATTATATAAACTGTTGTAATACTGTGATGCCTCTAAAATGTGATCCTGCTCGAAAGATCGTGGATGATTCGATTTTCTCGTGGACACCCGACAGGCTTCTTAAGTCCTGTGGTACACATGTACAGTGGTTAGAGGTCTTTAAGACGATAACAAGTACATGTGGCCATAGTAGTTAGGAGGTTCTGCCACACCCGCGCGGACCACGCCCTGCCGCCAGCCACGCACGCCCTGCACGCCCACGCGGACCCCGCCCCACCGGCGGCAAGCTTGCCATGGCAACCATCCCGCACCACAGCCGTTCCGCCGCCGGATCTCCCCCATTGCGGCCATCACGCCCCAGCCGCGAGCGACGGTGAGCTCCGGTCACGGCGCCTCGCCCCCACCGCAGCCGCGGGAGCCGCCCTAGCCCAGTGAGGCTCCGACCGCGGCTGTGTCCGCCCCGTGCCCTGACGACGTCAGCCCCACACCCAGTGGCCAGCCTCCTCCCTAGCCCCCACTGTCACTAACCTCGCGCCCCAGGCCGGCGCGCGCCTACTGCCACTCGGGCCGCCCGCCGCGTAGATTGGCTGCCGTGCCACCCACCCACCGCGGCCGTGTGGCCGCCACACTGGTGACCCGGTCCCACCGGGTCACGGGATGGGAAAATGGGGATGCTTGTCCTTTATAAGGAAGGGGCAGTTTAGTCTTTTTTCTTTTTTCTTTTTTCTAAACATTTTTTCTTAACCATTATTTATCAGCATGTCACGGAATCCAGAAGCAGGGGCAGACGATAACTTCGGTTTTGAAAAACGAGGGCAAACATATAAAGTTAAAAAAAATAGGGGCAAACATGCAGTTAGAGTTTAAAACTGGGGCAGTAATACAATTGTCCCAAATTATTTAGGAACTACTGTTCCTGTGGGAAAATCCCACGACGAGCGAGCTCCAAACATGGGATCGGTGGCCTGCGCACCTGGAGTACTCACCAACCGAACTGAGGCTCGGTCCCTGCGTGTGGATTTGTAATACAGTACTAGTAGATGACAGCTTTTGTATGAGGCGATGAGGAGCGCCGAAGAATCAAACAAAAAATGGCCCAACCCAACCGTGCACCAGTTGAAAGTAATGATTGCGTTGAACCTGCTATTCAATCAGCCAGTCTGGAAGTGGATCGATCACAACGAGACAAGCCGGGAAAGATGCTAAGGATTTATTTATACAATATCCGTCGTCCATGAACACGATTACACGGGCGCGATTAAATCCATTGAATATCAGCATCGTCTATGCCCAGTTAATTAATAATAATATAATCAAATCAGGGTTCCGGACTGCGCGGCCGTGAGGACAACGTGGAGGGACAAACCGTCCAAAGCGAAGAACGGCACGATCATATCATCGCCTACCTACTAGCACCAACCTACCTAAAACTTGTCCCTTAATTTGATCGATCGAAACAAACAAAGAATATGCACGCATGTACACCTAACTCAGCTCGATCGACTTTCAGCTGTAAATTTTAACACAGAACTGATTTTTAACAACGGAGTGGCTCAATTAACAACCCTTGCCTTGGTTGGTTCCCACTAACCGGGTCGCCTGTAGAAATATATTTTTGTGAGACGGTTGTTTTCCCTATCGCCTTTGAAAAAAAAATCTAGAGATGGCTAGTGTCGTACATTTTCATAGGCGGTTGAGATTTCTAGTTGCCCTAGGAAATACATTTTTGAAGACGATTCTAATTATATAGAATCGTCTCTACTAATATGTTTGTTGTATAAATTATAGCCCAACCAGGCTGAGGAGCGCGAGCGCAGAGCGACTACGTGGCACGGGCCACCACTGACTGCGGGAGAAGGAAGATGGTGGTTGGCCGGGGAAGGATGGGGGAGGCACAAGAATGGTCTGACATGGTACGTATCCGACATATCTGACAAAGCCTTGACGACTCAAATGTAACCCAAGTGCTAATTAAGCTAATTTCTATTGATTTTTAAAAAAAGATTTTTCAGTGTATATGTATAGATATGAAGATATCATTTGTCAAGATTATGCGTTCAGAGACCATTTAAAGGACTGGATGTGGCACAGACCAGGAGTGGCTAGCTAGTAAAACTAGCTAGATAGATATTACAATATATATATAGAAATTTAAAATTGCTGGCCTAAGTAGCTGCATAATTATGATTGTGATATATGCTAGTTGATTTAATTATGTTTGCTTGTTGTCGTGTACAGAAGGAGCACGTATGATCGTTTTTTGGTGTGACACGGAGCCGTCGCCATCTTTAATCTGTGCTAGAAAAAAAAATGTAATCTAATCACGCGGCTCCAAAGCTTGTCGGAAGAAGAACATGCACGAGTGGAATCTTTGGCCACAAAGTATGTATGCGTAAAACCTCCAACAATTAAATCTGACGTTTGGGCATGCAGCACTGAGGGAACAAGTCTTTTGCTAAAGTGAAGCTAGCTAGCTCATACCTACCTACATACATATACTGTTCTGATTTCTGAACCTGTCAGTCACATTGCCTTGTTCTAGGATACCTCCTTCAGAACTTCACTATTTCTTGTATGTATGTATGTATAGGTATGCCGGGGAGCCCATCGGCCTCATTTGCTTTGGATCCATATATGACCCATGGGCCTCATTTGCTTGCTGGCCCCTAATTTTCAGGCAAAGCCGAAATTTGGCCCTGCCCAAAAACTTGGTACCCGTTTGTATTAAGTCTCAGGAGAATCACATATATATGGGCTGAGAGGAACTCTTGTTGAATGGGCTCATATGGGTTCCATTCTTCTTGAGTAGACATATCTTTGCTCTGCTAGCTAGTTTCGGTTGGGTCTATCCCGTGGCCTCAATTGTTAAGAAATTACCGATGGATTTTGATTTTCTTGAAATATTGACATAGCATGTCAAAAGAATGCAATAAGTTGCATAGAAACCCTTTGCATTGGACAAATAAATCAAGCAGTCATACCCACATGTAGCCGTAGATCTAATGTGTTGAACGTTCAATTTAGTGTAATCCACAGGCAACATCTCTAAGCGACAAGCGACGTAGACTTTATAATAATGATATAAACGAGATATAAAAGGACAAACACAAAGGTAAACCATAATATTATTCTTAACATAATATACTCAACTTTATTTCAAAAAAAGCACAAAACATGAATATAAACATACCATTAACCACACCCCTATGATACTTGCCTTTATACCAATAAGCCGAAGCACACCTAAGATCAGTGGTCACGAGATGCAGTTCCTGATAGAGATAAACATTTGGGAATACTCAAAAAAATATATTATGTAAAGAATAAAGAAACATCGCTATGCTTACTCAGTCATATTCTCCACCTTTTCTAGCTGCAAAAAAAAATCTTAATACACATTGCAAGACAGCCCAAGACAATCGATGTCCACTATATGCGAGATCGTTTGTCCTGATCTGCTGCGATGCACGCTCTTCCCCTTCCCCTGACTGCAGCCTGCCAATCGCTGCTTCTCTCCTGTCTGCAGCACAAACCTTCAGCCTTCGGATAGAACGCCATGCCCTACCAACGGGCAGGTCAATGTTGCACGCGCCGCCAGCTATCCCTCTGTTAGGCTGATTTGTTCTGGTCGCTGCCAAGTGAAGCCCGGCTGGCCAAGGTAGGCACTACCTGGTCAGTTTCAGTTTTTCTTTACTCCTATTCATTTTCTGGGGCTCTAGTTAGGCCTCTGAGTAAGCCCAGTCTAAGGCTATCCGTACTCGTACTCTAAATTCATCTTCTAAAAGGAATATTCCGTCCTAGTCATCGAGATTCTCTCCTCTATACCACTTTCTCCCGCACTCATCCATCCTCTATATCTCACTCTATACCAAAAGTGGACCCACATGTCAGTTTTTTCTTTTTTTCCTCATCACCCATCGCCCTCCCTCGGTCCCTCTGTCCCCATTCTCTCCCTCTCCCCTGCTCTGCTCCTCGTGATGGAGGCGGAATCCGCCGCCGTGGTAGATCCAGCCCGGCCCGTCGGCGCTCGTCCGGTGCTCGGGAGGTCCGGCGAGCGAGAGGCGGGCGGGTGGCCCGACGAGCTCGCGGAGGCGGCTGAGGAGCGGGCCTCGACGAGCTCATGGAGGATGGGCGGAGCGGGCCTCGACGAGCTCGCGGCAGCGGCTAAGGAGTGGGCCTCGACAAGCTCGCGGACGAGTTCGCGGAGGACGGGCGGAGCGGGCCTTGACGAGCTCGCGGCGGCGGCGGCGGATGGGCACGAGGGCGAGGCGGGCCCTCCCCGGCGTGGATCTGCTCTTCCCTCGACGACGGGCGAGCCGGCGAGAAGCGGGAGCCCGAGGACGAGCGGGTGAGCTCGGGCGGGCGAGCGCCCTCCTCCCTCCTCTCTCTGTTGGTCACATGGGCGGACGACGAGCGCGGGCCCCGTGCGCGTAGCGGACACTCGCTACCCACGCCATGGCGGTGGAGCGTGCGGCTATGGCGGTGGAGGAAGAGCACCGCATGTGCGTGGGAATGGCGGCGCTCCTCTCGACCGGCGGTGCTCCTCTCTTCGCTGCAACCATGCGATGGGGCCGGCGCGGGGTAGCGACCGTCCGCTATCCGTCCACTATGCCGCTGAATTTGGCGGATGGCGCGCGATAGCGGACGGGGATGCAGTATCCGGTGCAGGCCATTTTTACGGTAAATGATACGTTATGACGGATACCGGATGTGTTTGGAGGACTCGGTGCAGACAGTCTAAGTCCCTTAAGCCCAATAGGCTAAATTTCTTACGTTTCTTTTAGGATGTTGCGGGAATGTAATAAGAATTTCTCACAAAAAAAAGAACGTAATAAGATGTATGCACAGGGGAGAGGGGACAAAAAAAATTTGTTGCTTTTATTATTAGTAGCACATATACCCGTGCGTTGAAACGGGACTGCAATGTTTGATCTAGAGGTTAAAATTTAGTTCGTGTCACACTGGACGTTTGATACCAACTAGGAGGACTAAACAAGAGTTAATTATAAAACTAATCACACATAGGAGTAGGCTAATTAGCGAGACAAATCTATTAAACCTAATTAATCAAATCATGAACTAATTAGGCTTAATAGATTCGTTTTGTAAATTAGCCTTCAACTACTTCCTCCGTCCCAAAAAACATGTAAATCTCATTTTACGATAAGTCAGCAGAATTTTAAGTTTGACTAAGTTTCTAGAAGATATTATCTATATTTATATCTTCAATTAGGTTTATTATAAAAATATATTCTATAATTAATCTAATGATACTTATTACGTATCATGAACATTAATACTTTGTCATATATATTCAGTCAAAATTAAGAATTGACTTATCGGGAAACAAGATTTACATGTTTTTTGGGACGGAGGAAATATATAATTAATTTTATAATTAATCTATATTTAATACTCTAAATTAATGTGAAACATCCGAGGTGACGAGGACAACCTCGGACAAACACCTCCGCCGCTATGACGTGCCTTGAACCGACAACAACATCCTCTGTTTCTCCTTTACGTAGGGCTGCTCGGCATTGCTACGAGCTTTGCGCCTGCTCCCATGCATTATCCGTGCTTGCTCCCCTGCGAGCCCGCGCCTCCTCTGGCCCGCGCGTGCAAGCCCGCGTCGCTTCGAGCAGGAGCCCACGCCTTCCTCTCGCTCGTGCGCGCGAGCACGCGTCACTTGGAGCCGCCGCCCGCGCCTGCTCCCGTGCGTGCCGCCTCAAGGCGCTGCCGCCCAGGCTTGCTCAAAAATTCACGAAGCGACATGCTGCGGCAACAGGAAAGAAAAAAAGAGAAAAACAAAAATATATATAGATAAAAAAAAGAGAACGGAACGGACAAAAAACAGACGCCGAACAGAAAAAGGAATGGATTTGTGTATTACAGTTACGTTGGAAGTTGGAGAAGTGTTGTCACGCCGTCTAAATGCTTGCTTTTTGGTTCCGGTGGTTTATGCTCTCTAGGGTATTGTTTGTCTTCATTATATAGTAGTAGAATCGTGTATGTTTTCGTATTTGGACAAGGACCATAGTCCTATACGGACTCAGTAATTGGTGTAGGAGTCGAATTCGGACTACTTTATTTTTCTCTTTTCAATATATTACTAGCAAAGATGCCCGTACGTTGCAACGGAAAAAAAAGCTATCAAATGTTAATAGCAAACGAGGGTAGAATTTTATATATGTATTTATGTTTTACCTTTTCTATAAACTTTAAAAGCTCTAATTTATCTTATGATGACCACATTACGTGCATTAGGCGTGTATCATTGGTGTAGATGCGGAGCCGGCCACGATAACATCCAGACTCGTCTTTTTGGTGAGACAGTGTTGTTGATATAGATGTGGAGCTATTATGGATGGCGTCCGGGCTCACCTCCTTGATGTGACAGCATATTAATGCCAACAAAGAGTTAGATAGAAAACTCACTTGAGTTGAGTTTTCGCATGCTAGTCGTCGTTGATGATTGTATAGATACATTTATTTAGACTAGATTAGATAATAAACTATTTAAATTTTCTACTCACATTTTGATTAGGTGAATCACATGTTAATCTAGGTTTGAATATTTTTTAATCAAAATTATGTTAACAACTTGGTAGTAGAAAAAAACCGTAAAGAAAAATCAGGGTTCAAAGATTCATAATAATTATTCTTAAAAAAATCAATCAAAAAACCACCTATGAGGATAACGGATGCGACAAAAAAGAAATCGGATGTAAGGCCAACAAAAAATCAAACTAAAGAAAATTTATATAGCAAAAGTTTTACCTAATAAATATAAAGGTATTATTGTAACACATGACATGTTGTAGTGTGGTGGTAGACAGTTTGTTTATCAATCCTAGTGTCCAAGATTTGAATCTCACCGGTGGCACATTTTTTGGCTACCAGGAATTATTCTGACCACAGGCTAGAGTGGGCCATTGGGCTGGCTAAATTGGACCGTGAGAAAGCCCAGATCACCTGGCAGATAGAAATCTATGATGTTTAAATTTTCTACTCACATTTTGATTAGGGGAATCACATGTTAATCTAGGTTTGAATATTTTCTAATCAAAATTATGTTAACAACTTGATAGTAGAAAAAAATCGTAAAGAAAAATCAGGGTTCAAAGATTCATAATAATTATTCTTAAAAAAATAAATCAAAAAACCACCTTTGAGGATAACGGATGCAACAAAAAAAGATATCGGATGGAAGGCCAACAAAAAAATCAAATGAAAGGAAATTTATATGGCAGAAGTTTTACCTAATAAATATAAAGGTATTATTGTAACACATGACATGTTGTAGTGTGGTGGTAGTAAGGATGGCAACAGGTCGGGTTCGGATAGGATGGAGTCTCCGTGCACCAAAAACCGAAACCCGAAGTCGAAACCTGAACCCGAACCGAAAACCGATTCGGGTGGAAATCCATCACCAAAACCAAATCCGCGGATACCCGAAACCCGAACGGATACCCGAAATCCAAATGGATACCCGAAACCCTCGGATAAATATACACATATTCACATGTATAAATAAGAGGCAACAAATAATAAATATTTTCATGAGTCAATTTTGAATAGATTTAATAATCTAAGTAAACAAGTTATTATTAGCATATTATAAAACATGAGTTTTAATTCTAAATGAGTTATTTCGGATATCTACGGGTGGGAAACTGAACCCGAAACTAAAACCGAAACCAAACCCGAAACCGAACCTGAAAATAGTGGGTGAGAAATCATCTCCAAACCCAAACCCGCAGGACCCAAAACCCGCGGATATCCGCCCCGAACCCGATCCGATGTCATCCTTAGGTGGTAGGCAATTTGTTTATCAATCTTAGTGCCCAGGGTTCGAATCTCACTAGTGGCACATTTTTTTTTTGGCTACTGGGAATTATTCGGACCACAGGCTAGAGTGGGTCATTGGGTTGGCTAAATTGGGCCGTAAGAAAGCCTAGACCATCTGGCAGACAGAAATCTATGGTGAAAACTAAAAAATGTGCAGAAATTTTTAAGATTTATTATTAGGTATATATTAATTAATGTTGGGTAAGCCGGCTATACCGAGGCTAGCAAGGAAAGCGCACAACTCTTTTTTTCTTCTCTATATAATATATTTTAATTAATTAATGTTTGGCAAAGCCGGTCTATACTAAGGCTAGCAGGGAAGGCGGGGGCGGCACCGTGTGCGGACGGAGTGAGTGTGAGCGATTTTTTCCTTTTTTTGTGTTGCTACGGGAGACTAAAAAATTTTAAAATTTCAATGTACTAAGAGTATATAAAAAAAAGTGAAATGGGGCCTCAAAATTTTTAATGAAAATTGACAAAAATTTTAACTCAACTTAATAACATATTATTCTAAGCCACATTCAAAGAAATAAGCATCAATTTTAGTAACATTGTTTTAAAACAAGTGCATGATAGATAAGTTCTTCACAACTATCTCTTTCAAGTTGACTGTCATTTACGGTCACATACAAGTAGGAATCCATTTCATTTGTTTCGTCTGATAAATGTACATCTCTTAATCAAGTACCAAAGCAATACGTAGTATCGGTCATTCTACAACCAAAGAATGAGCAGAGTGTACCTTCGTGTATAAATTTGTGTAATTCTAATTTTTATGCCCACTTGGACTTCACGTTTTTAAATCAGAGGTAAACACCAGTACATCACCTTCACAAGTCAAAACCAACCACTTTCATGAATAAAAAACAGCCCCACCAAATTCACATGTTCACACCTCCCACTCCTATAGGAACACCGAACCAACCTCATCTCCGGTCATTCATTGCCCTTGTTTAGATCACCAAATTCACCTTAAATTTCACTATGCAAAAAGAAGATTCCCCATCACATCAAAATACCGACACATGCATGGAGTACTAAATGTAAATGAAATCAAAAACTAATTACACAGTTTTGTTGTACTTTACGAGACGAATATTTTGAGCCTAATTAATCAATGTTTAGACAATTATTACCAAATAAAAACAAAATTGCTACAGTGCCAAACAGTGATTTTACACTCACCAATTTGGTGATCTAAACAAGGCCATTGTCCAACTATTAGAATTAGAAGTTCAACGGTGAACAAAGGCAAACCATTCAAATAGCCCATGCTCTGTGTATAAACATTGTAGCACTGCCAACAGATCACATTTGCCAAGTAAGCGACATTGTCCTCACACGGAGCAGACCGATTCCGTTTCAGTAATCAAGGGAGCACACCGATCCCGTTTCAGTAATCAAGGGAGCACACCGTTTCATCGGTATCATCCAAACATGAGAAAAATATTCACCTAAACAAGCCGAAGCACTGCACTGGAGACCTTGTGCACTTGAGTCCATCCCGAGGCAGGTGAATCCTACAACTATGTAACTCTGCCAAGGCAGCCGTTGACAAACAACTGGCACATCGTAGCACCACACCGGGATTAAATGTCCTTCGCCTTTACTTCATTCTTGTGCGGTAAGCCGGTAACAATGGAGGCCAGCTTCGGCTGCTTGGGGATTTTGAATTCGTTGTGCGAGATTCGAACGACATGAAGGGTTTGCATCAAGAGCTTAAACCTACATCAAGAATGAGACTTGGTTAAATTGTTGTTCTCAATTATCATAATTACAAATGACAATATGTGCTACATTTCAGCATCATAATTAAGTCTAGCTTAATAATTAGAATTACAAATCAGAAGGTGATATTATCAATAACTCAATAAGCACTACAGCCTCTAAAGAGAAGTCTTCTAATTCTGAATGCTAACTATTGAATATTATCAATAGGCATTGCAGCCTCTAAAGAAAAGTCTTCTAATTCTGAATGCTAACTATTGAAGGTCCAAGAACAAATATGATCGATGAATAGGAGAAAAGCTGCTCTATAAAGGTTTTTTAAGAACGAACCTGAAGCTGAAGGTACGGCTGTGATAGCTGCTTGGTGGTGTTTCCTTGTACTAAGCTACAATATGACATGTGTCATTTGTTTTTATAAGAAGTCAAATGATAATACTTGTAATTTATTGTGCTACCCCTCTCTCCATAATACGCAGTACAATATTTAGCCTGCAATGCAATATTATTGTTCTTGTAATTTATTGTGCTCAATGCCACTGCCTCAGTACATTAATATATGTTCTCATGGTGTACTATTCGTTTTTAGAAAATTTAGAATAAGGTACAAATAACCTGAAACGGTGAAACTCAAGACACTAGTCAGTAGCTTTTTCATTGAACAATTGTTGACTCTATATTTGGTCAATGTCCCACTCTTTGTTTCTTCCATCGCATACTATATACTGCAATTTTTTCTTGCTCTCTATTTTAAATATCTTTAGAGCATGACTGGAATAAACAGCAAGGCAAATTTATCTGCAGTCCAATCTAACATGCAAAACTCTTCATGAATTTAATTTTCTAAGCATCCAAGTATAGCATGTACCTCAAAATATTGTGATCTGGTTGCTCGACAGAATCAAACAGTAGAATTGAAGATAATAGAAATGCCTCTACCTGTGTAGTCAGTATACAAAAGACAAAGCACAATTTCAAGTTATATTAAGGATAAATAGATCTTACAAGAGATATGGGGGTCTTTGCAACAAGGCGAATTATGCTACAACTACATGCCTGTAATCGATCAAAACCGTGAATTCAAGATTTATTTGAATCTGGATGTTAAAACCAGCACGGAACTCACCTCGCTGCGGGGAGCTGCGGGGAAAAGTGCATACCATTGGCTGTGCTTGCACGTGCAGAGCTGTGGCACATTGTTCCTCGTGAAACCTTGCTCCACCATGGCGGCCACGTCATCTGAGGACGTGCCGTACCAAGCGAACTTAGCGGTGTCACGTTGTCTTACTGTCCTTGTTGTTCAATAATCCACCAAGAACTTTTGCTGCTAATGGAGAGCCACTGGGTTTGTTAACCATTTCTTTGTTGATCTGTGACACCCTAAATTTTTGTATTATTTAAAAATAGAAAAATTTGAGTTAAATATGAATTTGTTGTGCATTTAAATTTAGGAAATAATAAATTTTGGGAGAATAAAAATCAATTATAAGGTTAGAAAATGTTCATGCATGCATGCTGTTGCACAAATATTTTTGTGATGATTGGTTTGAGTCAAAGTTTAAAAGACATTCAAAAACATTTGAAAATTTGATTTGAAAAATCAAATTAGAAAAAGAAAATTTATTTTCTTTTCCCCTCCCTCCTTCTGGCCCGAGCGGCCCGTTCGGCCTGCTAGCCATTTTCCCGGCCGGCCCACCGTTTCCTCCCCGCGCCCCTTCTCTTGGGCCGCGGCCCAGCCCATCTCGCCCAGGCGGCCGTTGCCGCGCCCCACCTCCTCTCTTCGCTCGGTCGCTGACCGCCCGGTCCCTCACGTCAGCGCCGTCTTCCCCAACCGTCTGCCCCGCTCTAAACGCCGGTCAAGCCGCAACCGCCCGCGCCCACGACCTCTGTGCGTGGGAGCGCCCCGCGCCCTTGTCTCTTCAAAAAGGGAAGCCGAGGCCGACCCCGCATCAGTTGTCGCGTTTCCCCGCTCCCTCTCGCGTCGCTATGCCCGAGAGAACCGCCCCGAGGTCTCCAAGCTCCGCCGTCCGCCCCACCTCGCCGGTCATCGCCCCCGAGCTGCCTCGACTCCGGTTGTCCGCTCGGTGAGCACCCCCGCGTTCCCCTCTTTCTCCCCATGTCTTCATCTTTCCGAATAGTGGCCTTTAGGGCCGTGTCCTGTGCTCCGGCGAGCCCTTGCTCGCTGCCGTCCATGGCGAGCGCCGTGCAGGACTTTCCCCGGCCGCGCAAATGGCTCGGGCGAGGTCGCCATCATCTCTGCGTCACCCCAGTGCTCTCGGTTCGTTGAACCGTCGCCCGTAGGCCCTATTTCCTGTGCTCCGGCGAGCTTCTCGCCGTCGGACATGGCAACACCGCCGCGGTTGCCACTGTTCCGGCCAGCCCGCCGCCCTCTCCTTCCCCCCTCATCTAATCCCGCCCGTACATCGCGAGATCAACGGCCGAAAGCAGCCGATACCCCTTCGCGGGTCTTTTTGCTAAAGAGACCCCCACTTTCGCGAATTTGAACCCGCAGTCCTCGGCCATTTGAAAAATCCGAATTTTGATTTATTTTAAATTCGAAAATAGTTTGATCTATTTACAGAATTGCCACTGCAGTAAAACGTGTATAAAATCGTCGTTTTAGCTCCGATTCGACCCGTTCAACTTGCGTTAGTTTTGTAATTTCATAATCTACGTATTAGTGCCACTGATAGACCTGTTAGAAGTTTTTAAGTTTCTCGATTAAGTCTAGTTTAGTAGCGAGTTTTAGAACCTTGTTTAGCGCGTAACTTTTGCGTTATAGCTCCGTTTTTCGTGCAATTCGCGTCAATGTGACTGTAGCGAGACGTAGATGATTTTGGTAAACATTTTGTTCAGATTTATTTATTGTTGGTGTACTGTTCTAATCGTAGCTTGTATGTCTGCTCCGAATTGCGTGTTGTACTTCGTGTCGTTCGAGTTCAGACGGTGAGGAGTACGTCGGAAATCCGGACGCGTACGAGGAGCAGCAGGACCAGCAACAATTCGTGAACCAAGGCAAGTATAGCATGGGCCTACCTTGTTGTCCTATTCATTATATAACATATTCATCATGCATGTTTCTAATATTGCTCGATTATAAGGACTTCCTAGCAAAATTGATGACCTGTACCTTGATTCCTATGGGGATTATTTGCATTTGGGTAGAAAGCTAGTGCTCTAACTAAACATGATCTACACAATGATTAATGGAACCAACGGATAATCATGATGATAGTAGTGGAACTAAAGGGTGATGGTGCAAATGATGTTGATCATGTTGCCCTAAACCCTTCGTAAGGACTTATCTGTAGGGCAAAAGCTGGGACTTATAGTGCAACCGTGGGAGTTAAATGGCTCTGACTTTGGCTTAGTAGTAGGATCTTTTCTAACTTGTTAGAGGTTACCCGAAAGGGCGCAAGAGGGGCTTGCCACGTTGGGTATAGAACTGCCTCTATTCAGATGTGTATAGCCCGCGGGAATTGTGCCATCGAAAGGGGGTTCTCTATATCTGCCTGCCGAGGAAACCTAGCAGCCCTAACTGGTTAGAAGAGGCCTATGGAAGGCTTCATAGTGTATCCTGCCTTCTCACCTTGGAAGTGTTAGGGGGTCGACGGGCCCCGGGCATATGGGTAACACGACTCACGGGTAAAGATGCACAACCTCTGCAGAGTGTTAAAACTATTATAACAGCCGTGCTCATGGTCACGAGCGGCCCGGAAAACTCACATAATAAATGGTTACTTGATACGTGATGAACTATGATGATGATGATGAGATCACACTGATGCTTTCTCTTCTTAATTCTAGTAGTGGATCATGTGGGATAAATGGGAGCTTGAGCATCACTTAATAATGATTAATAATGAATTGTTGAACTACTAAAAGTGCTAACTGCAGTCAACCGTGTCTAACCTTTTTGAGCCTCATGAATCCTCATACTATACTTGCGGAGTACAAATGTACTCACACTTGTTGCTATATTGTTTTTGGATAAAAATCCCGGATGGGTAACAGATGACAGTTTCTATGAGGACTTCCCGGAAGATTTCTAGGTTTGGGTCAACCAGTCGTCCTTCCCTGTGGATCAGACACTACGCCTGAGAGTTGCTATTTACTTTTCCGCTTGTTATGTAAGAACTACGTGATGTAATAACGTTATGTATGTACTCAGTGATGATACTCCTGTTAATTTATCGGCTTATGTGTGCGACTACTCCTGGGGCGCACATAAGATGTATGCACTCTATTTTGTCCTTTAATTGGAGTGTGACAAATTGGTATCAAAGCGGTGTCGACTGTAGGACGCAAACCTAGATAGAAATGGTCGTTTCTAGGAGTTTGACTTTATTTATTTGCTGCTACCTCAATCTTGATATTTTATTAAAAATTTTATGCTCTATTCTTTATTCTATTGCATAAAATATTGACTCTGATAATATTTTATATCAAAACTATAGATGCCTCGCCTCAGTGCCGCTGCCTACGTCGCCCAGTTCGTTCCAGCAGCACCTGCTCCACCAGCACCACCAGCAGTACCACCAGTGGAGCCAGAGGTCGTCCACGTCACTGACGAGGAAGAGGAGGAACCCATGGAGGAGGAGGCATTTTCAGCTGCTGCATCTGATGGACCCGCTTCGACCTCCGTGGCTGCACCCATCCCACATGTGGATGCACCAGTCCCCGCTGCTATACCTCCACCAGCATCCCAGGCCGCATCTGCACCAACACCAGTGCCCTCCCCAGCTGCATCAGAGGAGCCAGAAGAGATAGGATGGACCACCAGGAACAAGTTTAAGGAAGCTCCCGAAGATGCTCATTACCACAACCTCCTCACCACCATGCTAGCTGAGTACTATCCAGAGTTTGCTGCCTCGGTGAAGTACTACTGTGCGGAGCACACACATCCAGTGGAGGCGACATACTGGAAGACCAATGTGATCATCACCGCCTGGAACGACGCCGATCAATCTCAAGATGTTGTGACCACCCATAGCCACCGAGCCAGGCGTGCCAGTGCCTATGACAGCATGGAAGATGCTGCGCAGGCGGCGTACTTGCATTACCATGGTAGGCATTTTGAGGATATGCAGAACGATCGCTACCGGTATCTCCCACGCTATGACCCAAGGGAGAAGACATGGGCGGTGTTGGCTCCTCTAGCTTCTGATCCCACCTTGGACACCACAGTGAGGCACCTCAGCGCCATGCTGGAGGTCAACGAAGCACTCAGGGAAGAGCTTCGTGCAGCGCAAAAACCTGAAAAGCGCCTTCAGAACCAGATAGATGAGATGACCGTTCAGCTAGGACAGCCTACCATTTACAAGAAGAAGGCCAGGGTGTTCACCATGGTGGATCGCGCTCCTTAGATGTTTGCAGCCCCGCCTTGCTGAATGCGTTTTAGAATCGAGAGTCGTGTCAAGTTTGTGTATGTTTTGTGAACTTTTCGTTGTATCGTTGGTTGTGTTGATGGACTTGGATGATTTGGAGTTTGTGTGATTGCTGGAACAGTGTGGGCTTGTCCACATGTTCTTTTTATCAAAACCTTAAGTTAGTGTTTGTTTAACTTAGTTGGGGTTTAAATTTCTGCTTTACTGCTGTGCTGTTTCTCAGAGCAGTCTGCAATGTTTGTCTCATATCTCTAAATCTCTACGTCCGAAAATTATGAAATTTTTGTGGAAAGAACTAGACTTGTGTACCTTTCATTTCCCACTGGAATCACCTCATTATCAATTCTGGTTTGAGAGATATGCCTGCTACAACCTGGCAAGTCTGTGCAGTCTGTAACCTAGAACAGAAATTGTTTAGCTCAGTTTTTGATGATGTTGCCGTCCGTATCAGTGAAAAAGTTCTATACAAAAGTTGTAGAAGACTCTTTAAGCTTTCCAACGATGTATGCCATGCCTATTTTGGATTTCTGGAACTCGAGTTACACTCCAGTTTTCGGTCTGCTGTTGTAGATACTCGTCCAGAAATTTTCAGTTATGTTATTTACCTTTTGTAAATAATTTGTAAATTTTTGGGAGATCTCTAAAAGTTTGCACATTTGCTTGGAAACAGATGGCCGCCAGAGGAGGACGTGGCCGAGGCCGTGGCCGTGGTCGTGGACACGGAGCTTTGGTGGATCCACCTCCGCCACCGCCGGTGACCATTGAGCAGTTGATGGCCATGCAAGCGCAGCTCATGCAGACCGTGATGGACCGTCTCGGTGAGCAACCCGCAGGAGCACCCCCACCTGTGCAGGTCCGTGACAAGCGTGGTGAGTTTCTGAAGGGACGCCCACCTGTGTTCACACACGCCTCTGAACCTATGGAGGCGGATGACTGGCTGAGAGTTGTGGAAAAGCAACTAAACATTGCACAGTGCAACGACTTGGAGAAAATCTTGTACGCCTCAGGCCAACTCCAAGGAGCTGCTCAGGATTGGTGGGAGTCATTCCAGTATGGACGTCCAGAGAATGCTCCAGAGGTTACATGGAAAGAGTTCACAGAGAACTTTAGGTCCTATCACATCCCTGAGGGACTTATTGAGCTGAAGCAAGAGGAGTTCCGGGCTCTCAAGCAAGGGTCCATGTCTGTGGCGGAATACCGCGACAAGTTTGCACAACTGTCGCGATATGCCCCGGCTGAAGTGGCTAGGGATTCTGATAAATAGCGCCGTTTTCTGAAGGGGCTATATGATGGACTCCAACTGCAACTGATGTCCAACAAATATGCCAGTTTCCAAGAGTTGGTGGACCGTGCCATTGTAATTGATAACAAGCGTAAGGAAATGGACCTCAAGAAGAGGAAGCTCCAGGGATAGGCATCGGGTAGCAACACTCGCCCGCGAGCCTTCCCGCAGCAGGGTTTTCCGCAGAGGAACCAAGGGCCACCCAACCAATGGAACAAAGGCCAGTACCCCCAGAGGAACTAGTACCAGCAGCGCCCCCAGTACCCACCGCAGTTGGGTAATCAGAGTCAGCAGCGCCCCCAGCAACAGCAAGCTAGCAACCAAGCACCACGTCAGGGAGTGCCCAACAATGCCCCAATCAAGAGTGGCACCCCAGGCAACCCCAATGCCTGTTACAACTGTGGAGAGGTAGGACACTATTTGTACCAGTGCCCAAAGAAGCAGAACCGGCAGGCCCCGCAGAACCAGCAGAACAACCAAAGACCCAACGCTCGACCTCCGTTCACTGGCAAGGTGAACCATGTGTCGTCGGAATCAGCTCAGGAGGCACCAGAGGTTATGCTGGGTACGTTTAGCGTCAACTCCATCTCCGCTACCGTACTTTTTGATTCCGGTGCCTCGCATTCTTTCATATCCCAAGCTTTTGTTAGAATGCATAGCATACCCCTGTGTGCCATGAAGGATCCCATGCTAGTTAATTCACCGGGGGTAGCATGCCAGCAAATTATTGGAGCCCTTCTACTAGTATATTTTTAAGGGGGGTAGCTTTCAAGGTAAATCCAATTGTTCTGAGAACCGCTGGAATTGACCTCATCCTGGGAATGGATTGGATGAAGCAACATAGGGCAGTGATACAATGTCAGGAGAAATCTGTGGTTGTGACATCTCCAAGTGGTGATAGAATTTGTGTCGAAGTGGAAGTGCAAGCTCAACCTACCGCCACCGTTAATCAGCTGAGCGATGTTGCTAACTAGGAGAACCAGGTGGTGGATGAATTCTCGGACGTGTTCCCTGATGAATTGCCAGGTATGCCACCCGATCGCGACATCGAATTCCTTATCGAGCTTTTACTTGGAACTGCACCCATAGCTAAGAGACCATATAGAATGGGGGTAAATGAATTAGAAGAACTAAAGAAACAAATTAAGGAATTGCAAGAGAAAGGTTTTATTCGTCCTAGTTCTTCACCTTGGGGAGCACCTGTTATATTTGTGGATAAGAAAGATGGCACACGAAGGATGTGTGTCGATTATAGGTCCCTTAATGAAGTCACCATCAAGAAAAAATACCCACTCCCTAGAATTGATGATTTATTTGATCAGCTGAAAGGTGCTTGTGTGTTCTCAAAAATTGACCTCCGTTCTGGATATCATCAACTAAAAATTCGTGCATCTGACATACCCAAGACAGCATTTAGTACCAGATATGGCCTTTATGAGTACACAGTGATGTCTTTTGGATTGACAAATGCACCTGCATACTTTATGTATCTAATGAACAAAGTATTCATGGAGTACTTGGATAAGTTTGTAGTGGTGTTCATAGATGATATCCTAGTATTCTCCAAAAATGAAGAGGAACATGCTGAACACTTAAGGTTAGTCTTACAAAAACTCAGGGAACATAAATTGTATGCAAAAAGGAGCAAATGTGAGTTCTGGCTGAAAGAAGTATCTTTTCTGGGACATGTGGTCTCTAACGGTGGAATAGCCATAGATCCCAGTAAAGTGCAAGATGTGTTGAATTGGAAAGCCCCAGTCAATGCTAGTGAAATCCGTAGCTTTTTGGGTTTGGCTGGATACTATAGAAGGTTTATTGAAGGGTTCTCTAAGCTAGCCAAGCCTATGACAGCCCTATTAGAGAAGAATGCCAAATTTGTTTGGTCAGACAAATGTCAGGCTAACTTTGAGGAGCTAAAGAAAAGGTTGACAACAGCCCCAGTGTTGACCCTACCTGATTTAAGTAAGAGCTTCTCTATTTATTGTGATGCATCTCGCCTAGGCCTTGGATGTGTGCTTATGCAAGAAGGAAAGGTTGTGGCCTACGCATCCAGGCAGTTGAGAAAGCATGAACTGAATTACCCAACCCATGACTTGGAATTAGCCGCAGTTGTCCATGCTCTGAAAATCTGGAGGCATTATTTGATCGGACATAAGTGTGACATCTACACTGACCACAAGAGTTTAAAATATATTTTTACTCAGTCCGAGTTGAACTTAAGGCAACGTCGTTGGCTGGAATTAATTAAAGATTATGATCTGGAAGTGCATTATCATCCTGGAAAGGCAAATGTTGTTGCCGATGCACTTAGCCGGAAGAGCTATGCCAACGGACTTCAGTTGACATTTATACCAGCAGAGTTGCGAGCTGAAATAGAACATCTCAACTTGGGTTTTGTCAATAATGTAGTAGAATTGGCTATAGAACCTACATTGGAGCAAGAGATACGTAAAGGTCAGTTGGAGGATGAGAAATTAAAGGAGATTGCTGAGCATGTAGTGGTTGGAAAGGCACCAGGTTTCCGGTTGGATGAGAATGGTACTCTATGGTTTGGAAAAAGGATATGTGTACCTGAAGTGAAAGCTATCCGTGATATGATTCTGCGAGAGGCACATGATTCTGCTTATTCTATACACCCTGGAAGCACCAAGATGTACTTGGACCTCAAAGAGAAGTATTGGTGGTATGGTTTGAAACGGGATGTGGCTGAGTATGTGGCCATATGTGATACTTGTCAAAGGGTGAAAGCTGAGCACCAAAGGCCTGCAGGATTGTTGCAACCAATGAAAATACCAGAGTGGAAATGGGAAGAAGTTGGTATGGACTTCATTACTGGGTTGCCCCGCACTCAACAAGGATATGATTCGATCTGGGTAATAGTGGATCGACTTACTAAGGTAGCCCACTTCTTGCCAGTCAAAACCACTTATAGTGGTGCAAAGCTAGCGGAGTTGTATATGGAGAGAATAGTATGTCTACATGGGGTTCCAAAGAAGATCGTATCTGACCGAGGAACTCAGTTTACATCACATTTTTGGCGTAAGGTACACAGTGCTTTGGGAACCAAGTTAAATTTCAGTTCGGCATATCACCCCCAAACTGATGGGCAGACCGAAAGGACCAATCAAATCTTGGAAGATATGTTGAGAGCTTGTGCCTTACAGTATGGTACTAGTTGGGATAAGAGTTTGTCATATGCTGAGTTTTCATACAACAACAGTCACCAGAAAAGTCTCAAGATGGCGCCATTCGAAGCTTTATATGGACGAAAGTGTAGAACACCTCTATTCTGGAATCAGACAGGTGAAACCCAAGTGTTTGGACCTGATGTCCTACGCAATGCAGAAGAACAAGTGAGGATGATCAGGGATAATTTGAGAGTAGCACAGTCCAGACAGAAGAGCTATGCTGATACCCGAAGGAGAGAGTTGAGTTTCCAAGTAGGTGACTATGTGTATTTGAAGGTGTCACCCATGAGAAATGTGAGAAGATTCAATATGAAGGGCAAGTTAGCACCGAGATATGTAGGACCTTTCAAGATTCTGGAGAGATGTGGAGAAGTGGCTTATCAATTGGAATTGCCAGAAAGTTTATCAGGTGTGCATGATGTGTTTCATGTTTCACAGCTGAAAAAGTGTTTACGGGTACCAGAGGAACAGATTCCCTTGGAGGAGCTTACTGTTATAGAAGATCTCACGTATGAGGAGTATCCGATAAAGATTCTTTAAACTGCAGAAAGAGTTACCAGGAGCCGCACTATAAAGATGTGCAGAGTGCAATGGAATCGTTATTCAGAAGATGAATCTACGTGGGAAAGAGAAGAAGATCTGAGAAAGTCTTATCCACAGCTTTTTGAGTAAGCATCATTCAATCTCGAGGACGAGATTCTCTTAAGGGGGTAGAATTGTGACACCCTAAATTTTTGTATTATTTAAAAATAGAAAATTTTGAGTTAAATATGAATTTGTTGTGCATTTAAATTTAGGAAATAATAAATTTTGGGAGAATAAAATCAATTATAAGGTTAGAAAATGTTCATGCATGCATGCTGTTGCACAAATATTTTTGTGATGATTGGTTTGACTCAAAGTTTAAAAGACATTCAAAAACATTTGAAAATTTGATTTGAAAAATCAAATTAGAAAAAGAAAATTTATTTTCTTTTCCCCTCCCTCCTTCTGGCCCGAGCGGCCCGTTCGGCCTGCTAGCCATTTTCCCGGCCGGCCCACCATTTCCTCCCCGCGCCCCTTCTCTTGGGCCGCGGCCCAGCCCATCTCGCCCAGGCGGCCGTTGCCGCGCCCCACCTCCTCTCTTCGCTCGGTCGCTGACCGCCCGGTCCCTCACGTCAGCGCCGTCTTCCCCAACCGTCTACCCCGCTCTAAACGCCGGTCAAGCCGCAACCGCCCGCGCCCACGACCTCCGTGCGTGGGAGCGCCCCGCGCCCTTGTCTCTTCAAAAAGGGAAGCCGAGGCCGACCCCGCATCAGTTGTCGCGTTTCCCCGCTCCCTCTCGCGTCGCTGTGCCCAAGAGAACCGCCCCGAGGTCTCCAAGCTCCGCCGTCCGCCCCACCTCGCCGGTCATCGCCCCCGAGCTGCCTCGACTCCGGTTGTCTGCTCGGTGAGCACCCCCGCGTTCCCCTCTTTCTCCCCATGTCTTCATTTTTCCGAATAGTGGCCTTTAGGGCCGTGTCCTGTGCTCTGGCGAGCCCTTGCTCGCTGCCGTCCATGGCGAGCGCCGTGCGGGACTTTCCCCGGCCGCGCAAATGGCTCGGGCGAGGTCGCCATCATCTCTGCGTCACCCCAGTGCTCTCGGTTCGTTGAACCGTCGCCCGTAGGCCCTGTTTCCTGTGCTCCGGCGAGCTTCTCGCCGTCGGACATGGCAACACCGCCGCGGTTGCCACTGTTCCAGCCAGCCCGCCACCCTCTCCTTCCCCCCCCCCCCTCATCTAATCCCGCCCGTACATCGCGAGATCAACGGCCGAAAGCAGCCGATACCCCTTCGTGGGTCTTTTTGCTAAAGAGACCCCCACTTTCGTGAATTTGAACCCGCAGTCCTTGGCCATTTGAATAAATCTGAATTTTGATTTATTTTAAATCCAAAAATAGTTTGATCTATTTATAGAATTGCCACTGCAGTAAAACGTGTATAAAATCGTCGTTTTAGCTCCGATTCGACCCGTTCAACTTGCGTTAGTTTTGTAATTTCGTAATCTACGTATTAGTGCCACTGATAGACCTGTTAGAAGTTTTTAAGTTTCTCGATTAAGTCTAGTTTAGTAGCAAGTTTTGGAACCTTGTTTAGCGCGTAACTTTTGCGTTATAGCTCCGTTTTTCGTGCAATTCGCGTCAATGTGACCGTAGCGAGACGTAGATGATTTTGGTAAACATTTTGTTCAGATTTAATTATTGTTGGTGTACTGTTCTAATCGTAGCTATGTTTTGCTTGTATGTCTGCTCCGAATTGCGTGTTGTACTTCGTGTCGTTCGAGTTCAGACGGTGAGGAGTACGTCGGAAATCCAGACGCGTACGAGGAGCAGCAGGACCAGCAACAGTTCGTGAACCAAGGCAAGTATAGCATGGGCCTACCTTGTTGTCCTATTTATTATATAACATATTCATCATGCATGTGTCTAATATTGCTCGATTATAAGGACTTCCTAGCAAAATTGATGACCTGTACCTTGATTCTTATGGGGATTATTTGCATTTGGGTAGAAAGCTAGTGCTCTAACTAAACATGATCTACACAATGATTAATGGAACCAACGGATAATCATGATGATAGTAGTGGAACTAAAGGGTGATGGTGCAAATGATGTTGATCATGTTGCCCTAAACCCTCCGTAAGGACTTATCTGTAGGGCAAAAACTGGGACTTATAGTGCAACCGTGGGAGTTAAATGGCTCTGACTTTGGCTCAGTAGTAGGATCTTTTCTAACTTGTTAGAGGTTACCCGAAAGGGCGCAAGAGGGGCTTGCCACGTTGGGTATAGAACTGCCTCTGTTCAGATGTGTATAGCCTGCGGGAATTGTGCCATCGAAAGGGGGTTCTCTATATCTGCCTGCCGAGGAAACCTAGTGGCCCTAACTGGTTAGAAGAGGCCTATGGAAGGCTTCATAGTGTACCCTGCCTGCTCACCTTGGAAGTGTTAGGGGGTCGACGGGCCCCGGGCATATGGGTAACATGACTCACGGGTAAAGATGCACAACCTCTGCAGAGTGTTAAAACTGTTATAACAGCCGTGCTCACGGTCACGAGCGGCCCGGAAAACTCACAGAATAAATGGTTACTTGATACGTGATGAACTATGATGATGATGATGAGATCACACTGATGCTTTCTCTTCTTAATTCTAGTAGTGGATCATGTGGGATAAATGGGAGCTTGAGCATCACTTAATAATGATTAATAATGAATTGTTGAACTACTAAAAGTGCTAACTGCAGTCAACCGTGTCTAACCTTTTTGAGCCTCATGAATCCTCATACTATACTTGCGGAGTACAAATGTACTCACACTTGTTGCTATATTGTTTTTGGATAAAAATCCCGGATGGGTAACAGATGACAGTTTCTATGAGGACTTCCCAGAAGATTTCTAGGTTTGGGTCAACCAGTCGTCCTTCCCTGTAGATCAGACACTACGCCTGAGAGTTGTTATTTACTTTTTCGCTTGTTATGTAAGAACTACGTGATGTAATAACGTTATGTATGTACTCAGTGATGATACTCCTGTTAATTTGTCGGCTTATGTGTGTGACTACTCCTGGGCGCACATAAGATGTATGCACTCTATTTTGTCCTTTAATTGGAGTGTGACATGATCTGCTGCAGACTTTTGGGCTGTGTATACCCTGCTATCATGGCATTCTAGGTGACTTCATCTCCCTCCTGGCACAGAGGAAGTTCATTCTGTTTCTTCATAACATCCTTAACCTGCAGGATGTTTGTGTATAAGAACAAAGAGTTTAAACCTGGCACCTAACCTATAGAAACAAGAAAATGACACACATGCTGATGCTGGTTCAATAATAATATCCAAAGAAATCAGATAACTGAGAAAACAAGATCTAAGCTTGATTTGATTTTCAGTAACTATTTTGCACGTGAACATGGCTGTCATTCAAACATGTCATGTTGCGACTATTAGACAATCGACAATACAAACAAATGATGAGGAGCTTTTTTGTTTTTTCTCTTGTGGCAGAGAAAACACAAAAAATGGCATGTGCATATAAAAAGGACTGTGACATGTACCATAAACAGAAAAGTTATCAGTTGGATAGTGAATAACTTATCCAATCATAAAGCGCATTTCACCAGAGCTATTTGTTGAACCAATCCTACTGTCACCGACATGCGACTGTAAACAAATCCTAGTAGTAGTAAGCATCCCGGATCTTATGTCTCCCACCGGGTGGCAATACAAGATATTGTGCATGTTGATTAAATAACCCCCCTCAAAAATTAGATGGTTGAAGAGACAAGATTTACTCTTGCTTTAGAATTCAGCGACTATTTGCAGATGAACAGAACAAAATATTCATTCAAATATGACAAGTTATGCAAACCAGATTCATTGGGAGTCATTTGATTTAAATTCACAAGCCACCAAATATGCAATAACTGGATGAAGTAAAACAACTACACAGATTAATCATTAGCAGCAGCTCCACATATGGTTACTTTCAGGACCTTCTCCTTAGCTGACAACATATAAGCACTTATGATATTGCTCCTTGGGTGCAGCCCAGTTATCTGATTGGATGGAACTCGATATCTATCTGCAACAAAGCCTACATAGCTTGTTGAGAAATAGAGCCGGGGAGATATCTGGGCTTGCTGGCACTATATCCACATGTACAGGTCGATGCAGGGGAAACCTACGAGCAGCTAATCCTGCAGTGTGGAAGAGGAGTTGGCTGTATGCATCAACAATGGCTCATATCGTTTTTGATACCATCGATAGATCAACAATAAAGCCTATCTGCACTTTTAATCATCATCTTTGACACCATCGTTTTTGTCCACGCCGATGCCACAACCGCCGTCCATGACCTCCGCCGCAGTCACCTGCGGGAATGACCACCGTCTCTGCAGCATCCTTCCTCTCTGCAGCTAACTTGCTGCAAAATCATCACGAGGAGAAATCCACAGTCCCGTAAGCAAACAATTTCAGAAATTGCAGTTTTGATGTACTCACCGAATAACCAGCTGCGGATCTATGGTTGTAGCACCAGGGGCAGGGGCCACCGCCGCCCGGCGCCGGCGACACACTGCCGCCCTATCGTTGCAGGCCGCCCAAGTCGCAGCCTCCCACTGGTCCCTAGCTTCGTGGGCCTTGACGCCGTGTCTGCCTGCGCGATGACTGCCAACGCCGCCAGTGGGGGACGCGCACGGCCTTCCCTGTGCGCTGCCCGTCGGGGAGATGATGGCAAGACGCTGGGAGCTCGGAGGCGACCTCGCCCATGTGAGCGGCCACCTCGGCAGCACAGGGGTGGAAGAGCGGCAGCTACGGGCGAGAGACGCGAAGGAGTTACCGGAGGTCCCACCTGTCGGCGCGTATTGACCGGAGGGGCAAGACGTCGCTCGGCTTCACCACGGGTGGTGAACGGTCCAGTTTGCTCTTTTTAGGTGCAGAGACGGGCCTAAGGCTACCCGTACTCATGGACCTCTATATTCATCCTCTATATGTTCTAGTCAGCAAGATTCTCTCCTTTATACTCAATTCTCTCGCACCTATTCATTCTCTATATCATCCTCTATCCACTCTATCTACTATGGACCCACTTGTCACTTTATCTAAATATATCCATGTGTGATCTAGTTTTGAAGGATTTATTGAGACGAATTTAATGGTACAATCGAAATTTAATTTGGATTTTTGGTTTGTGAGTTATAACATTTTTCCCTTTGTTTAACTAGTGGGGCCCGCTACTATAGAGTATAGAGTAAGCACTGTGCTACTCTAAATATAGAGTGAGAGAAAGGATATAGTATCGTTTTAGAGTACCCAGTACAGCAGTTTTTACTCTATATTCATACTCTAAAGTTTTAGAGTATCGATTTAGAGTATCCACTGCGGGTAGTCTAACTTCCATTCTAATCTATAAGGTATTTCAAAAAATTTGAAGAGTCAAATTATCTTTAAATTTAATTAAAATTATAGAAAAAAATTACAAAAAATTATAACATCAAATAGGTATGCTATAAAAATATATAATTAATGAAGAATCTAATGATACTTAATTGGTGTTATAAATATTATTATCTTATCATATAAATTTGGTTAAACTTAAGATTCTTTGACTCTTCAAAATTCTTGTAATGGAATGAAAAGAGTAGCACACAAACACAGACTCTGATTGGACTAGACCTACGCAGACTCGTATTAGACTTGAACCTTTTTTTGTTTGGGCTGGATTCTCGCACGGAACGACGACTCAGACCGGAACTGGAAAAAAAGAACAGTTAAATACTAATACGGATAGAACCCTGAGTCCCTTACTTGCACGAAAAAAATATACAAGAATACGGGAGAAAGAGGCACGAAAAAAGTATAGCAGAAATTTTGCCTCTTTATTTTAGAGACAGATAGATATATATAGATATGGACAACTTTATAGATTTCCTACAGTTCTTAAACTATTATTCAGCTCTCGAAAAAGAGCAGCGTATCTATCTCTTTTATAAAGTTATTAATTCCTACTACAAGTTCTACTCAACGTGCAAGACATCCATATCTTCTCTCACGAACTATGCACATAATCTTTCAATAATAGTTATGTCATGTCGCTAACGTCCAACCTCTTAATACAAACTATCATCTCTGCTTAATTTTATTCTAAATTCTTCAGAGTCTCCGCAGCAGCGCGTGAGAATCTTATAGTACTGCGGAAAACAAAATCAACAACTCTCTCTCCAAATCTCTTTCCTACTGTTTCCCTCTATTTAGCTATTTTCGTTAGTCTATAGAGCAATCATGCACTGCATCTATTCTCATCTGTGCTTCTGGCACCTGTGCCATCCGTTCCCTGAGAACCCTATTCTCGAGCCACTTTTCACTTTGGCCTCAACAAAAAAGGGGAATTTATTGATCATTAGGGTGCCCAAAATATGGTAAAAAAATGTTGTTCACCACACCTTAATCTTGTCGTGCCACCATGGACCCGTGTAAGTGGATAATGACCAATTTTTTATGATATCGTAATGTCAAAAAAGTATTTATTACTCCTCCATTATGAAGGAATTTTTCTTACACACGTGCACATCTACCTGTGAGCACAAAGCAATTTATTTGTATTCCACAAGTTATCTTTTGTGTCGTCGCAAAAAAAAAAGTTATCTTTTGTGCAACTCTAGCAATTTTAGTGTCGTGAGTTTCAGCAACAGCCGAAATTATAAAGATAAATAGGTCTATGTCCTTAAATTGTAGTGCAAATTTGGTTTTTGGTAGTAGTAGATACTCCCTTCGTTCTAAATTTTAAATCGTTCTAGCCTTTTTTTAAGATACATATATCATGTATTTAGACATAACGTACTTAACTACATCGGTGATCCTAGCATCCGGACATCCGGCGCGCGAGTTGCGTCTGGACGCCACCCCCCTTCCCAAACACCCCCTCCTCGCCCGCACCCCCTCCTCCCACGTATCGGAATAGAACGGAACCCGCATATCCCCGCGTATCGAAATAAAACGGAACCCGCCCATGTCCTCCGCTCCCCACCGTGCCCCTATCCCCATTCTCCAATGCACTCTGTTCCCCCACCGTGCCTCATTCCCCACCGCTCCCCTGTCCCAAGAACACGAAACACTTCAAAAGTGCAACATCACAAAAGTTATGTAAACTGTGTAGTGCAACATCGGAATATAAATACAATAACATCGCAAACTATGTAGTGCAACATCGAAAATTATGTACTGCATATCGAAAAATTGTGTACTGCAACATTCGAAAAGTATGTATTGCAACATCTCAAATAGTAGTACTGCAACATCTCAAACAGTAGTACTGTAACATCACAACATCAACCATGAAACATGGAAAATCGAAACATCTCAAATCAACTTTCAGTGCTGCAACATTTGAAAAAGGTTATTTCAATGATTAAAACCATCTGTTGCAACATTAGGGAAAAAACACAAAATTCCAAACATTAGAACCCCTTTCAGCAACACATGAAACACCCTATTGCAACATTCAAAAAATCATCTATTGCAACATCCAAAAATTCCCCTTGCAACATGAGAGAAAATAGCAAAAAATATACAAACAACAAAGGGGATGAGTTCAAGGTGTAGGCTGCTCCAGCCCCTGGCCCCATCACCTTCGAGCTCGCTGGAGGGAGGAGGGAATAGGACCCAAAGCTCGCCAGAACCCTAGTCACCGTCGCGTCCCTCAGATCTAGAGGAGAAGGAGGAGGAGGGCTCAGATCCAGAGAAGGACCGACCTACCTCGTCGGAGCCGCCGCCCACCGCCGCCTCGTCTCCGGTGGGAGAGAGGGAGCCGGATCACTGGGGAGCGCGGGGTAGCAATGGAGGTCGCGGAGTGGGGAGGGAGGGAGGGAGCGCTGGCGGCGGGCGGGGCGGCAGCGAGCTGGCGCAGGCTCGGCGTCTGTCGCGTCGCGGCAGTGAGCCGGGGTGTGGGGATGAGGAAGCGAGCAGCAGAGTGGGCGCACGGAGACGGAGGCGTAGAGTGGGGATGAGGATGAGGGAGCGCGGAGCGGGAGCGGATAAGGATGAGGTGATCGAATCGTTCCGTAGTCGTTCTATGTGCAGTTCTGTCCGGACGGAACGGACACCCACCGTATATCATTATCGTAACTACATAACAAATTAGCTATAATGCATCCAAACAAGAGGGCTAATAGGTGGACTAATTTTTTAGTCAAATCTCTAACTAGTTATTAGCTTACTACGTAACCAATCATAACTATATTGGACTAATTTTTAGCCCAACAAGTAATTAGCCATACGTGTGAAACACCGACAACAACACGGCCTGATGTGCGGGAAAGGAAGAAGCAGCTTCGGTGCATTTTGAGGATTAACTAAAACATTGCAGTGCAACGACTAGAGCATTGAATTGCAAATAAAGTATCTTGCTTGCAGTTGCAGCTCCGATACAATCGATCCGTTGGAGAAGAAAGCTAAAAGACAGTAGAGTACAACAGGCGTTTCTCGATCGCGGTTCTGATTCAGATTATCAGGTAGCCGGCGGAGAGATCACACAGAACCTTCCCTGACAGTCTGATCGAGTTGTTTCTGTCGTCAGCACGACCAGCAGAAGGGATTGTGCGCCTTGAGGTCTTCCACGACGCCGGCGATGGACCCGGCAGCGGCAGCGACGGACACAACAAGGCACCCGGCGCTGAGACCCTGCAAGAGCAGCCACCGCCTGCTCCCCCGCGGCACCCGGCGCTGCGCGATGTACATCTCCACGGGGAAGTAGACGGTGAGCGGCCAGAACCCCAGCGCGCCGATGAGTCCCACGACGGAGCCGAAGAAAGGCAGCAGCATGGCCACCGCCGTGGTGACGCACACGTACGCCGTGCGCCACGCGAGCCGGATGGGGCTCACGGTGAACGCCATGGCTCGCCCCACCCTGACGTCCCTGGCGCGGACCAGCGCGCTGCCAGGCCACGCCGCGGCGGCGCGGCGCTCGACGTAGGCGAAGACGGGCTGCGACATGACCTGGTAGGTGCCCACCAGGTGCACCACCACGAAGGCGTTGGCCACGTCCAGCAGCCAGAAGGGCTCGTAGAAGCCGAACCCCGTCAGCAGGTTGTCGGGGGCCTTCCCGCCGAACGCCGCGTACCCGACGCAGCCGCACAGCAGGTAGATCACCGTCGTCACCGCCACGCTCACCGCCGTCGCCTTCTTCATCACTTTGGCCTCCGACGGCGGCGGCGACTTTATCGTGTCCTGGATCTCGAGCAGGATAAGAGAGAAACCGTACGCGAACGCGATGTTCCCAAACGCCTGCAGGCTGCGCCACACCTTCTGCATCACCGTCACGCCGGCGCCGGCGCCGATGACGCCGGCCAGGCTCCCCCTTGGTCCTCGATGTACTGCAATGTAGTTAACAAAGGTAACAATCTTGTCTCTTCTTATTTCGACGTGTCAGGACAACGTGCACTGATCGAAACAACGTACCTACAATCTGGGCAACACCAAGGCAGATGCCGATGGTGGAGTAGGAGAAGGACATGATGGCGGCGACGGTGGACAGCCACCATACCTTGTCCAGGTCGGGGATCTGCGAGAAGAAGATCTGCATCACGCCGAAGATGGCGATGTATGGGCTGGTGGAGGCGTGGCAGGAGTCCTCGTGGCCCCTGTAGTGGAAGCACCCCGCCCTCCTGATCGCCCTGCTCATGCATGTAACAAAGAACTTGCTGACGATGGACATGGAATACGCCAATATATGATGCGGTTTGATTTTGGCCACCACACCACCACTTACTGCATGCTGACGGAGGCAGCAATGGAGACGCCGATGCCGATGCCGAAGAGGTTGGAGAGCTGGATGGCGCCGCAGAGCCTCTCCTTGGAGTCGCCCAGGGTGGCGCGGACGGCGTCGATGTAGGTGCGGTTGCGGGGGCCGAACATGGGGTCGCCGGAGCGGTAGCACTCGGCGAGGAGCGTCGACGTGTAGCAGATGACGGCGCCGAAGAGCACCATCGCGGCGGGGCCGCCGACCCACCCGAGCTGCGCGACGCCCCACGCCAGCGAGAGCACGCCGGAGCCGATCACCGCCGTGATGATGTGCGCGCTGGCTGTCCACAGCGTGCCCGTGCGGAGCGGCCGCCCGTCGTCGTCCACGAGCGGCGGCTTGCGCGGCGGCCCCGACGACGACAACTCCGCCGTAGTGCGGCGACTTTGTTGGACATGGTTGCCGTTGCCGGCCGCGCCATGGTCCACCTCCATGCGGGCCGTGAGTGTGGAGCGGCGCCGCGCTAACGTTGAGCTAGCGTATCTATCTATGAGCTTGTTCAAGCTTATAGAGATTTGACTTGACAGTAGTGAGTATTTATGGAGCACAAAAGTGAAGTCATGCTTATTTATTAATCAAAATTAGTTGTGCTGCTTCCCACCAATCTAGCGGTGTCGCTACATCTGTATTCCGTCAAGCCTTTTTAACTTTAACTAGATTTATAAAAAATATTAGCAACATTTATATCGCTAAATAAATTTATTATAAAAATAAATTTAAAATCTATCCAATGATATTAATTATATATTATAAACATTACAATTAGTATATATTTAGTTAATGTTGAGTACTTTTGACTTTTCGAAAGATGAGAACGACAGGAAAAAGAGACCGAGAAAATATGTCACCAAATATAACAAAAACCTTGCTTACTAGCATCAAGAATTAAAGCTTCTAAGGCAATAGAGATTTGATTTGGCCGTGTGAGTATTTATGAAGCGACAAAAGTAGGGTCTTGCTTATTTAACAAAATTAATTGCTCCCCACTAACCCATTTGTACGGTATCGCCGCTTTCTTGCTGTACTGCTAAATGTGCCACCAAATACTATGACCACGGTTGACAAGAATGACTAGTAATGATGAGAGATTAGTCATGCCTGTAACATTCCGTTCAAAACTAGCTTCTCACTGTCACGCGTATGTATAACATTTCTCTTATACATTGGTCTTTATTTTCTATAAAAAGGTTAACGGTTAGATTTTATATTTAAACGATAAGAACTATAAGTAGGTCTTTATCGGCCTAAGTCATTATTGATAATACTCCCTCCGTTCATTTATCTTCATCATTTTAGTCTTTGGCGTAGTGACCAAGGAGCAGAGTAAAACCACTCAGTTTGCATTTAATCATCGCGTGCTGAGCGCATACGAGGAGTCACAGGCTAGGAACAGCCAATGAGTAGTAAAGAGACAATAAATACAGACGGGTGGTAACCAATGAGCAGCAAACAGACAATAAATGCGGGTAAGTCTCAAGCTAATATGAAGGAGATTTTTGAATAAAAAGTTTTTGCTTAGATGAAGAAGTTAAATGAATGGAGGGAGTAGTTAGCTAGCTAATATCTTATTATCTGATTTGGTTTAGCTAGTGGGATATTTGTTATCTAAAGATCCACCTAACAATTAGCTAGTCTATTATCTACTATAGGAAAAAGTCTAATTGACCCCCAACTATTGGGGGTGGTCTACTTTACCCCTAAACTATGAAACGGTCTAATTTACCCCCTGAACTTTGCAAAACCGGCCAAATCACCCCCTCGAGCGGTTTTGGGCAGTAGTTTTGCTACAGTAACGGCGGTTTTGTCTTTTCTTTTTTTATTTATTTCGTCTGAATCTTTGAAAAATCATAGTAAATCACAGAAAAATCATAAAATGGAAAATCCAGTTTTGTTGGACTCCACATGAGTAGATCTACACAGTGAACTTATAATATAGTATGCTTTAGTACAAAGTTTTTGTTGTATGAATTATTCAAATTAATTATAGAAAAAAAATAGATCAAAATTTACAGTAAAAACTTTGTACTAAAGCATGCTATATTATAAATTCACTGTGTAGATCTACTTATGTGGAGTCCAACAAAATTGGATTTTCCATTTTATGATTTTTTCTATGATTTACTATGTTTTTTCAAAGATTCAGACGAAATAAATAAAAAAGGAAAAAACAAAACAACTGTTACTGTAGCAAAACCGCTGTTACTGTAGCAAAACCACCGCCCAAAACCGCTCGAGGGGGTGATTTGGCCGGTTTTGCAAAGTTCAGAGGGTAAATTAAACCGTTTCATAGTTTAGGGGGTAAAGTAGACACCCCGCAATAGTTGGGGGGTCAATTAGACTTTTTCCATTATCTATACATGTTTGGATCCAAAAGAGATAATTATTAGCAGAATAACTACTATCTATAAGGATCCAAATAAGGTCTAAACTTACCATGTTGTGTTAGACCCACCAACTACAACTTATAAGGTTATAATGAATCTACCAACTAGTGGTAGAGCAACGCTGCCAGAAGAAACAAGAGAACTGAAGGGAAGAAGTGAATAACAATAGGGAGAGGGTGGTTTGGCAGGACCGGTTGCGTTAGGTAGGAATCCTGATTCTTGTGAAACATTTCAAATCTAAATTCTCTAAGTAAACATTAAACATAATGAATCAAAATTTCTCTACGAAAAACGTTTGATTAGTTGGCTAGGTTCCAATTTTAAAATAAATTATTTTTTATAAAAATCATATAAATAATAATATGTTTTAGAAAGTTTATAACTTTTTTGTGCATGCAGAGAAATATTTTAATACAACACATTTTAACTTGTAGTAATTAAAAAAGATAACTAAAAAGATACAGTCGCTAGTGTAAAGGAGAGTCTAGAAACTGAATCTAGCAAAATCAGCGTAAAGCCGTTGTGCTCGTCCCATGCAAAAAGCATGGAACCATCCAAAACAATCCGAGCCAGAATGGAGTTGGAAACGCAACCAAGATGGTTCCTAAATGTTGATGGTTCGTTCATCGAGCAGACGGGGAAGAGGGGGTTGGCGTGATCGTCGGGAACCATGTGGGAGAGGTGATCCTGATAGCCGGCCGCCTGATAGCATGGAGGGTTCTCTTCCGATGCGCTTCAGCGAATGCAGCTGAAGCCAGGACCAGTCGTCGTCGAATCGAATGGCGCCTGAATTGTGAAGGCAATGTCTAACCGCAGCGTTGACAGCTCGGACATTGTTTTTTTAATTACACGATACAATACAGACACTCACAACGTACGTATACTCACCACTATGAACACACGTACCTAAACCCTACCCATATGAGTATCTCCGAAGGACTGAGCCGACAGATCACGAAATTCACGAAGTCACCACAAACGCTCCACCGTCGACGGGACGTCGCCTACCACTAAAAACATACACAAACCCTACCCCTATGAACATCTCTGAAGGACTGAGCCGACAGATCACGAGATTTAGGAAGTCACCACAGATGCCCCGCTGTCGACGGGACGTCGCCTATCACTGAAAGCATATCGCCGTTAAATTCTGAAATAAATAAATTCAGGAAAATACAAGCACCCGTACCAAGTCGAAGACTTGAACCCGGGTGGACAGGTTCCACCACAAGGAACCCAACAAGCTGATTCGTGACAGGTCGGACATTGGTAGCACCGTTACAGAACCAAAGAATACTTGCAGGCCTTGGTTGAATGAAGGATCCAGAAGGTTAAGCGAGAATGCAACAAAGTGGCACCATGAATTGGCCCAATTAGCTAGATGGTGTATCCATAATGCTACATGGTGGGGCCAAGCACCTGCGTGCATTTTTTTTTGGAAAGGACGGCAAAAGCTTTGCCATGATTTCTATTAGACGAAGAAAGAAGAAAGGCAAGTGCCAGCCCATTTTTTGAATAAAAATTGGGCCAGAAAAACCATATAACTGAAAACAGTGTCCTATTCATCCTGCACAACTTTGGTACAACTATCAAAACTCACGCCACTACTTGCAACTTGGTCGAATCAACCCAGCTGACAACAACTACCCAACTAACAATAACTTGACCGAACAAAAAAAACCCAACTAAGATACCTCAACTAGAAAAGACGACTTGGAGCACCGAGCACCACCACCCTTGGAGAAGCGCCATGGCGACAAGATATCGACAGCAGATCGAAAACTAGATAGCCTAGTAGAGCCTGCACGCGTTTTAGACCTCATCAACACTGATTGTAATCTATCGTCTAGTTAATAAAAGCTTGATTTTCCCTGCAAAAAAATCCATAGCCTGTTTTTGTTATTATATGGCATCGTTTCTTCGAATTCTAACCAGAATCTGAATTGATCCAGCCATCCAAACAGGGCCTAAGAATCTGGGCTTGTCTAGGTTCCAGAGGCTTCAGCTGATAGAAGGGATGACCGAGTCTGGAGAGGGGCTAGTAGGCGAGAAGTGAGACAGCGACTTGAAGTGGTTACAAAATAGAATGGGTGTGGGTGGAGGACTACAGCAGGAGATGGGCGCGTTGTGGCGCGGTTGCCTTGCCATAGGGCTCAGGTGAGGCTACCGAGGTCGCATGCCAATCTCTTGTTACGACGCTTTCAAGGATCGTTTTTGGTCATCGATGAACTATTTTTGACCAAATAACAGTTGCACGCATTTTTTTCTCCGTAGTGAGGAGTGGCGTATGCCGGTTTTCCCCTTTCTCCTTCTCTGATCCCCTTCCTTCCCCAATCTGCTTGCACTCTCGATCCTCCGCCAAGATTCAATCTTAGATCAACAACCACTCGTTTGTTCTACCATTCCATCCGTTTAGGTTCCGTCTAGGATTGTTTCCTACTCAAGCCCCGATTGGATAGCAGGGGACGTGCATGTTCATCCCCTTCCTCCATCTCCACCTAATCCCCCATCCAATCCGCATCTCGTTCGCATCCACCTCCAAATCCAACCCAAAATCGCCATATGCGGAGCTAATCCTCTCATATCTGGCCTCAATCGTCTCCACTTCCTACATCTCTAGACTTGGGAAGAGGATCCTCCCTGGAGAGCACTCGGCTTGGCTCTGGCTCCTACTCGGTGTCGTTGTTCCCGGCTGGGGCTTGTGCTCGCACCTGGTTTGGACCGGGGAGATCCTGGCTGTCGTTGGCCCAAGCGGCGCCAGCCAGTCCTCGTTGCTCGACATCCTTGCCACATGCACAGCGCCGATGCTCCGAAGGCTGCTGCTCAACTCTGTGCCACTGCAGCTATCGTCGTTCCATGGCTCTCGGCGCACGGCCCCTAGGTGGATGTCGCGCTCGACCTGCTCATCCTCACTGAGACCTTCGTGTTCACAGCGTCGCTGCTGCACCCGGAGTTGGCTAACAGAAGAGCGCCCCTGAGCTCTCTCACCCAAGCAACGGCGGATGGCCCTCAGCCTGCAATCAAGAAGCTGGTTCTGCATTCTCAGTGTCCGCTTCTATATCAACAACGCTCTCCAGCCTCAAGGGCGCCAAGGGGGCCATGATGTTCCTCGCCTGGAACTGCAGGGGTTCGGGCGGGACCCTTCGCAGCTCTAAGATGACACACCTCGCCCGCCTTCTCACATCCACGAAGGCACGGGTTTGCTTCATATCCGAAACAAGAAACTTTTCAATTTCTCGCACTTCTATTGTTAATCATTTTAATGTTGTTGATGCTTTTGTGGTTCCTGCGCAAGGCCAATCTGGTGGCCTTTGGTTATTTTGGCATTAGGATGTTAGCCTTACAGTAGTAGATCACTCCAGCTACTATATTTTTGCTTTGTGTACTAGTAATCTTAGCTCGCAGCAGTTTGGCTTAATTTGTATCTATGGTGATCCTCATCACCGAAACACCAATACCATATGGTCACAAGTGCTAAATTTTGTTATAAATAACATCAGCTTTCCTATGCTATGTATGGGAGATATGAATGACATTATGCATGCTAATGAAAAAATAGGCCCTGGTAGACCAGACATTAGACGAATTAATGTTTTTTTTATCATGTGAAGCAGTGTGGTTTCATTGATTTGGGATACGGTGGGCTGGCTTACACTTGGACCGACAAGCGTTTCAGCACCACGCCCACCTTCCAACACCTCGATCGTTGTCTGGCCAACGTTGAATGGTGCACTACTTATCCTCGGACGACTGTGTACCACCTCCCTATGCTCCACAGCGACCATGCTCCCATCCTCACGCTTCTCAATTCTACTCGACAGCAAACTAACAAACTCTTTTGTTTTAAAAATTGGTGGCTTATGGAGCAGGACTATGACAAAATGGCCAAGACGAGTTGGAGCCGTTCAGCAAGCAAACCCTTCTGCCAAAAAGCCAAATACCTAGCAGTCGACCTTAAGAGGTGGCGCAAAAACAAACCTAGGCTATCCGACCAAATAGCCACCGTTGAGGACCAGATACTCCAACAGCAAACCAAGCCCCCCATCAACAGGACTTTGATCTCCAACGTCACCTCACTCAGCAGCACCATGATCTTCTAGCCAAAGATGAAGAATTCCATCTCCAACGTGCCAAAAAAACTAGGCCCTTCATGGTGACCGTAACACATCCTTCTTCCACCAATCTATCACCAAAAGAATCAAAAAGAACAAAATTACCTATCTATAGAACCCTGACGGCTCTGATTCCACCACTCCTGAGCAGATTGCCAATACCCTCAGAGCCTTCTTCTAGAATATTTTCTCTAACCATATCATCCCAACTTCTAATTTCTCTATTTATGCACTTAACTAGCATGATGCAGGACAACAGGTGATGAGTCTCCAAAATTACCAGCATATCAATTCCTTCCTGGACAAGCATGAGCTTCACTCCATCATCAAGAACATGCGCAACAACGCCTCCCCTGGGCCGGATGGACTCAATGCGGCATTCTATAAATCGGCGTGGCCTTGGATTGCTGATGATGTCTACACTGTGGTACGCGAATTCTATACTTCTACTTTCCTTCACAGTGATCTGAACCAGACCTTCATAGCTCTTATCCCCAAGAAAATGCAGCCTATGATCCCTTAGGATTTTAGACCCATCAATTTGTGTAACGTTATATATAAAGTCATCCCTAAATCTCTAGCGAATAGACTTAAAACCTCATCTCCCCAACTTCATTGACCACTCCCAAGCGGCTTTCTTTAAGAATAGGCATATTTCTTCCAATATTGTCATCACTCAGGAAATCATCCACTCCTTCAACCTTAAGAGTTGGAACCACAATGGTTTCCTTCTTAAACTCGACCTTGCTAAGGCCTTCGACCACCTCAATTGGGATTTCATTGCCGCTACGCTCAACAGAATGGGGTTCCTTGCTAATTTCATTCGGCTCATCCATGCCTGCATTTCTACTCTGACCTTCTCCATCCTTGTTAATGGTGAGCTGGCCACTTCTTTCTCCTCCTAGAGGAGAATCCGCCAGGGCCGCCCCCTCTCTCTCCCTACTTTTTGTTGTGGCCATTAATGAGTTCTCCATTCGCCTTTAGAACAAACTTCACCATTCTAACTTGCTGGGCATCACGCTGGGGCCTGACTGTCCACCCATCCACTCCCTTCTTTTTGCTGACGATCTCATCCTCTGTGGAGCTGCTACGATGCATGAGGCCTCTACTATTTGTCGTATCATTCAAGACTTCTGTAACTATTCTGGTCAGACTCCCAATCTCCAGAAGTCTTCCATCCTCTTCAGTAAGAACGTTGCAACCACACCAAAGCTCAGATTAGATACATCTTCCCTGTCCTTGATCTCCTCCCTAATACCTTGCACCTTGGTCACCCCATCATCTTTAACCACAATGACAGGAACAAAGCTTACGAATTCATCATCAATAAGTTCAGAGCCAAGCTTACTACGATCAAAGCGAACAAGCTCAACCACGCTGGGAGGCTAACCTATATCAAATCTGTTCTTTCCTCCATTATTGTCTTCTACATGTCCACTGTCCTCTTTTCCAAGGCTTTTGTGGAAAAAATCAATGCGATCATTAGAAGATTCTGGTGGGTGGGGGTTCAGGAGGATAACCCCACCTCTCCAGTTGCCTTCAGGTCTTGGGACGACATTTGCCAACAAAAGACAATGGTGGTCTAGGCATTAGGGATCTTTATACTGTCAACAGAACTCTTCTCATCCATGCAGCCTATGATATTGCTAACAATAAGAATCCTTTTCTCACTACTGTCCTCAAGGCTAAATATTTTCACAACTCCTCTTTCTGGACTACTAATACTACTGGACCTAGGTCCATTCTCTGGTCCTCAATTTTGCAGGTAAAAAAGGAACTTTGCAACAACAGTGTTTATCAGATTCACGTAGGTAACACTTCTATTTGGTCAGCTCTGTGGTGCCCACTTTGCAACTCTATCCACGACCACCTGCTACTGCCTGTAACTACAGTGCCTCTGCCCTAGTAACACCCTAGGTGTTAAGCGTGCATTAGCATTTGCAAATCATGAGCATAATCATCATTATGCATACATAAGCATCACATGAAATAATGAATTGAAATAGATTTCCGAAACATGCATGTTGCAATGTTTTGTTTCAATATATTTAAGGTTATGTTGATTCTTGTCATGCCTTGTATGTGTTTGTTTGAGTAGAGAAACAACTTAAAAATGTTTAGCAAACATTTTGGAGCAAGTTTTGTATTCAAAAGTTTCTCAAATTTTGCTTTTACAAATAAGTTAGAAAAATGAGTTTTTGAATTAAAATGAACTTTGAATCTCTAATTCAAAATCTAGTTGGAATTTTAAAATGCACCTTTAAGAAAAGTTGTAGAGTTTAAAATTTTAAACAACTTTTGTTTTGGGGTCAAGTTTTGAAAATGTCATTTTCTACTTCAAATTTTGAATTTGGGGCTGTTTAGTAAATTTTGGATTTGAAAAATAAAAAGAAAAAGCTAGTTTCGCTTAAATGGGCCGGCGCCTCCCTTTCGGCCCACCCGAGCAAGCCGGCCCGGCCTCCCCCGCGCCGCGCTCGCACCCCGCCTCCCTCTCCCGCGCGCCGTGCCCAACCACGGCAGAGACCGCCCGCCCCGTGGCCACCATGCGCTGGTGAAAGGTCTTGATGGCTAGAGGGGGGGTGAATAGCCTTTTAAAATTTTCTACAAAGACAAGCTAAACAAGTTTATCAATACAACAAATAGCGAGATGCAAGTTTTGCTTAGCCTATGGGGTGTTTGCAAGCCACCTATCCAATTCACAATTCTAGTATAAAGACACTCAACCGCACAAGTCAAACCGAGAAGGTAACTACAACTACAACTAGCAAGGTACACAAAAGAGCTA
The DNA here is from genome assembly GCA_022457205.1 of Saccharum spontaneum. Classification (NCBI taxonomy): domain Eukaryota; kingdom Viridiplantae; phylum Streptophyta; class Magnoliopsida; order Poales; family Poaceae; genus Saccharum; species Saccharum spontaneum. The sequence goes on along the minus strand of CM039605.1, from coordinate 20,158,089 downwards.
CTCTAGCAAAGCTAACTAGCTAGCAAAGATAACTAAGAAAGTAATGCGGAGTTGAGTTAGGAGGGTTTCACCGAGGGGCGAAGTATTGAGCCAACCAAACAATATGATCAAGAAATGAATTCCACAATACACAACCACCGGGATCGATCAATCACAATAAGAATTATGACACAAAGATTTATCCCGAGGTTCACGTGCTTGCCGGCACGCTAGTCCCCGTTGTGTCCCTCTTCACCACGTGGTTCGGTGGCTAATCGGTCACACACCGAGCCTCTCAAAAGGCGCCACAAGAACCTACCAAATGGCAAAAGGTTGCAATGACACGAGCAATTTACTAATGTTGCCTTTGGCGCTTCGCCGAGGTAGGCACAAACCCCTCACAATCACCGGAGGTGGCCAAGAACAATCACCAACTCTTGCCAACGCCTCCAAGCTGCTCCAAGTCGTCTAGGTGGCGGCAACCACCAAGAGAAACAAGAATCCCGCAGCAAATCAACCACCAAGTGCCAACTAGATGCAATCTCACAATGCAAATGCACTTGGATCACTCAATCTCACTTCGAATATGCAAAGAAGCAAGAGAGATGAGTGGGAGGGGAGTTGCTTAGCTCAAAGTGCTCACAAGTATGTCAAAAGTGCAAGAGTGAGAGCCTTGAGCCGGCCAACGAGTATTTATAGACGTACCCCTTCGAATATAGCCGTTAGGAACGAGATCCAGCTGAAATCGTGTTAACCGGACGTGCTGGTCCAACTGACCGGACGCGCCGGTCACGTAACGGCTAGTTTCGCGAAGCACTGACCGGACGCGCCGGTCGCAACGACCGGACGCGCCGGGCACGACCGGATGCACCGGTCCCGTAACGGACCGGACGCGCTGGTCAACACTTAGTCGCGCACAACGAAGCAGTGACCTGGAAGTGCTCTTTCTCTCCACTTTGTCACCGACATAGTCGGAATCCGAATATCCAACTAGCTCAAAGCTTGCACCTTTGGGATACCACAATCCAACATCTTGTGTATGCTTTAAGTACCTCAATATTCTCTTTGTTGCCTTCAAATGACTTTCTCTTGGTGAGGCTTGAAATCTTACACACATGCATACACTAAACATCACATCGGGCCTTGATGCCGTCACATAGAGTAGGCTACCAATCATTGATCTATATAGCTTTTGATCCACCATGTTGCCATTCTTGTCACTATCCAAGCTTCCACTAGTGCCCATTGGGGTTGTAATGCCCTTTGCATCTTCCATGCCAAACTTGTTGAGCATATCTTTGATGTACTTGGTTTGGCTCACAAATGTTCCTTCCTTCATTTGCTTGATTTGAAGTCCAAGAAAGAAACTAAGTTCACCGATCATTGACATTTCAAATTCCTTTGCCATCATTTTTCCAAACTCATCACAATAATCTTGATTGGTTGAACCGAAGATGATATCATCAACATATATTTGCAATACAAACAAGTCTTTTCCAATCTTCTTGGTAAAGGGAGTAGTATACACTTTGCCCATGACAAATCCTTTGGTTAGCAAGAAGTCCCTCAATCTTTCATACCATGCTCTAGGTGCTTGCTTCAATCCATACAAGGCTTTTCTCAATTTGTAGACATGATTGGGTTTCTTATCATCTTCAAAACCGGGAGGTTGCTCCACATACACCTCCTCTTGGATGTACCCATTGAGAAATGCACTCTTCACATCCATTTGATATAGCTTGATATTATGAGCACAAGCATAGGCAAGTAAGATCCTAATTGCTTCCAATCTTGCAACTGAGGCATAAGTTTCACCAAAGTCAAGACCCTCTATTTGTGTGTAACCTTGAGCCACTAGTCTTGCTTTGTTCCTTACTACTATCCCATCTTGATCTTGCTTGTTGCGAAAGACCCATCTTGTTCCAATGACATTATGATTCTTAGGCCTCTCAACTAGTTCCCATACTTCATTTCTCTTGAAGTTGTTGAGCTCTTCATGCATTGCATTTACCCAATCCGGATCTCTCAATGCTTTATCAATGTCTTTGGGTTCTTCTATTGATACAAAAGAAGAGTGAGCACAAAACGATACCAATCTTGATCTAGTTTGAACTCCCCTTTGTATGTCACCAATGATGGAATCTAATGGATGGTCTCTAGCAATGTTGGTTGGTTGAAGCACTTGCACTTGATTGCTTGGATGTTGATGTTGATCATGAGTTGGAGATGATGAACTAGCCACTTGTTGATCTTGTTGCACTTGAGATGATGTACTAGCTTGATTTTGCATTAGAGAACCACTAGCTTGTGTAATTGGACTTTGGAGCACTTGATCTTTGTTGTCATCCACGTCAATCACTTGCTTTGGCCTAATATCACCAACATCCATTTCTTTCATAGCATTGGTCAATTGAGTTCCTCTCACATCATCCAAGTTATTTTCCTCATCTTGAGAGCCATTTGTTTCATCAAACTCAACGTCATGAACTTCCTCAAGTAAACCACTAGCCAAATTCCAAACTCTATAAGCTTTGCTAGTAGTGGAGTAACCAAGTAAGAATCCTTCATCACATTTCTTCTCAAACTTGCTCAATCTAGAGCCCTTCTTCAAGATGTAGCATTTGCAACCAAATACCCGAAAGTATGCAATGTTGGGCTTTCTTCCATTTAAGATCTCATATGGTGTCTTCTCTAGAAACTTGTGGCAATAGAGGCGGTTGCTATAGAAGCAAGCCGTGTTGATTGCTTCGGCCCAAAATGAATGACTCACATTATACTCATTTAACATTGATCTTGCCATATCAATCAAAGTTCTATTCTTTCTCTCAACTAGGCCATTAGATTGAGGTGTATACTTGGCCGAAAATTGATGTTTGATTCCAAGCTCATCACATATTTCATCAATTCTTGTATTTCTAAACTCACTTCCATTGTCACTTCTCACTTTCTTGATTGTGGTCTCAAACTCATTTTGTACTCTCTTGATGAACTTCTTGAATATGTCAAATACATCACTCTTGTCCACAAGAAAGAATACCCATGTGTATCTAGTGAAATCATCCACAATCACAAAGCCATACTTGTTGCCACCAATGCTTGTGTATGTAGTTGGCCCAAATAGATCCATGTGCAACAACTCAAATGCCTTGGAAGTACTCATAATGCTCTTCAATGGATGAGTATTGCCCACTTGCTTTCCGGCTTGACATGCACTACATAGCTTATCCTTCTCAAATGTGACATCCTTCAAGCCTCTAACTAAGTCATGCTTTACTAACTTGTTCAATTGCTTCATGCCAACATGACCAAGTCTTCTATGCCATAACCAACCCATACTTGATTTGGTGAGCAAGCATGTTGAGAGTTGAGTGTCACTAGCATTGAAATCAACCAAGTATAGATTCTCATATCTAAAACCTTTGAAGATCAAATTGGAGCCATCAACATTAACTATATCCACATCATCAACACCAAATATGCACTTGAAACCTAGATCACACAATTGAGCAACGGAGAGAAGATTGAAGTTCAACTTTTCAACTAGGAGCACATTAGAAATGCTATGATCATATGAGATTGCAATCCTTCCAAGAGCCTTCACATCACCCTTGCTATTGTCACCAAATGTGATACTATCAATGCCACTATCATTTGATTTGAGAGAGTTGAACATTCTTGAATCACCGGTCATATGTTGAGAGCACCCACTATCAAGCACCCAATGCCTTCCTCCGGCCTTGTAATTTACCTACAAAATAAATTAATGTTTCTTAGATACCCATACTTGTTTGGGTCCTTGGAGGTTAGTAACTAAGCTCTTTGGTACCCAAATGGCCTTCTTCTTTGGACCCACAATTGGTGTACCAACAAACCTAGCATGCACACCTTTCTCACCCTTAGTAAGCACATAACAAGAATCAAAAGGAATGTAATCCATTTTAGCATGAAACTTGTTGTTCTTGTTCATTTTATTACAATTAATCTCTAGATGCCCAACTTGCTTGCATCTATTGCAATAACGACCATTGCTCTTCACAAAGCGAGGCTTTGGAGTAGCAAAGGCCGCCTTGCCTTTCTTGGGAGTATAGCCCAAACCCTCTTTGTTAAGAGAGAACCTTTGGCTACCCAAGCATTTTAGCAAGCGGGCGTCCCCACCATAGGCATTGCCTAATGCGCGGGTGAGATCATCCACCTCTCTCTTGAGAGTCTCATTCTCAACCACAAGTGATGAATCACTAGTAGTAGAGGTAGAGTTGGTTGTGGTGGATGATGATGAGCTACATGAAGCATTAGTAGAACCAACAAATAAAGAATCATCAATAATATCATATGTTAGTCCAATATCACAAGTGACAATCACTTGCTCCTCCTTAGCTTCCTTCATGAGCTTCTCCAACTTGAGGTCCTTCTCCTTGATGAGCTCAAGTAGAGAGGAGTGGGCTTCCTTAAGCCTAGTGTGAGCAACTTCAAGGTCCTCGTGGTCTTCCTTTAGACACTCACGAGAGGCCTCTAGCTCATCAAAGGATTTCCTAAGAGCTTTAAGCTCTTGTTCAATTCCTTTGCACTCCTTACTCTTTTTAAGAGCAACAAACTCTTCCATCAAGGCATCATTTTCATTGCTCTTGGCAATGAGCTCTTGCTCCAAGATTTTGCACTTCTTGGTTGTCCTCTTGTAGCCCTTGCTCATTTGATCTATTATGCCCAATAGATCATCCTTGGAGTAGTCCTCATCCTCCTCATCATCACTCCTACAATCATCACTAGCACAAGAATCATTATCACTATCATCATATTTTACCTTGGTAGGGTTGGCCATAAGGCATGTCGATGTAGTGTCGAAGATGGATGGCTTGTGTCACAGAACCTCCTAATTATGATGGCCCACAAGTACACGTCATTGCCATAATGACCTCTGACAGTCGTACTTATGTTCACCATAACTTAAAAGGCCTGCTTTCCTCCGAACAGGATCCAATCACAGGAGTATTGCAATATTACAACAGTTTATTCAAAATATTCAACAGAGTAAAGTAGCGGAAGTCTTACAATAACATAGGTTTACAAACCAGTTTTCAAACTTCAAACCTTATGTACATTATTACAAACCATTAGTAGAGAAGTATCGGTAGTAACTTTATTACAACACCCAAACGAGATGCCTTGCCCAAAGGCCACACAGTCTACTCGTCGTCGCTTTCTTCAACCACGACGGTCATGCAACAAGGCTCGAAGCAGACTTGTTCATGAACCGCACCTGCAACAAGGGGTTCAACAAACCCTGAGTACAAAGGTACTCAACAAGACTTACCCGACTAAGACAAAGACTTCAAGGGCATGCTAGCTTTAGGGAATCAAGGTACGGGTAAATCAGAATCAAGATTTTCTTTTGCAGAAAAGCTTACTAAGGTAAGTCCTTATCTTCAACATTTTACTTTTACCATTGATGGTTCATTAACCAAATCTAGGTGATCCTAATCTAGATCAAAGTAATTATCATCAAAACCTTTCTTATTCTTTCTTTCAATTCCAGTTCTTACTACGATGTTGGTGCAAGGCCAAGACTCATTTCTCGTAGAGTAACGACGATTCGAACCGCTTCATTTACCCAGCTGGGGATTCCTAACCACCCGACATATGTAGAACCGAATCTAACATATATCAACTCTTACCCGAATAACCCAAAACCAGAACGTGTCCATCGCCACCCGAGAGCACAGTACTCCTCGAACCCGGCCACATTCTAGCCCCGAGGGTACACGTTACTCTCGCCATCTCTCCACTCCCAGTGCGAGGTTAGACGTTCTCGTAATGGACTAGCCAAAGTAAGGCTTACCCGACATGGGCACATGGCTAGTACTAATAAAAACTCCATGACGCGAGGGCCAACAACGTACGGTCCTTAACTGATAAGGCGGAAACAATACATTGGGACTCCTCTCCCAATGCACGTTAGCAGTGGCCAAACCACCCGCCCGATCTTACAAGTTCTTTCAGATATTTCATTATTCATTCAGAATGCCGTCATGGCTATGTAAACAGTTCATTTAAAAGCTTAACTTCTAAGCATAGCGAAGCATACTACGCATTTTCTGTAAAACAGGTATCAAGGTAGTATTGCAATAATCAAGGATGATAATGCAGCAATTAGGTTATCACGCAACTCCTAATTACTTAATGCAATAAACCATAATATGAATAATAAAACATTTATAAAATTCAAGGTAGGGTTTAAATGCACCGGGGCTTGCCTTGCTCGGACACGACGACCGACTCAGACTCGGAGACTCCAACGTCGGGTCCGGAACCCACTGACGATCGCTCTTCTCCGGAGGCCTGCTCGACGACTTCGGCTTCTTCGAAAGCGGTGACTACACGAATACATAACATGCTTTAACATGATGCTCAATAATAAACATGATGCTTGATGATAACATGCCACGTTTTCGATTCGAGTACAACTTCCTTTCACGGTACAGTCGTAAACAGGAAACCTACTAACTAGTAGCAACGAGTTTCCGCGATACCAGCTTTTAATCTAATAAGTTACTAACGAGCTCAATCATGAAATTAAAGTGCCAGAGATCACAAAAGAATAGTGACCTAAGGACATCACTCAATCAAAAGGCACACAACACTTAAAGTTCTTAAATTAACATTTATGTTCTATTTAAATAATTAGGGCATAATTAGGAATTAATCAAACTTTATCTAAATAAGCTCAAACTTTTTCTATGGGTTAACAATGATTTATAACAGTGCCATAATTAATTTCATAATTTTTGGATAAATAAATTAATTATTAAAATTACTGGAAGTTGCATTTAATCTTTATTGGAACCAATTATTTCTACTGCAAAAAAGTATTCAAATTCATGATTTAACATTTTTCCTAGATAGTTTATACATTGAGAAGCTTATACAAAAATTTTCATGAATTTTGGAACTCTACACAATTTTTAAACAAATAATTAAATAATCAACACTATTCATTTATTTGAAAAAGAAAAACAAAAACGAAAATCAAAAACTGAACTCGGGCCGCTTCTCCTCGGTCCGGCCCAACCCGGCGGCCCGTTCACGCTCGCCCGCGCCCGCGTGCGACGGCCCAGCCGCGGCCCAGCCCAGCCAGGTCCGCCCGCGCCCGCGCTCTCTCTCTCGCGCTTGCTGACACGGTGTCCCCACCTGTCATCCCTCACCTCCCGCTCGACTGCTCGCTCCCGCGCGCGCGCTCGCTTCCCCGCGGTGGCCGGCCGACGACCGGCGATCCAAACGATCAACCGAGCTGACCAACATCTTCTACACGGCCTAACGAACCCGTTTTGCTACTAAACGCCCTAGCGCAGGCTCTGGCAACTGCTCACCGACGACGGTGGCGGCTCGACGGGGACGGTGACCGGCGACTCGACGATACAAAGCGGTAGCGGTTAAAGCGAGGGGTCAGGGAGCATCAGGGGCGTACCACGATCACAATGGAGTGATCGGTTGGAGCGGGGAGGCACTGGAGGCGGCTGGCGACGGTGGCGGAGCTCGACTGGAGCGGCGGCGACCCGAGGTAGAAGACGACGGCTCCCCGGCGATCCAGGTGGAATTGGGCTAGCTCAGCTGGTTCACTAGATGCGCAAGAACGAGGCGGAGCGATTGGCGAGATGGAGACGGCTGCGGTGGAGCAGGGAGGGCGAATTTGGCCGGAGAAAGAAGGACGGTGGCGGCGGCGATGATGAAACCGACGGCGACAGTGGTGATGTCGGTTCTTTTATAGAGCTGTGAAGCAAAGGAAGCGGCTGGAGATCGAGAAACGGTTCCTGTGGTCGCGGTGGCAAGCTAGAAGACCGTGGAAGCGGCCAGCGCGACGTCGGCGGCTCGCCGGCGCCCATGCCGCGCGCTGCCGGGGTGTGATTCGCCGGTGCACTGTAGCTGTCCCCCCCCCCAAATTTTGAAATTCAAACTGTTTTTCTCAAATTACTTTTAAATTTATATAACAACTTGAAAATCTTCCAATGTATGAAATCTTCAGAATTTCAAGCTCTACAAGTTTGGTATTGAACACTTTTTCAAATTCTGCTTGGATTTTGAAATTTGAGTTTAAATTCAAAAAGTGACACATTTTTCAGATTGGTAATTTAGAAATTACTTTTGATTTTATATTGAAACTTCAAAATCTCCAAACATCAAAGTTGTTTATCTTGACCAGATCTACAACTTTGCTGTTCAAAACTTTTTCAAAATCAGCCTCCATTTTAAAATCTTAGTTTGGGGACAAAAATGATTTAAAACTGAAATTTGCTTATTTTCAAAATTACTCCACATTTTACACTAAAACTTTGAAAACTCAAAACACCAAAGTTGTAGCCCTTGAAAAGTTCTACAAACTTGGTTTTGAACTTTTTCCCAAATTTTGTTTAGATTTTGAATTATTTCAAAAGGGTAAAACAGGGTTTTGAAATTTAGGGTTTTTGGAGGGATTTCAAATTGGAATTTGTTTCTACTTTGATTTGTGATTACTTAGTGATCAAAACCTCACCCAAGGGCATCATTTGGACCAACATGACATAGTTGACCAAATGTCACTCTTGGTTGACCAATTCACTTTCGAAATTGTTTTACAGTTCTCCCCAGATTTGAATTCGAATTCGAATCGGAAAACTCGCGACAAGTTTTGGGACTCCAATTCAAACTCAAATTTGGAGCTTCATTTTAGATGTTGTACTTGAGCTCATACCCTACACTTGACACTAGTGTGCAACACAGTCGCGCACTTCAAATTACGCAGGGCATGGACTAAGTATTTGCGGTGGTATTCAAAATTAGGGTTTTCGATTTCGGAGCGCACCACAGAGAAACACATTCAACCTAATGAAGTAAACTCGTTTTAGTTGATGCATAACAATGTTAACTTAACAAGGATGCTTTGCGATGCATTATGATGACATGGCAGATTAATTAGCACTATAACACCCAGGGTGTTACAGCTTGTTGGAGAGGGCGATGCTTGCAATGGCTCGCCGAGTGGTCCTCTCATCATCACTAGAGCTATCATCATCACTATCGGAGTTATCACTATCCCAAGTGACCACATAGCCACCACCCTTCTTCTTCTTGTTGATAGTGAAGCTCTTCTTCTCTTTCTTCTCCTTCTTGTCCTTCTTGTTCTTCTTCAACTTCAACTCCCCATCATGATATCTTTTGTCTTCATAGGGGCACTTTGCCACTATATGATCGGGGCTATTGCAATTGTAGCAAAGCACCTCCTTTGCCTTCATGAAGTCCCTTCTCTTCCTTGCACCATATCCTTTCTTCTTCATGAACCTCCCCATCTTGTGTACTAGGAGGGCCATGGTCTCATCATCGAATGGACCATCATCATCGCTCTCCACCTTGCTCTTGCCCTTAGAGAATGAAGCCTTGAATGCAATGGGCTTCTCTTGCTTGACCTTGATCTCCTTCTTCTCATCTTCATCTTCATCATCATCATATTGAGCATCGGTCATGACATCTCCAAGCACTTGGTTTGGAGTCACCTTGTCCAAACCCTCTCTTTGGATCATCTTCCTCAAGATAGCAAACTTCTTAGGTAAGTTCATCAAGAACTTATGTGAGAAGTCCTTGTCCTTGACATCTTCTCCTAGGCTCTTGAGATCATTGACAATAACTTGTAGCCTATAGAACATCTCCGGTATGGACTCATCATCCTTCATCTTGAAGCTTGCAAACTTATCCTTGAGCATATAGAGCTTGGCACTCTTTACCGTTGAAGTGCCCTCATATGTTTCCTCTAATCTTGTCCACACTTCACTCGCCATCTCAAGATCCTTGATTTGCTCAAAGACCTTTGCATCAATCCCATTGTAGAGAGTGTTGAGAGCCATAGTGTTGCATTGGTTGTTGATGCGGTCATTGTTGGTGAGGTTGTCGGGATCAATGATAGCATAATCATGATGTGTCACCTCCCAAACCTTCTCATTGATAGAGCCAAGATATTGCTTCATCTTTCTTTTCCAATGATCAAAAGATGAGACACCATCAAAGAATGGAGGCTTGCCCCCGACATGATTGAACACAACTTGAGCCATCTTACACCGAGGTTGTTAAGCCTTACAAACGGTGACCACGGCTCCGATACCACTTGAAAGGTCTTGATGGCTAGAGGGGGGGTGAATAGCCTTTTAAAATTTTCTACAAAGACAAGCTAAACAAGTTTATCAATACAACAAATAGCGAGATGCAAGTTTTGCTTAGCCTATGGGGTGTTTGCAAGCCACCTATCCAATTCACAATTCTAGTATAAAGACACTCAACCGCACAAGTCAAACCGAGAAGGTAACTACAACTACAACTAGCAAGGTACACAAAAGAGCTACTCTAGCAAAGCTAACTAGCTAGCAAAGATAACTAAGAAAGTAATGCGGAGTTGAGTTAGGAGGGTTTCACCGAGGGGCGAAGTATTGAGCCAACCAAACAATATGATCAAGAAATGAATTCCACAATACACAACCACCGGGATCGATCAATCACAATAAGAATTATGACACAAAGATTTATCCCGAGGTTCACGTGCTTGCCGGCACGCTAGTCCCCGTTGTGTCCCTCTTCACCACGTGGTTCGGTGGCTAATCGGTCACACACCGAGCCTCTCAAAAGGCGCCACAAGAACCTACCAAATGGCAAAAGGTTGCAATGACACGAGCAATTTACTAATGTTGCCTTTGGCGCTTCGCCGAGGTAGGCACAAACCCCTCACAATCACCGGAGGTGGCCAAGAACAATCACCAACTCTTGCCAACGCCTCCAAGCTGCTCCAAGTCGTCTAGGTGGCGGCAACCACCAAGAGAAACAAGAATCCCGCAGCAAATCAACCACCAAGTGCCAACTAGATGCAATCTCACAATGCAAATGCACTTGGATCACTCAATCTCACTTCGAATATGCAAAGAAGCAAGAGAGATGAGTGGGAGGGGAGTTGCTTAGCTCAAAGTGCTCACAAGTATGTCAAAAGTGCAAGAGTGAGAGCCTTGAGCCGGCCAACGAGTATTTATAGACATACCCCTTCGAATATAGCCGTTAGGAACGAGATCCAGCTGAAATCGCGTTGACCGGACGTGCTGGTCCAACTGACCGGACGCGCCGGTCACGTAACGGCTAGTTTCGCGAAGCACTGACCGGACGCGCCGGTCGCAACGACCGGACGCGCCGGGCACGACCGGATGCACCGGTCCCGTAACGGACCGGACGCGCTGGTCAACACTTAGTCGCGCACAACGAAGCAGTGACCGGACGCGCTGAAGAACTGACCGGACGCCACAGTGCCCGCGTCCGATCGGAGTCCAGTAAGCTCCTTGGACGACCGGACGCATCCGATCAAACAACTGAAACACGCGCAGACACTGGACACTGACCGGACGCGTCCGGTCAAATAGTGACCGCGTCCGGTCCAGCGTTCGGTCACCACTGTGACCTCCGTTCGCTTCCGTTTGATTTCCGTTTGATTTCTGACTTCCGGCGTAGTAGAAAATAGGCATTTCATTTCTCCGAAATCGCCTGAATCCCGCGCTCGCACGCTCGGCGGGAGGGAGAGAGGACCCCAAACCCTCTCTACCGCTTAAACTCCAACGCCATCGCAAATGTGCTAACACCACCAAGTGATCATGTCAAGTGCGAGTGTGTTAGCATTTTCACAATCATTTTTCGAGGCGTTATTAGTTCTATCCAAATGCATATGATTATGAAATGCACACCTAGAGGCACTTAGGAGTTCAATAGCCGCGTCATTCCCCTCTTTATAGTACGGCTATCTATCCTATAATGTAACCACACCCACTAGGTGTCTTGGTTACTAAAACACAACCCTTAAGCATATACCTTTGCCTTGATCACGTAGGGTTGCGTCCAAATCCAAGTGTGGCCATCATGATCACCATGTCCATCTTGCCACCAACCTTGGAATGTACTAATCCTCATATGCTACATACAACTTAGGCATAGGATTAGTACTTAGGCATTGTCACTAATTACCAACACCAAACATAGAGCTTTCAGCTGGCGACGGCGGCACCTGGCCACCCGGTGGCCCCCGCGCCCCACGCGCTCGCCTACTCCCTTCGCGCGTGTGTCCGCCTCCTCTGCTCTCTCCCATTGCGTTCCTCCGCGCCAGCAGTAGCAGAGCACGCGCTCGCGCTCGCCTCCGCTACCGCCCGCGCAAGCTCCTCGTCGAAGTTGGCCGTTCCGGCCACCTCAGATCACCGCCATTATCTCCATCTTCCTCCGAGCATCGCCTCTCTCTCGTGCAGCCCGCGCTTGCCTCAGATTCCCGTGGTAAGCCTCCCCTCGGCGGGAATCGCTCATCGGAGCCCCGGCCAAGCTCACCGGAGAACTCTCCTCCGTGGACTCCTGCCTTTCGCTCCCCTTTTTCCCTTCTCCATGTGCGCATCTTGTTCGCCTTGCTCCCCCGGTGCTCGTGCGTCTCCCCGTCCCGTCTCTTGGCCGGAGATGGCCGACCGCCGTTGAGCCGCGCCACCATTCCGCCATTGGCGATGGCGAGCTTGCTCCCTTGCCTCCTGGGTTGCTTTGGTAGGTCCGATAGGTTCGCCTCGCGGAGTAGAGTGCGATGGTGAAGACCTCACCGCCGGTGACCTCGCCGATGGCGAGATCCCGGTCGGTCAAGCCTCCCCTGTCACGGTGTGGCTGGCAAGTGGGGCCGGTTGACCCGCAGGCCCCACCTGTCTGTCTCTCTGTGCCCGCGTGGGTGCACTGCGCCGGGTGTACTTAGCATTTCAGCGTGCGTTTTTGGAAAAAGATTTCAGAAATGATTTTTTATAAAATAGTTAAATGCTTGTTTATTTCATAACTCAAAAAATATGGCTCCAAAATTTATGAAACAAATTTTGCTGTGATCCTCATGACTAGATATACAATATAAAAATGTTGTATGTCAAATTTGTAATACTTTTGTATAGGGCTTTATTTAATTCTTGTAATTGCTATTATCTTAGAAAATGCATAGTAAATAGAATATTTATCAAAAAAAATATGATTCTAGTTTTGTTAGTCTTCTTATGTGAGGTACTTTGTATGAAAAATATATGTCATGCATGTTTGTAGAAAAAGTTTGATGTCTGGTTCAAGTGCTTTTATTGGCTGATTTTTGTTATTTTTACTAGAGAGAAAAATTTGTAAAAAACATGCATATGATAATTTTTGTATAGTATTTGTTTACTGTGTAGATCATGGAAAAAATACTAAATCTATTTTTTGATACCCTTTATAGTACAAAGTATTTTTATGTTCATTTATACACCATAGCTTGTCATTTTTGTGTAGGCAGTTTTACTTATCCAAATGCCATGAAAATTTTATGGTAGGCTATTTAGAGTAGGACTATGCTACTGTAATTTTTATGAATTTTATATGCACCAGAAATACATGTTGCTGTTGTAACCCTAGATTAAATTGAAATAAAATAATATTCTTTATGTATGATTAGTTTAATGGTGTAGATTTGGTGTATCTTTGAAGCTTCAAATCAATTGCTACTATCTTTTGGCATGTCAGTGTAGTTATGTTGAGACAGGGTAATAGCACTTGGTTAGGGTTATATGTTAGTTAGCGTAAAAGTAACGGGGATTAGTAGTAGAAGAGAATGCAGTAGATGACATGTATTTGTAGTGACTGATCTTGGATGATATTGACTACCTTGTAGAAAGATTTTACCTTTATGCTATCCAATAAGGCCTTAATATATTCATCTGCACATCATGTCATCATGATCATCGCATGCCATCGCATCCGATGCACCGTTTGCATATTTACTTATACACTTGCATCATACAAGATCGTAGGAGGAAGTGCTAGTAGCAGTACAAGAGGAGCAGACCAGGTCCGATCCACAAGAAATTCAGGCACAGGAGGTGCTAGAGGTAGAGGAGCAAGAAGAGGATCTACCTGAGTGTATGGACCACCAACCCAGTTCCTTCGAATGAGGCAAGCCCCGGAGCATTCTAAGTCTCCTACTTTATAAAAGCAATCCTTTATATATATGAGTTTTATATATGGTTGCATTAAGTTATAGGAGTTAGGTGAAACCATTGATGCATTTATTACTATCCTTGCCTACATTATTACCTACTTACCCTATTAAGTTTAGGATCAAATACTACTTAGCCCTATTTAGACCGGTAGCGATCGGTGATTTCCGGTCACCTGCAATAATAGGTGGTTACTGAAATACTTTAGCTATGAAATGGATGATATCCTGGAAATAACCATGTGTTGATGGAAATTGGAGACCGGACGAAAAGTTGGAGGCAACCAGATAGGGTTCTGAGGTGCTATTAGTTTTTCGTCTGTGTCGGTTAAGGACCGATCATTGCTTGTCCCTCTTGTCATGTTGAACATATGGCTCACATTTGGTTAGCCGAATAAAGTACTTTTCGACTGCGAAGCTAGTGGCATTATCCGGGCCAGGATCTACATGGGTGCACGTACTGGTGCTGTAGGAGTATGACGGGGACGCGAAGAGTGAGCCCAAGGTGCGTTCTGGCTGTCAGGCGGTCCCTGGGTACTGCGGCTCCAGTTTGTCTCGTGACGTTTACCTGGATAGTGTCATTGGTGATCTATAGCTCACTTTAGCGGGTGAGTGTAGTTTGTGTGAGGAATAAATCACCAGCTAGTTAGGAATCGATTCGAATCACCATCGCTCCTAGACAGTGAGCACTTGACTCGAGTTACGGCATCGTAGTAATGATGATGGAACACTGATGATTATATGGATGATATTGAAAATGCTAAATCCAAGTGGTAACAGGATGTTATTGGTTAATCAAGTGATTGCTATAGCATATGTGCTTACTTAGATTGATAGGTTATAATAAAGGTGATGCAAAGTACTTAAAATGGTTCATTCATGATAGCTTATGTTTTTCGCAAATGAGTCAGCTAGTCCACTAAAAGAAAGCCTTGCATACCCTTGGTGTCACTTTATTTTTGTTTAAGACGGGTAAGTCTAGCTAAGTACTTTCTCATACTCAGGGCATTGTTCTCATTATTGTTGCAGATGGTCAGATGTACTACGGTTATTACATCAACTGCCTGTACCCTGCGATGGACGGCAACTAGGACCAAGGACATGGTCACTCCGTATGTCTTACCTAATGCTTTTATTGGAAATGACTATCTCCTGGCACTGTAATTGAACTAAAAGTATGAGTGGTTTATGAAACTATTTGCTTCCGCTACTTTATTATGAACTTGGTTTGTAATAACTTTATATTTTAAACTCTAATGTATCTTAGTATTGTTGCAAACTTTATGTAATATGTGACTGTGACTGCTAAACTTGTATGATCTTGGTTTGTATGTTGGTTGGTTTGAAATCCTTCGTGATTTCATGGACTACCGGGTTATACGGGCTTAAGTTTGCTAAATTGTCTGCTTTGGCGGGTGATTTTCTTACTTAATTTCGTATAATTGGTCGGTTCTGTTACAGTCCTCCACTGTCTCTACTTGTGGATTTCTAACACTCAAACTTGGAATATGCAGCTTTTGTCTAACACTTTTGACACCCAAGCAGTCCAAGCTATCACCACTGTACGCCTAGTTCCTAATGATCAGCAAGACATTATGCGATGGATGCCATCAAAGAATGGTCTTTGCACCACTAAAAATATTTACAGGCACCTGCCTTCCTAGAACTTGATCTAGCTCCCTCAACAAGGCTCAAGAAGCATTCTCCCCCAAGCAAATCAAATCTTGCAGCATGCGTGGAAAAGCAGGAACCTTCCACCTCTCATCAAAACCTTCACATGGAGGCTTATAAGACGTGCTCTCGCCACTGCAGAATGAGTAGCCAGGTACTCCACGCACATTGATAAACACTGCGCCACCTGTGGCGCCGTGGAAGATGATGCTCATCTTTTCTTCCACTGCAACCTCCGTCATGGCGGTCTGGTTCTCCTTTAACCCCTCTATGAGAACTGATAATCTTCCTAACAAATGCGATGGAGTCCAAGAAATTCTCCAATGCTTCATCTCCAACTCAGTATCTGATTCTCTATTCCAAAAAATTCTAATCACATTGTGGTACATTTGGAAGGCTAGAAATGATAAGCACTTCCAAAGAAACACTTGGACTCCTATGTAGGTACACAATGCAGTTGCAGCTCACATCAACACGCATATGCAAGCACAGATTCTAAGCACCGATGCAGTAGTTACTCAACTCAATGCAACGACACAGGCCCCCCAATACACAAACCACGACCAATTAGATACAACCTCTACTCTTGTAGAAATGGTCTCCCCTTGTGGGGCATCAGCAAACTATTGCCAGGTGCATGGTGAGGTGGACGAACCTTGACGGCAACGTTTAGCTCTTGTCGCTGCAGATGGCCATCATGCACACAACAGCACAGCAACTACAACTCAGGTGAACAGGAATCAGGAAGAAACAAGCACTGCTCTCGCAACTGCAATTTCAGGTATAAACAATTGCATTGCAGGACATGACTCCTCTCCAACTCATTGATGCCTCCACTGAGCTGGATCAAGGTTCATTGCTACCCAGGAAAGCACTTGGTATCTTCATCATAAATACCTAGGTCTAGCCTCATCAAAACATCTATATCAAAGCAGCTTTGCAACACTCAACCTTAGTCCTTATGGCTAAGGCAGCTGCCCTGGCGCTAGCGGCAGCTGTGATTGCTCACATTCAAATTCAGCGTATCAACTTTCTATCTGATAATCAAGAGCTGGTTAATTTCTTCAATTCATCAGACCTCTCCAACCCTCCAGATTGGAGAATCAAGCACATGACCCAGCGCTTCATCAACTACAATCACAGCAGAAGCCTAAGAACTTACAAGATATCAGGAGTCCTAAATCAAACTGCTGATACTCTTGCAAGACCAGCATTAAGGGACATAGATTCATCTACTCATGTTGCTTCCTATTCCTGCTCTAATGCTGATCGTGTAAACCAGTGCACTTTACAAGCTGCACTTCAGTCTGTAACCATTGACTCTGTAATGGTTCTAGCAGCTACATGTCGTTGAAATAAATTTGTGTTTGTTGTCAAAAAAAAATTTGGTCGCTACCTCCACTGTGCACATCAGGGATTTGGCAGGGCCGCTTTCTCTCCATTCACGCTGTTTCTCCGAGACTTTCTTTTCTCCACGTTCAGTACATGTTAATTGCCGAAGTTCTCAAATCTTGTCAAGTTCATCTGATTTTCAATGTAAGGAAGTATAACGGAAACATGATTCATTAATCTTTGAGACTCCCTTTAATAATAACTAAGTACTATTTTGCCGTTATATGTAGTCCACGATTCCATACTATGACTCTCAGGATGTTGGAGCATCAATGGAGGCTTTCCACTAGATGACGGACTCCCCTCCATTGTCATCGGTGCAGGGGCAGTCACAAGTCATGCCACCATGGGCGGGACAACCTGGCGTCGAGATCATGTTGGGCCAGCTACCCTGCCACGAATAACCGAGGCGGGCAGCTGCCCAACCGCTTCGGAGCCCATTTTCCAAACGTCTTGCATAAGTTTTTGTGTAGTAGTGGAAGCTGCTCGGCATCTTGCATGGTTCACCAAGGAGGTGTAGCACAAGCGAAAGTCACCATTAATCGCTAGTGCACCAAGGCAGAAGGCAGCAACCACAAAGTGCCCCCTGCCGATCAAGAGCAGACAGATTGTAGCTCAACCGTTGGCGCACGTACCGACCTCCAAGCGGGGTGAGGTACTATTCATGAAGAAGATGGGCATTGTGCCGCCGGCTGCACCAGTTTCATCCGCGTCCAAGGGAGCATACGACGCCATATTCACAGGGAACTTGATGTCGAGCCAAGTTGCAGCCTTCGACGAGCTGTTCCCAGCGACCAACAACATGGCTGGTAGAAAAAGCAACGTGCTCTTCTCAGACGCCGGAGTAGGATCACGCACCCAACAGCGGAGGCGTCTAGCTTCGTAGATTGCAGCAATGCTCTTCGCTCGGTTGTAGACCTTTTATGTAATATCGAAACTTGAAATTGTTTACTAGGACGGTCCGGCCTTTTGCAAGACCTTCTAAGGCGCTCATCAGAAGTGCATCGTTCGTATGGTTAAACTCTTCTTCTTAATACACTAAGATGCAAATATTTTTGCGTATTCGTAAAAAAAACTAGTTAAAAAAATATTTAATCATGTAAGCAAAATTGATCGGTTATTGTAGACATCTGATTTAAGGTTAAAAAAGGTGAGAAGCAAGACACATACCCGTGCACGCGCCAACTCACAACGCGTATGGGTTCAGGCTCAAGCGACTAGGTCACAACATTAGTACAGTAGTTGACGTAGTGTTAGAGGAGGACACAGTATATCTTCGTTGGACCTCAGACTCCTAACATGAAGCTATGTTTACTATCCGCCAAAGTGAGAAGGGTGGCAGTGAGGGATGGTGAGTCTAATTGGTTAATGGCTAAATTTTTGTTACAAAACTTAGGCAAACCAAAATTTTGGCAACCATTTGGTTTGGTGCCAAAATCCCATAATTAGTATGCCAAATTTATGACAAATATTTTTGCCCAAATTTTGGCAACTTTTCTTGCCAAACCTTTGGGCATGGTAGATTTTGGTAGCAAACCAAACAGCAGGCCTGATACACCCCAAAAAAATGGAATAAGAGCCCCCACTTACATCTCTCTTATATTGCATCTCCTATAAGTTATTTTAAAAAGTACTTTAAAATCAATTTAGGATATATACGAGTACTACTGCAGCAGATTACATAAAACATGTCTCCTATATTTATTTAGGGATAGGGGAGAGGGGTTTGGTTATTTCGTTTATTTAATAGAAAGTATGGTTCTTTTAGAAAATCTTTTAAAAATTATAGGTATAGAAAATGAGACAGAATACTGCTGCAGCATCTCCATCTCCTAAAATGCTATTTATTTGGATATGATATCTAGTGGAGATGCTCTAAGGGTATGGTAGTGGGGTGAATAGAGAGAAGAGCAACAGGTCAAGAGGGGATGGAAATTTTCTCCTTCTTTTATTATATAGGTATATAGGTATATAGGTATAGACAACTTTGTGGATTTTCTTGGGTTCTTAGACTATTATTCGTCTCATGAAAAAGAGCTGACTACGTAATATACTATGAGAAACAAAATCAACACCTATCCAATCTCTTTCGTATTCTCTCATATATTTAGTTGTGTCCGTTAGTCTATAGAGCAATCATGCACTGCATCTATTCTGATCTGTGCTGCTTGCTCCTGTGCCATCCGTTCCCTGAGCACCTATTATTATCAAGCCCACTTTTCACTTTCGCCCCCAATAAAAATTAAGAAAACTTATATTGTCAAAAAAGGAAACACGAGGCATAACAAATAACTAGCATTGTTGAAGGCCAAAAGTCTTACCAACAAAGCAGGATCTGCCATAGCCCATAACTAATGTCTGTCACTCTGTCTTTTTACTCTCCAAGAATTGCATCTAAACAATGTTTATTTCGAATCATTCGTCTACTTCCCTTTGCCGACTATTGTGGATGGGTGGGTGGGGGGATCAGAACTGACCTAACTTACCTTACCTTCGACAAAATATATTATTGACTGCTTTTTACTTACATTAGTGTTAAGTCTACCTTTATAAAATTTGATGTGCTTTGAAATGAGAATATAAATATACTACGAATTGTCTATGTTGTACTGAATCTAATTGGTTGTTCATGTATTATATAATAATAACATGGATGTCAAACAATGAAAATAGACATCCTATTATACAAAATCAACTCATATCATATGGTCCTTTCCATATATCTAATAGGAGGTAATCAATTTTTTTGGCCTTCTAAGAATCGTTGGAGCTTCATTTTGGACATTGAACATCAGAAAATTATTTTGGACTATTAAACTATTGAAACAGAAAAAAAGTCACCTCCTAGCTGGTTTCAAAGGATGTTTTGTCTATATCTGTATATTCTTAAAGTTTAAATTTTTAATTAATCTCAAACTTTTCATAACGAATTCATTTTTGAATAAAAATAAAAAATATGAAACATGTGCCAAACTTTTTCAATACTACAATACATTTATTTGTTCTGCATTTTGAATTGCTAGGATGTTATTTGTTATTCCTAGTGTTTATTGAAATTATTATTTCACGCTTGACTCTCTGATGATTAAATGATTAGTTGATTGCATGATGTCTAAGAAACCTAATACCTAGTCAAGCAATCAAAACAAAGTAAATGCTAGCTAAAGATAAATAACTAAAACAATCTTTAAATTATGGAGCATAGCATCTTTGAGGTTGGTTTCGTCTTTTACATCTTCCATGTACTCAAAGTTTGTTGGGTCCTTTTGGTCTCCTTGTCTAATATAGCACAAAACAAAATTTTAATAAATAAAAGGTGTGGCAAACAAAAATTAAACAGTAGAAAAATGGAGAACAAAGAATCAAATAACTCCAAGTATAGTACCGATATTTTTGGAAAATAATTTGTACTGCCTACATCTATCGAGTTCTGTGGCTTTCGCTTTTTCTTCTAGCATATTTGTCTCCCTTCGGACAAGCCTTTTCTTCTAAATATTGGACGTTCAGTTTGCAACGTAATGTAGGTGAACTTTTTTCTGTTTGTCAGTATCCAAAGAACATATGCTTCCCTTACACTTCATCCGCATAGAGATAAGGTAATCTAAAAATTCAATAAAAAGTACAGAAACAGTTTCATAACATAAATGGTGCATCTTCAATAAGAAGGTAAACTGGTACTAGCAAAAAAAATTTACAGATTTGTTACGAAGAAACAAAAATGAATCATGAAAAAGTCACATGAATCACTCCACAACATTTCCTCGCTCTTTTTTTACCAGAGAACTGCACAAGCATGACTCATGACCACAGACCACTAATGCCAGATATCTTTTTTCTTATTTAACCAGCAAAATGAAGATCAGATGTCTGTCAATATATGCGCCATAAAGATCACAATATAATCATCCTCTCAAGCACTTCCATGGATTCAACATATAGGACCACCATTTAGCTATATTATGACTAGACAAGCTACACTGTCGCAGGCAGCTCAAATATATTTATAGGGTGTTCATGAATGTACATGGCTGCATGCAGCAAACCGTTCATAATAAGTATAGAGGACTCAAACAATCATCCAAATGAATGTGAAAGATTGTATTAACATGATGTTAATAGTGAAAAAGAAATCAAGGCCAAGAGTTCTCCAGAGAAGACGAGGGAATGACAACATTGTACTCACCCAATGAACCTGAGAACAAGTGAATTCCAAACTGTATTCCTTATTCGATCATGAACAGATGATCAAACCGCTGTTACTGTAAATTTACAACAGTATGATAGGTATGATAAAAACTTCCTATCTGCATGACTGAATTTCATCCTGTATGAGAACGTACAAGTTTCTGAATGTCTGTAGCACTTGCAGAACAATCAGCTACACTCTTCTGTACAGTAGAAAGTATGTATTCAATTGCAACATGAAGACAACAATCCGAGTTGGATAATTTCGAAACAAAACCCAATGCTTCAGGAGCTCAGGTACATTAGGCTCGAGCTCCACACCCTACCACTCCTGTTTGCTTCATCCAGAGAGACCATTTAACTGCTTCTAGGAAATTTTCATTCCTTTGTAGGGCATTAATGAGGTTAGCATATGTCACCCGATCAGGACTGATGCCTTTAATCCTCATCTCTTGCATCAGTTTGACAGCATCCTCAGGCATTCTTGCTATCCCATATGCTTTTATCAAGGTATTGTAACTGTACAAATCTGGTTCAACACCTCGGTCCTTTAGCTCTGCAAGAACATTCGAAACATCTTCTATCCAACCCCTTCTCCCATAAATATTGATCATTATATTGTAAGTGTAGTGATCAAACTTGCATTTTGCTCTCTTCATTTTCTGCAAAACAGAAGCAAACTCCTCCAATCGCCCTGCCTTTCCATAAGCATCCAGCATGCAATTGTACGCCTCAGGAGAAACAGGAAACCCTGCATCCTGCATCATTTGGACAAAATAATTCATACTAAGGAAATTGCCGCCTTTTGCATATGCAGCAATAATGGTGTTGTATGATATGATATCTGCCAGGCCCTGCTTGCGAGCCATGATAAAGACCTTTTCAGCCCTGTTAAAAAGCCCAGCTTTTCCATATATATCTAGCAATACATTGAGGGTAACAGTGTTTGCTAAGTGTCCCTGTTGAATCATTTCATCAAAATCCTGGACAGCTCATCAACAGGTATGGCCCGCCCACAGCAATTAATAATGCAGTTATACATGGCTTCATCACATTCAACTTGACTCTTACGTATCCAGTAATACGTATCAGCCAACTTCTCGAGCAGACCACATTTTTGGTAAGTCCGAAGCATGTCGAGAAAAAGGTATTTATCAGGAATTATTTCTTTTTGTTTCTCCATTTCTGCCAAAATTGAACAAGCATCCTGTAGTCGCCGTGCTTTAATGTACATCCTGACAATGACACTGTAAGCAATCATATCAAGTACAGAAGCTGAAGCCTTCAGTTCAAGGTAAATAGTTTCAGCATTGGCAAACCTCCCCATCATGCTGAAAACATCAATCATAGTGCAAGAAATACGGGGATTTGGATGTGTTTCAGACTTAGGCATCTGATTGTATATCCTAACAGCATCAATGTAACTGCCACCCTCTTTGCAAGAACATATCAATATATGATATAAGTTGTCTTCAAAAGCAGAATCTTTCCACTTCTTTTCACGCAGAATGTACAAAGCTTCTTCCAGTAAAGAATTTTGAACAAATGATGTTACTAAAATAGAGCATGAGGTGGCATCAAGCAAAATCTTGTTGAAACAAGCTTGTAGAATGGGGAGAACCTTGTGCATTCTTCCTACTGCTCCATAAGCCCGGACAAGAAAAGTAACAATTGATGAACACTGACAGCCTGCAGCCCTCATGTCCTCCAGGATTTCAGCTGCAGTTTCATTGTCATCATGTCTTGCTAGTAGGTTGATCATAGTGTAAAAGTTAGATGCATTTGGTCGGAAGCCAGCACCCTTGAGCTTCCTGTAGTACAAAATTGCCTCTTCATATATGTTTGCTCTACCAAAACCTTCTACCATTGATCTATAGGTGGTTTCATCAGGAGCTAAACCTGCACTACCAAGGTTATCAAACACTTTGTTTGCCTTCTGCATATCAGAACTTTTTCCATATCCTGTAATTAAAGTATTGTATGCTACAACATTCAGGGTGAATCCTTCGTCAACCATGGACTGCAAGACCAATTCGGCCTCCTCCATTTTACCCTGCTGGCAGTACACATTCAAGCGCACCAACCAATTTTCCATGTTTGGAACTAACCCATCATTGTTCATTAGATTAATAGTATCCTCAGACTTGGCAAAAAGGCCTAAACGTGTATACAAAGTAATCATGGCTGAGTAAGCATTAACACACTTGATATTGCAATTCCTCATTTTTCGAAAGTGAATTCAGCTTCTGATAGTTTCCCAGTCTTCTGGTAAAGGCCCATAAGCATACCAATGGTAGACAAGTTCGGCTGCACTTCTCTCTCAAGCATCATGTGAAACCACTTTGTTGCCCAAGCATCAAGCCTCCTTTTAGCACAAACATATATCAGTCCATTAAATGCTCGAGCATCCAATGCGCAATCCGAATCAGCAACCATTTCACGAAGCAACAGCTCAGCCATCTTCCAGTCCTCCTTCCAGGCAATGGCTTGGAGAGCTAGGTGATATGCATGAGCATTCCTCTTAAGCTTCCCATTAACCTTCATCCAATCAAAGAAGTTAAGAGCCTTCTCATCGCTGAGCTTCTCAAGACGGATCAGAGCAGAATTGCACTGTTCAATGCTGGACTCCTTGCTTATCCCGGACAAAACAGCATCAATATCATCATCCTTAACTGCAGATTTGTGACCACGCCTGTCCTTTCCTAGGCCATGCTTCGGAGCTCTATGCCTTACCAATTTCTTACCACCCTGTAACCTCCGCCATAACTTACCCCCTTTCTTCTTCTGTGCAAAGCCCATTGAATTAACTAATGACATTTTGCTGCCGAAACTTACAGTTTCAGATGGAAGAGATGAACACAGCGTAGACACCCTGACACCACTATCGTCGAAAGAGCAGACCACACCATTCTTCAAGAATGCCCCTGGACAGCTCTTCCTCCCAGCACCAACATATCCAACACCATGGCTTGTGACGACTGCGCTGCCTGCACACCTGTGGTCCCCCATTGGCAACATCCAGGAACTAAACCCAACCAAATCCAGCCCCACATGGACTGGGTTGCTAACAAGATTGCGCCTTCTGAGTTCCGGAGGACCAGCTGGGCTTTGAATCCTCAGGGAAGCCATACAGGCATGGGTTTCAACCAAGCAGTCCTGCACATTAGAGCAAAACAAAGATTAATCCAGCGACCTCAACTCTCTGCTACCAGCCCAGCGGAGCAGGGGCCTCCGTCCCAAAAAAAATTGTCGTTTTCGCTTACCGTCAAATAACTTTAACTAAATATATATTAAAAAAATATTAATATTTATGTTACATAATTACCGTCAAATAACTTTAACTAAATATATATTAAAAAAATATTAATATTTATGTTACATAATTGGTATCACCGAAAAGATCTTTAAATCTAGTTTTTTAACAAATTTATTTAGAAATTAAAATATTACACACATTTTCTGTAAATCGAAAGCACGAAAACGTTAATTTGGGACGGAGGGAGTACGCAGAACGGCAGAGGGGGAGAGACCAAGAAGGTGGAAACCGTGCTGACCTGTGGATTAGAGGACAAGGTCGACGATTAGGAGCAGGAGCGCCTAGTGCATGCGCCGGGCTACTGACTGCCGCCTTCCCTTCATCACAAGGTTCGCCGAGCCCCCGAGCCAGTGACGCGGCGCACCACCACCAGCCGCTGGCTAGAGCTAGACGCCAGTGGCGGAGGTGGGAGAGGAGGTCTCCCTGGGCGGCGAGGGGGCGGGAGGGGGCGAACTCTGCTCGGGTCGTGGCTTCGGCGAGAGGAATCGGCCGGGAGAGCGAAACAGCTGAACAAAATTGGGACTTTGGAGATCGACTGTTGAGTGGCCGAATGGGAAAAAAAATCCTATCCGGTGCCTCGAACAGCGGAACAGGTTTGGGACTTTGGGTGGTTCGGGCGTGCGGCAGCCGATAGGGGATGGATGGTCCAGATTAACCTCCAATGCCAGTGCCAGGGGGACAAATTTCTTTCCATTCCTTACAACCCAAATTTTGTGATACGACGCTTCCTTTGATTTTTTTTTTATCGAGAACAGGAGCGGTTTTACCTCCTACTGTGCTTTATTGCGAATTGAAGATAAAAGATCTGGATACAAATCTCAGGAAATAAAAAAAAAGTTATAAAGAAAAATAAGAAAGATTATATATAAGCTTCTAGCCATAAGTCAATTAGGGCATGGTATTTTCCTTTTGCTTGTAGAATAACTAGAGCAAACTCTGGTTTGAATATGGACCTGCAGCGTTGCACTGAAGCAGGAATATTTCTGAAAGTAACGTCATTCCTTACTATCTAAATAAACCAGCACATGGTGATCACAACTTCCATGAAGAACGGTATTCTCAGTTGATCTTTAAAGCTGGCAAAGATCAGTGGTGGATGGTAAGCTAGGTTCAAAGTGTTCAAGCAATCCAAAACAAAAAGGACAACCCACCATTAGATCTAGTAGTCTCTTCAATGTCCTGCGAGCAATGCATACAACTATAGTCTTGTAGGGACATGTTTTTGCGCCAAAGCAGACTTCTAGTACTCAGACGATCTTTCAACATAAGCCAGAAGAAAAGACTTTGTTTATTCTGATAGGAAGATTTCCACAACCATTGAAAGGATTGATGATCTCGTCTATGGTCAATCAAACTTCTATAAGCTTTGCTTGAGGAGAAAACTGAAGACCCTCACAAGTAGGACCACTGATATGTTTGGTGTTGGTGGTAAATGGTATGGACAAGACCCCCAATCTCCTAAAACTGGGCATAAGCTTCATATGAAAGTGGTAAGTGAAAAAGTGAATGAAGAATCACTGTATATTGCAACCCCTCAATTAAGATGTGAGCATCCTTTGCAAGAGAGAATAACTCTAGGTAGACTAGTTGCAAAACTCTATCACTCCAAAGATCAAGGCAAAAGAAACAAGATTTGCCATCTTGAACATGTACCATAGCCATGCCTTTGTAAGACTCCAAAAGCTTCAAGATGTCTCGCCACTAGAAAGAGCCCTAAAGCTATTAGTAAGGCAAGGAAGATGCCCATCCACATAATATTTGTCCCAAACTAACCGAACCCATGGAATATCCAAACGGTTATAAAATTTATGAATATGCTTGAGAAGCAAACATTCATTATGGGTACGGAGGTTTAGAACACCTAGACCACCTTCCTACTTTAGACTACACACCATCGTCCATGCTGCCTTTAGAGGCTTTTAGTTATTGGCATCATACCCTCGCCATAAACAATGTTTCCTAAACTTGTCCATTTGTTTCGTGATCATTTTCAGCAGACGAAAGGTGCTCATAACAAAAGTCGATAAAAGCTATGAATACTGCATTTGTAAGCTCCAACGGCCTGCTTGACTTAGGAAAAAGGAAACACTGATCATCCTTCTCTCACATTTGGAAACTAAAGGCTAGAAATCTAGCACCGTTGGTTTTTCTATACTCAAGGGCAACCCAAATATGTGAATGGCAAAGAGCCCTTGGAGCATCCAAAAGTTGTGGCTAGAAGTTGAAACTTATCCTTTAGGACATTGATAGGAACCATGAAAGATTTGTCAAAAGTTAACTTTGAGTCCTGTAGATTCCCCAAACTACTAGACCTAAGTTCTAAAAAAGGCTAACTGATCAACATAACCTTGCAGAAAAATTAATGTATTATCAGCATACTGAAGAATGGGAAGTCATGATCATTTTGAAGGGGCAAAGAAAGGCTAAGGTCCCTATTAACATGAGCTACATTAAGCAAAGTTTGTAAGGAATCTGTAGCTAGCACAAATAAGAGTGGTGACAGAGGATCTCCTTGTCTAATACCCCTTTGACAATGAAAAACTTTACCAGGTACCCCATTAAGAAGAACAGCTAAGGCGACAATAAAAAATAACCTTCATCAAAGTGAGCCATTTTGTTGGAAAACCTTTTTCTCCATAATCTGTAATATAAGATGATGTTCAACTTTATCAAATGCTTTTTCAAAAAAGTTTTATAATGATCAACTCCCTTTTACACTAGTGACACAAATTCACATATTTCAAAGTCCAAGCAAGGCAACCCTGAATGGATCTAAGCTTAATAAACCTATACTTATTCTTATGAATAAAAGAGGGAAGAGCTATTTGTAGTTTGTTGGCCAAGTTTTTTGTAATAATCTTAATAGAAGTGTTTAATAGGCAACCTAAATCAGAGACTTTCTCAGCATCATCCTTCTTTTGAATTAAAGTGATAAAGGAGTCATTGATGTTGTACAAGAAAACCTAGCCATCATAGAAAACATTGCATCAGGGATAAAAATGTTGATAAATGATTGGCCAGCACCTTTTGATGAAATTGGTGTTAAAACCATTAGGCCCTAGGGCCTTGTGTGAGGGAAGTGTTGGCATTTCTTAACGCGATTTGTCACACCCATTTTTAAGGACAAAAATAGGATGCTTAAAGTACTCATGTGCGCCCCAGGACATGATCGCACACATAAGTAGACAAATTACATAGTATCATCATAGTGCTTATTACATAGCGAATAAATATTTAAGACATAGTCTTGAACGATAAATAATAATAACTAATAGTAAATCTCTAGCGGAAACTCCACACAGGGACACGGTTGACTGGTTGACACCAAGACTAGTACTCATTACGATAATCTTCCTCATAATCTTCATCTGTTATGGTGGAAATAGCAAGGGTGAGTCCATGTCGAACTCAACAAATATAACACAGGGTTCATGAGGCTCAAAAGGCTAGACATTGTTTGACTGTGTTTAGCTTTTAGTCATCATATATTTAGCAATTGTGTAGCATCAATATGAACAAATTCCCATTAGTGAACAAATGATCAATTGTAATTGAGATTAATGAATAATATTAACATGAGCATAACAACAACAATAAGTAAACATAATATAGCAATGGTGATCATCTATCTATAAATGTTCCAAGGCCGCTCGTATCCGTGAGCACGGCTAGTATACCACTTTTTAACTCTGCGCAGAGGTGTACACTTTCACTGTGAGTCATGATTTCCTAATGAGTGGGGAGATCAAGCCCAAACACCCGAGAACCATATAAAGCCATCCAAAAGTTCGTCTAACAAGTTAGGGCAATTAGATTCACTCGGTAGGCAGATGTAGAACCCCCCTTCCCTGTGGCACAACAACCGCAGCCTATACACACTAGGCCAGGGGCTCGCACTACACCCAACGTGGCAAGCCTTTCTTACGCCATTTAAGGTAACCACTAACAAGCTAGAAAAGGTCTCTTGAACAACTAAAGCCAGAGCCATATAGCCCTCACAGCTGTACTGTATGTCCCGGATGATCACGTACAGATAAGTCCTTATGGAGAGAAACCAGAGCATCAAAATAATGCACATGCTCTAGCCCTCTTTTAACAGTAATAAAATCATCTTAATAGTTGATTGCTTAATCCATTAATCAAATTACAAGATCATTGTTCTTATTTAAGCACTAGCAAATAGCTACCCAAATGCATTCCTAAGGTTGACAAGGAATCAAGATAACAATCACTAGTTAAAATCTCTAAGGTTGTCAAGGTAAGCACATGCATATGTATGACAATTCGATGTATAGGTAACAAGGATAGTCCTGTGTTATACTTGCCTTGATCAAAGCTCTCCAAGTGACACTGCTGACTTGAGTCAAAATAATACTCTGAATCGTCCAGATACTGCTCACCTTCTATACTCGATCATCAATCAACAACATACATGCATCCAATCAAACATACACGAAGCAAACAGAGAGATATAATTAGAACAGTACACCAACAGTAGCAAAACAGTAATAAAAGTTTATAAAACTCTTCTACACGTTTCTACGATCACACAGACGCAAAGATCACCAAATTTGGAGTTAAAACGTATAAGTTATGAATTTTCTAAGATTTCCTATAGATAAATAAATACTTAATTATAAACTCGAAAAATAAATTATCAAAACTAACTGTACAACTATACTAACATGTAGAGCTCACAATTACGAACCTAACGCAACTTGAACGGACCAAATCGGAGTTAAAACGAAGTTTTTATGAC
This sequence comes from Saccharum spontaneum, assembly GCA_022457205.1. NCBI lineage: Eukaryota > Viridiplantae > Streptophyta > Magnoliopsida > Poales > Poaceae > Saccharum > Saccharum spontaneum. Next base: position 20,128,770 of record CM039605.1, on the reverse strand, counting down.
CTAAACAATTCTAGTGGCAAAACTGTAATTTCCTGAAAACGTATTTTTGAAAAAACCGAAAGAGAATACGCTTCAAAAACGCAAAAATGCATTTTCAGAAATACGCTATGGACCGCGGGTTGATTTCTAAAAAGCCGAGGGTCTCTTTATGAATTTTACCCGCGAAGGGGTAAGTTCTAATCTGAGCCGTTGATCCAAGATCGGACGGCTCGGGTTCATCAGCAACGCTACAGTGATCAACCGATCCTTCTTCCTCAGGTCCGGCCGGCGGCCCCCCATGACCGGCGGCTCTCCTCACCTAGAACACCGTTCAAGCCCGCGTTCGATCCTACCGAACGAGAAGCTTCACGCGAACTCAATTACGCTAAAGAAAACCTATCACATGAACCACACCCGATGCACCGCAACAACGGGCGGCGGCGCCATGGCCGCACCATCGGCGAGCTTCAAAACCACATCTAGAACCGTCTCCACCCAAAGAAATAGCCCAAAACGAAAGAGAAGATTACGGTCTCACCAATGCAATGAAATCGGCTTCAAAAGCGCCCGCAAGCTTCACCCGCGCTCAACCGATCCCTTCAACCTTCTCAACCCTAAACCCTCAATTCCTTGCGGTAGAGTTCGCGGTTTAGATGAAAAACGGAAACTAGAGGACCACGGCGTCCTATTTATAGCCTCATATCTTCGACTTTGGTTAGACTTGACCAGAAATCGTGGAACCGACCGTCATCGTCGTATGCGGTGTGGAGTCCGAAACGGACACGAGAGGTAGAAGAAGACCGACGTCCGGGCCCCACCTGTCATCGATAGAAAGGAGGGAGGCGCGGCTTGGTGGACCGGCCGATTGGGCCACGGCGTTGCTGGGCTTGACCTCGGCCCACGCGGCACAGTGCACCCGAAGCAGGCCGCCGAGCGGGCCGTCGGTCAGCTGCTGAAGGTAAGTCTTCTTCTTTCTTTTCTTTTCTAATTTTACAAACACATTTTCAAATCAATTTTTCCTAAACCAAATCAATTCAAATAAAACAGATATAACCACACCACAAAATAAAATAAATGCAACAGCATGAATGCATCACCAAATAATTTTAAAATTTTAATTTCCCATTAATTGTTATATAAATTATTTGAAATTCATTAATTCTAAAATTTGGAATTTTTAGGTGTTAAAAATTCTACCCCCCTTAAAAGAATCTCGTCCTCGAGATTGGACTGCTTACTCAAACAATTGCGGATATGATTTCCTCAATTCATCCTCTCTTTCCCAAGTTGCATCTGCCTCTGAATATCGATTCCACTGCACCTTGCACATTTTAATAACCCGACTTCGAGTAACTCTCTCTGCAGTCTCTAAAATCTTGATCGGAAATTCTTCATATGTAAGATCCTCCTTAACAGTCAATTCTTCTAAAGGTATTTGCTCCTTGGGCACCCGCAAACACTTCTTAAGTTGTGAAACATGAAACACATCATGCACTCCAGATAAATTCTCAGGCAACTCTAATTGATAAGCAACTTCCTCACGTCTAGCAATAACTTTAAATGGTCCAACATACCTTGGTGCTAGTTTACCTTTCATGTTAAACCTCTTCACACTTCTCATAGGTGACACCTTCAAATAGACATAATCACCTACCTCAAAAACTAGATCTCTTCTCCTATTATCAGCATAACTCTTCTGACGAGACTGTGCCACCCTCAAATTCTCACGAATCACTCGCACTTGATCTTCTGCTTTTCTAAGAACATCTGTACCAAATACTTGAGATTCACCTGTCTGATCCCAAAACAATGGAGTTCTACACTTACGTCCATACAAAGCTTCAAACGGTGCCATCTTAAGACTCTGTTGATAACTATTATTATAAGAAAATTCTGCATAAGGCAAACTCTTATCCCAACTAGTTCCATATTGCAATGCACAAGCTCTCAACATATCCTCTAATACCTGGTTGGTCCTTTCAGTCTGCCCATCTGTCTGTGGATGATATGCTGTACTAAAATTCAATTTTGTTCCCAAAGATTCATGCACAGCCTTCCAAAAATGCGACGTAAACTGCGATCCTCGATCAGATACAATCTTCTTTGGAACTCCATGCAGACAGACTATTCTTTCCATATACAAGGTAGCTAATTGTACTCCCATGTAATTAGTCTTGACTGGTATAAAATGAGCAACTTTAGTCAACCTATCCACTATCACCCAAATAGAATCATAACCTCTCTGAGTACGCGGTAACCCTACTATAAAGTCCATACCAATTTCCTCCCACTTCCATTCAGGAATCTTCATTGGTTGCAACAATCCAGCAGATCTCTGATGCTCTGCTTTCACCCTCTGACAAGTGTCACACAATGCCACATACTCAGCCACATCTCGTTTTAATCTAACCCACCAATATTTCTGTTTAAGATCCAAATACATCTTAGTACTACCAGGATAAATAGTGTCGGTACCAATAGTATAGGGGTACCCACATTTGACGATAATGAAAACTGAAACGATCAAGTCACGATAAAACACAACCCATTACGTGCGATAGGCCCGCCTCGTACGAGGCCGGCTCGACGGAATGCCTCGCCCGCGTCCTGTCTCCGGCTCGTACGAGGCCCCCTCGACGGGAGACCTCGACCGTGCTCCGATCCGCACGGGGCTCGACCCGCCCCCGGGAGCGTTCCGATTCGCGTGAGCTCGGGTCGAGGCGCTCGACCCCCTCAGTCTCTACCTACCACGGGACGAAAAGTCAAAGTATTTAATGCAACCTACCAACCATCACCTACCGGCATGGCCGCGGTCTGGATCAACGTGGGAACATTACCTGTGTCAGTTTTCACTGTCTTACTGCCCATCCCGTGATGGGAGGTGAAAAACGTCACTATTCCCACCATGCCTCGTCCTGTGCGTCACTATTAACCCTCGAGGGACAATACGACAAGGCCCGTATGCCGTAATTCCGGGGATTCGGACTTATCCGTTCGGCCTCGACCCGACCTCGACCACCGACACGGCGCAACAGGGAAGAAAGGACGGTGTGGCACGGTGCTCTGCGTCATTTCAGCACCTCACCTTCCACGACATCACGTGCCCAGGCATGGCCCCCCACTTCTAGAGCACGTCGCTACAGTATCTCCAACAGGGACCGACAAAACATCGTTTCAAGGCCCCCGCTATCTTGGTCTCCTCACGTCCTATAAAAGGGGAGGCTGGGACTCCACAAGGGGAGAGAGGATGATCAGACGAACAGCCACGCACACACCACGTAGCGACCAACATCTCAAGCAATCATCTTGTACTCTTTCTTTTCCCTTTTTGAGACTTGGGCTCGACACCCTCTCTCACAAGCTTGTAACCCCTACGCAAGCACTTCGGTGCAAGGAAATACAAATCTCTCTCACCCCCGCTGGACGTAGGGCCTTCTTTTGCCCGAACCAGGATAAACCCCCGTGTGTTCTCCTTGCATCACCATCCAGGAAAGGGACACGCAGCATTTTACTCGTTGGTTTAGGACCCCCTCGGGTCCGGACACCGACAGTTGGCGCGCCAGGTAGGGGAGCGCTGCGTGCTAACGTTGCTTTCCCGCCTTTTCCCTGAATGGCTGACCCTGAACGCCCTATCCCGTTGGCCACGGTGATCTGGTTCGGGAGTTTGGAGTTCATGTCGCTCGGCTATGGCTACGATATGGTCCTGCTCCCGCCAAGACACCCTACCGACGAGGATTACGAGCTCTCCCAGCCTGGGGGAGCAGTCCGTCGGTACCGTCGCTCCAGGCTGGCGCGAGCCGCTCGGCGGCGGCGAGCCCGGCGCAACCATCGTCACCACCTGACGGAGGGCAATGGGATCCCCCGGTTCGGCGCTTCCCAGTCAGACGCCGGCCCGGATTTTCTCGTGGGAAGTCTGGGCACGATGGGCCTGGCCGAGGACAGCATGCCAGCGGAGAACCCCGCCGCTCCTCCGCCTGGTGCAACGTCGCTGCCCCGTGCCTCCCTCCCGGCGAGGGCGGCAACGTCACCTTCGCCGTTTCCGGTTGGGCTAGTTCCGGCCGCCCAGGCGTACGCTTCTTCCGTAAGCACTCGTATGAGCGCTTATGAGGAACTCCCTGGGCACCACCTACGCTCTGCCCTTGACCTCATCGCGTCCACGCCGGCTTCTGATTACCTGGACTCTACTGAGGCGTCAGGAACAGAACCCCGTGTGGCCGCTTCCCCACGCCGCAACCCCGGTAGCAGCCCACAACGAACACATATCCCCCCGTCGTACTATTATTTCGGCGCCCCTGACTCCAACTCGGCTGATGACACCTACGATCCGACCCGCGAGTGCTTCAACGTCGATGTTGAAGGCGCATCGGATTCGCAGGAAGAACAGCCGATCGGAGGAAGGCACATGCCCCCTCATGACGGGCACCCTGCCGGGCAAGGCGAGGCTCAGCTCCTTGCGGATCAGGGGGCGCAGCTCGACCAAATCCGCGAGTTGCGGGAAAGGCTCGACGAAGAACAAGAAAATCTGCGTCTACTCCAACAAACTCTCGAGCATGAGCGTGCAGAACGCGTACTTGGCGGGAGAGCTCGCGAAAGAGCTCGCGACGTCAACCGCCGCATCGACGAGGACCGGATGACCGATCCCCCGGTCTTCGCTCGAGCCAGCCAGAATGTCGTCGCCGCCGCCATGCTCCTCCGCAACATGCCCGAGCCATCGAATTCCGAAGCGCGCCGGGCTCGAGATGAGATCCGAGAACTCCTGGAGACTGCTGCCCTGCAGCAGGCCGAGAGCTCTGCCTCGAGGCGACGCGAACCCGCCTCGGAGCGGCTCGCGGAGCCCTCTCGGCGAGAGAGAGAGGCCTCGGTTCATCCCGAACCTGCCCGACGAATCCGGATGGTTCCCGCCCCTGAGCCCGTCGCACATGACCAGGGACCTCGAGACACCCGTGGCAACATCGTCGAGCGCCGCACGCGCAAGCACGGTGACGGTGTGGCTCGAGGCTACCACGTGCACAGGGGCGGGCGCTATGACAGTTCGGAGGATCGCAGCCCTTCGCCCGAGCCTCCGGGCCCTCGGGTCTTCAGCAAGGCAATCCGTGAGACGCTACTCCCGGCGCGGTTCCGCCCTCCCACGACTCTCGCCAAATACAACGGCGAGACCAAACCCGAACTTTGGCTCGCCGACTTTCGCTTGGCGTGTCAGTTGGGCGGGGCCACCGACGACCGAGTCATCATCCGCCAGCTCCCCCTGTTCCTCTCCGACACCGCTCGAGCCTGGCTCGAGGACCTGCCGCCCCAACAGATCCACGACTGGGGCGACCTCGTAAGGGTGTTCGAGGGGAACTTCAAGGGAACTTACATGCGCCCCGGCAACTCGTGGGACCTCCGGAGTTGCAAGCAGAAGCCAGGTGAATCCCTCCGGGATTACATTCGGCGTTTCTCCAGGCAACGCACCGAGCTGCCCAATGTCACCGACTCTGATGTAATTATGGCCTTCCTCTCGGGCACCACTTGCAAGGAGTTGGTCCGAGAGTTAGGGCGTCACACCCCGCTCACTGCCAACGGGCTGATGGACATCATCACCAACTTCGCCGCCGGCGAGGAGGCAGTTGGTGCCATCTTTGGCGGCGAGCAGGGCACTGGCAAGCAGAAGACCGACGATCCTGCGAGCTCCGCCCGAGGCTCCAAAAGGAACAACCGCAAGAAGAAGAAGGGCCAGCAGGGCAAGCTCGAGGCCCCGGCCGACGAGCTTGTCGCTGCTGCCGAACGCAAGAAGCCTCGAGGCCCCCCCGGCGGGGGCGTCTTCGACAAAATGCTCAAAGAACCGTGCCCTTACCACAAGGGGCCCACTAACCATAACCTCGAGGATTGTCATATGCTCCGCAGGTACTTTGAGGGCGCTGGCAACAAGGCCGCCGACAAGAAGGAAGACCCAAAGGGTGATGGCAAGGAGGAGGGATTCCCCGAGATCCACGACTGCTTCATGATCTACGGAGGACCCTCGACCCGCCTCTCAGCGCGCCAGCGCAAGCGAGAGCGGCGTGAGGTCTTCTCCGTGCAGACGGCGGTCCCTCGCTTCCTTGATTGGTCCGCGGTGGCCATCACTTTCGACCGTGATGATCATCCGGACTACATCCCCAATCCGGGGGTCTACCCACTTGTCGTTGATCCCGTCATCGCCAACACGCGCCTCACCAAGGTACTCATGGACGGCGGAAGCAGCCTCAACATTATCTACTCACAAACCCTCGACCTCCTGGGGGTCGAGAGGGCGCGCCTGCAACCTAGCGTCGGGGGCTTCCACGGTGTCGTGCCAGGGAAGCGGGCAGAACCCCTCGGACGGGTCGATCTGCCCGTTTGTTTCGGCACACCGGCCAACTTCAGGAAGGAGACCCTCACCTTCGAAGTGGTCGGATTCCGTGGGACATACCACGCCATCCTCGGACGCCCGTGCTACGCCAAGTTCATGGCCGTGCCAAACTACACCTATCTCAAGCTCAAGATGCCCGGCCCAAACGGCGTCATCACAGTGGGGCCCTCATACGAACATGCCTACGAGTGCGACGTCGAGTGCGTCGAACACGGCGAGGCGGTTTTGGAATCGGCAACCTTGGCCGCAGACCTTGACGGTCTCGCCAACGAGATTCCCGATCCGAAACGCCACGCCGGCAGCTTCGAGCCCGCGGAAGACGTCAAGCTCGTGCCCCTCGACCCCGCTGATCCCAATGGGAAGGCGCTGAACGTCAGCGCCACCCTCGACCCGAAATAGGAAGCCGTGCTCGTCGACTTTCTCCGCGCAAATGTCGACATTTTTGCGTGGAGTCCCTCGGATATGCCGGGCATACCCAGGGAAGTCGCCGAGCACGCCTTGGAGATCCGGGCCGGGTCCAAACCGGTGAAGCAACGCCTGCGCCGCTTCGACGAGGAGAAGCGCAGGGTCATCGGCGAAGAGATCCACAAGCTACTAGAGGCCGGGTTCATCAAGGAGGTTCACCATCCCGAATGGCTAGCTAATCCTGTATTAGTTAGGAAAAAGAGTGGGAAGTGGAGGATGTGTGTAGACTATACTAGTTTAAATAAAGCATGTCCGAAAGTTCCCTTTCCTTTGCCACGCATTGATCAAATCGTTGATTCAACTGCGGGATGTGAAACTCTTTCGTTCTCAGATGCCTACTCCGGTTACCATCAGATAAAAATGAAGGAGTCCGATCAGCTCGCGACTTCATTCATCACCCCTTTTGGCATGTATTGCTACGTTACGATGCCCTTCGGTCTCCGGAATGCAGGGGCAACGTACCAGCGATGCATGCAACACGTTTTCGGAGAACACATCGGACCAACCGTTGAGGCATACGTCGATGACATCGTAGTCAAGACCAAACGAGCCGACAATCTAATAAACGACCTCGACGTCGCCTTCAAATGCCTTCGAGCAAAGAATATCAAGCTCAACCTAGAAAAGTGCGTTTTTGGCGTCCCCCGGGGGATGCTTCTGGGGTTCATCGTGTCCAAGCGGGGCATCGAGGCCAATCCAGAAAAAATCTCTGCCATAACCAAGATGGCCCCCATCCGAGATCTAAAGGCGTACAGAGGGTCACGGGCTGCTTAGCGGCGCTCAGCCGTTTCATTTCGCGCCTCGGCGAGAAAGCGCTCCCTCTGTACCGCCTCTTAAAGAAATCGGAGCATTTTTCCTGGACCCTCGAGGCTGAGGAAGCACTCACCAAGCTCAAGGCCACACTCTCTAACTCGCCAATTCTCGTCCCTCCAACCCCAGGAGAGCCGCTCCTACTCTATGTCGCTGCGACATCACAAGTAGTCAGCGCAGTCCTGGCCGTCGAACGGGCCGAGGAAGCTCATGCCTTGCTCGTCCAAAGGCCGGTCTATTTCATTAGTGAAGTGCTCTCAGAAACCAAGGTCCGTTACCCCCAAATCCAGAAACTGCTTTACGCTGTCATCTTGACACGGCGTAAGCTCCGACACTACTTTGAGGGCCACCCAGTTACTGTGGTTTCCTCTTTCCCCCTGGGAGAGATAGCCCAGAACCGGGAAGCTACGGGAAGGATCGCCAAGTGGGCGGTCGAGCTCATGGGCGAGACCCTATCCTATGCGCCGCGCAAAGCCATAAAGTCACAAGTGTTGGCAGATTTCTTGGCTGAATGGACCGACACCCAGCTCCCTCCCACACAGCTCCAGGCCGAGCTCTGGACCATGTACTTCGATGGGTCTTTGATGAAAACAGGAGCAGGCGCGGGCTTGCTCTTCATCTCGCCCCTCGGAGTTCACATGCGCTACGTCATCCGGCTCCATTTCCCTGCATCCAACAACGTCGCCGAATACGAGGCACTCGTCGCGGGGCTAAGGATCGCCATCGAGCTCGGGGTCCGCCACCTTGATGTTCGAGGCGATTCCCAGCTAGTGATCGACCAAGTCATGAAGAGCTCGAGCTGCCGCGACCCCAAAATGGAAGCCTACTGCCAAGAGGTACGACGCCTCGAGGATAAATTTCATGGCCTCGAGCTCAACCACATAGCACGCAAATATAATGAGGCCGCTGATGAGCTCGCAAAAATCACGTCAAGTCGAACTACGGTCCCACCCGACGTTTTCGTAAAAGATCTCCAAAGGCCATCCGTCGACCTTGGGTCGGACGGAGGGGTCGACGGGTCGTCACTCGACCCCCCACCTAAGGCAGAGGCCCCCTCGACCGGGGCCGAGGCCATGCAGGTGGAAGGATCGACCCCACCATCTGACATCGAAACTGATTGGCGCGCACCATACCTCGACTATCTTATCCAAGGAGACCTCCCCTCGAGTAAGACCGAGGCCCGACGGATCGCTCGACGGGCCAAAACCTTTGTGATCATTGGTGACAGCAGGGAGCTGTACCGCCGCAGCCCTACGGGCATTCTCCAACGTTGCATCACAAACAAGGAAGGCAAGGACCTGCTCAATGACCTGCACTCGGGGGCTTGCGGTCACCACGCTGCGCCTCGAACCCTCGTCGGAAACGCTTTTCGACAAGGGTTCTATTGGCCGACCGCGGTCTCCGACGCCGTCAAGCTAGTACGCTCCTGTAAAGGTTGTCAGTACTATGCAAGGCAGACCCACCTCCCGGCACATGCTCTACAAACCATTCCCATCACATGGCCATTTGCCGTTTGGGGACTCGACCTCGTCGGACCGCTCAAAAGAACTACTGGTGGCTTCACCCATTTACTTGTCGCAATCGACAAGTTTTCCAAGTGGATCGAGGCTCGTCCCATCACCAGTATTAGGTCCGAACAAGCTGTGATCTTCTTTACCGACATCATCCATCGATTTGGGGTTCCGAACTGCATTATCACTGACAACGGCACCCAGTTCACTGGTAAAAAGTTTCTGGATTTCTGTGACCACCATCACATTCGTGTGCTCTGGTCGGCCGTAGCTCATCCAAAAACGAACGGCCAAGTAGAGCGCGCCAATGGCATGCTCCTACAAGGCCTAAAACCCAGAATTTTCGACAAGCTAAGCAAGCACGGCAAAAGATGGGCCGCCGAGCTACCCTCGGTCCTGTGGAGCCTGAGAACAACGCCGAGTCGAGCCACGGGGTTCACTCCGTTCTTCTTGGTCTACGGATCCGAGGCTATGCTTCCGACTGATATAGAATACGGATCCCCAAGGTTAAAAGCCTACAACGAAAGAAATAACGACGCCGCAAGAGAGGACGCCCTCGACCAGCTCGAGGAAGCCCGAGATGTGGCCTTGTTGCATTCTGCCAGGTACCAGCAGAGTCTCCGACGCTACCACGACAGACACATACGCAGGCGTGACCTCAACGTCGGCGATTTGGTGCTACGTCGGAACCAGAACACCAAGGGACGCCACAAACTCACGCCACCATGGGAAGGACCGTACATCATCGCAGAAGTACTAAAGCCGGGCACCTACAAGCTATCCAACGAGAAGAGCGAAATCTTCACCAACGCTTGGAACATTGAACAGCTACGTCGCTTTTTTCCTTAGAAAGCCTCGAGGCCTTGTATTTCCTTTTTCATCAATAAAGACTACAGCAATGTTCAAACTTTCGTTTCACAGTGAGGAAGGATCGACTCTGCACTCCCAGAATCGACCCTCCCTCGGGGGCTACAAGGGGGGAACCCCCCAGTCCCTGAAAAAAAAAAAACTTGTACTCTCTTTTAAAATTTAAGAACCGCTTTTTCCGATCGACTTCGCTGCAAGAGCACCCTAAGGTGCGAAAGGACCCTCGAGCCAGGAGTACCACCTAAGCCTCTGGGGCTACGGTACCTCCACTCACCCCTCATGCCTTCTAGGGGTGCAACCGCACGCTAAGTAGGTCTTATAACGGTTCTTAACTTTGAAAGAGAGTAGCACACTCCCTGCCGCTTAGGTCAGTTTCTCACGCGATCTACAAGGCCGCAAGAGCACCCTGAAGCTCGAGGGCAGTCGAGCCGCGAGATCGCTTACGCCCCCGAGGCTACGGTACCTCCACTCGCTCCCCACGCCAAAGGGCGTGACTGCGCGTTAAGTAAATCGTATGAGAACACAACCCAGGCCGAAAGGGAAAAAAGGCTCGAATAAAACTAGATTCGTCACAAACTAGTTTAAGTTTTGAGTTCTTAAGGCCCCCAGGGCCACCACGATCAAAATTCAAAATAACTAACTTATTACACGGGCCTCCGTGCCCAGATTTGGCTCACAGGCCTTCGTCGTCAGCGGGCGGCACCACCTCGGGCTCGAAGAGCGAGGCCAGGCGGCTCCCAGGCCCCTCCGCGGCTTCGATCAGGTCCAAGCAGGCATCTGCGTTCTCCGCGTCCGTCCGCTCCGGGTCTGTGATGAAGCCGTCGGCGACGAGCTCCATGTCGAACACAAAACCAGAGCGAACGACGGCCAGTGCCCTCTTTACGCCGTGGTGGAGGCTGTCCCGTATCTTCTCCCGGGCAAAATGACCTAGCGCGGCCATCCGACGGATGAAGCAGTTCCCTGGGGCGTCCTCTCCGGTGTCGGCGTCGGGTCCGACCCCCAGACCGTCGCACACCGTGGTGATCGCGCCCTCGAGCAACTGGGTCCTCCGGGTCTCGGCTTCCAGGAGGCTCTGCAGGGAGTTCGCGGTCGAGTGGGCCTCCTGGTTCTCGCGCTCCAGCTCTGGAATACGACAAGCTAACATTAGCGCCCAATACGACGCACCGACGGCATAACTACAACAGATTGTACTTACCCTCGACGTGAGTCTTCAAACCCACGACCTCGTCGCCGAGCCCCCCG